>JARIHP010000042.1:0-498932 GCA_029282125.1 Mycena amicta | reverse complement strand
CCACTTCCCCAGATAATCTCATAACCCGCCACGGCTTAACCAAAACCGTATGTCTCAAAATCTCCTTTTGGGACTCGGGCGTAGTGGCTCGTCGCGGTCACGAGATACAGCTTGACACGTTGTAAAGCGCGTTAATCAGTGAAAGCAGAACTCATATTCTCTCAAAAACCTCTATCAAAAACCTCTATCTATACTGAGAAGTACTCGAGATCGTCGTCGTCGTCGTCGTCGTCCACCTCTGGCTGCCTGCTGTTGTCCGCCCGCTCAAGGGTGGACAGGATCGATATCAGCGCCTCATCTTCTTCCTCCTTCTCATTGACCCCTTCGTCACTGCAAACATCGGATGCCCCTTCCATCTCCAGCTCCTGCGCCGACGCCGATGCCACCTGAGCCAATCGCGCCCCTAGGATCGCCTGCGGTGATGGTCCCCATTCGGGGACATCGGGCGGAGCAATCAGCGCGTCCAGCGACGATTTCCAAGTCAGATAGAGGTCGAGAAGCTCTCGCTGCCGTTGTTGCAGCTGGTATCTGAGCGGCCCTGTCGAAGCTTAGTACAATGACCATGCAGCCTGTAACGGTCTGACCTTCATCACATTCCTGAATCGTTCGCTCCACTGCTTGCCACTCGGTTGCAAACCAGATCCGCAGGTGGCCATGCTCGCGTTTCAGACGATGGCTCTCCTCTTCGCACCGACGCTTTTGAAGCAGAGCGCGTATCTGTTTCCGAAGGTCGGGGTTCAAAAGCGCCTCCGGGAGTGGGGATTCCTCGTCCGTTAGACCCACATCTAACCAAATAGCGTCGTCGATATCGAGCTCGAAGATATGAGCCTCGACAAGCCGCTCAGGCGCGATCGTCCCTTCGGGTACTTTTCCCCGCTTGATGAGCTGCTCGATCTTGGCCACCTCCGTGTTGTAGCTCTTCACTAGCTTCTTAATGCCAGGTTCGCGTTTCTTGATAGCAGATGAGGCGTGTTCGTTCTTCTTCTTCGCTGTAACGAATTAATACCCTCTTTAAGAGGTCGAAAGAAAAAACTCACCACTACTAGAACGACGCACGGATCGCTCTATCTCAGGTCGAGTTCCATCTTCCGTGAGCCTAGCTTCTGTAAAAGGCGTTCCTTGGTGGTCCTAGCCGCCAGCCTCGAGAGAGTAGTAGTCCCTGAACTTCATTTTTGAGCGTGACACGGTCCCTTTCCCCCAGTAGCCGTTCTAACTTCTTTCGAGTCGCCTCTTCCTTCTCCAAGGCTGAGGCGTATTCTTCAATACGTTCGAGCTGCGCTTCTTTGTTGGCGCCGGCAAGAGCGGGAAGGGAGAGCTCGAGCTTGCCGAGTTGCTTCTGGAGCAGTTGAATAGCACGGTCGGCAGCAAGAATAGAGTTGATAGCGGTGGTAGCTTGGGTTTTAGAGCGTCCTGGCTGGCATTAGCAGCGTTAATGACATCGTACACATGAGACTCACGAGGCAGAGGACGCGTCTGGAACGCGACCTGCTTTTCCCACTCTTGCTGGAGCTCTTCCTCGGACCATCGCTGCTCCAGCTCATCCGGCGACCCCTTCAGGACCTTTTGCGCGTCCCTGAGACTCTGCTCGCAATGCAACGTGCGTCGAAGAAGCCAGGCAGCTCCGCCCCTCAGTGCGATCTGCCCATTTCGTTGAAGCTGGAAGTCAAGCACGAAGTTCCGCTGATGATACTGAGAAGGGATTAGCCTTCCCGTTCCAGAACAAAAGCTAGGACGTACCCCGCACACACGCAAGTAGGCAATCAAATGCTGGATCGAGTTCCAGACGCGCTCGGCACACTCGCCATTCTCTTCACCAAATCCTAGACATTTCTGGGGGTGATAGATGAGTTGGCACGCCCAAATGTGCGCGAACGCATGGAAGATTGAGACCGCCCAGGCAATGCGATCCTTGTAGCGATCCAGAAAGTCCCATTTTACGCAGGAGCGTTCTGTTTGACACGCTATATCGTACAGCGTCGCGATAATGATATCCGCCGGGAGGTGCTGGAAGAGCATCTCCAGTAAGAGGAGCGCATAGTACTGCTTTCGCCCGCACTCTCCATATTGACGAGAAAAAGAACAACGTCATGACGGCACACTAGCGCCATCAGGCCCGTTTGTGCGAAGAACTTCGTGCTAGCTTTCTGACGAGACTCGTCGGCGGCCTTGAAAGATGCCTCGCAAGCGTCTAGACCAGATCGAGGCACCTTCAAGTCGCCTTCGTAGTCATCGTCCTCCAAATCAGGCTCAACGCGGGCTCGCTTCTGGCTGTGTCGATGGGTGGCACGAACACCATCTACGTGCGCTTCCATCTGCTTCGCAGTAGAACGCGGAATAAAGACTGAGTCAGGATGTGTCCTCGCAGGGTCATCACCGCTGCGCTGTTTACGCCGTTTCTGCGTAAAGTTGCCGTCGATACAGACGGCGACGTCGTAGACCTGGGTGTGGTCGTGTTTGAGTCCTGCAAAGCACTGCGGACACTTGGCGATGAGATAGTCGCTTGGGCGGGTTCTCGGGGCCGGTTCGGGGAATGGATTGGATGGTGGGCCAGCAGGATCGTCGTCATCTTCATCCTCCTCCTCCACGGTAGGGCGGCGCCGTTTCCCGCCAGTAGCCTCAGCCGGAGCGGAAGCAGCAGCGAAGTCGGGGACGGGGACGGGGACGGGGGGTCGCGAGGGCAGGACCAGGAACAGACTCAGTAGAAGCGCGTAGGGCTGGCGTAGGCGATGGGACGTCTGTGTGAGAATAGATTGCATCCTGTTCGTCGCGAGCTGCAGTTCGAGCCGCTTGAAGCGAATCTTCCACCCATTTGCGAGCCAGGACAACCACCTGGATGAACCATTGCAGAGCGTTACCGAAGCGAATGCGAAGGCGTTCCTGAATTATCATTAGAAACGCTCTCAGCGACAGTGAAAGATTTGCTTACGCCACGATCAAGTTTAAAGCCACGCTTAGCGAGGGTCGTTTCAAGAGTTTTACAAAAGGCGGTGTTGTTCGGGGAGACATTCAGCGAAAGCTCCATGACAAAGTCCAGAACGCGGACGTCAACGGCCAGCGTGGGGTTTTTAGGGCTGCAGGCGAAGAGTCCGGCTTGAAGAAGAAGTGTGGGCGCGTTCGACGATGAACAGCTACACACTCGCAGCGTTATCTCTTCGATTTCTGAGTATCAATTAAGGTCAGCGTACGAGTCGGGGAAGTACGATGTGCTTACCGTCCCAGCGTATCACAGTGACATTTAGAGTGCGTTTGGAGCATGAACACGGCTCGCCTTCCCGCATAGCTGCCTCGCTGACGTTGCGCAGGGAGGACGTGTCTTGCAGCAGCGTCAGGTAAACTTGGACCAGGGCAGGTAGGACCTTTTGCCAATTGGAGAACTGCCTACACGTTTTCGCGAGCCAGCGCCCAGTGTATTGACAAAGTCGGGCTGCGTGATCTCTTCGGCCCGGGGCACGGTCGACGTTCGGGACTTGACGGGGGAACGGCGAGGGGTCCGCGTCTTATGAAGGACAGAAACTTGGTGCTGCTGGCCAAGAACCAGTATACCCGACTTCTTGGGTGATTTCTGGTTCAGATGGGCGACCGGCGACAAGTGCTCAATGCCACCGCGACCAAGTTGCCCATTGCGGGACATCTCCACGTGTTTATCTGGGATACGGCGTCGGCGCTGCATCGGAGGAGTATTTGGAGGGCACAGAGGGAAGGTGAAAAGATCAGACGGCTTCAATTCGCGAGTAAGTTCGTTCCTCCCTCGCGATATGCCTTTGTTCTCTTTGTAGTCACGCGCGCCATATCCCACTTAAGCTTGCCTTCGCTCTTCACGCAATGCCACCCACTCCGAACATGATGACTCCGGCTATCTACTCATACTGGAAACAGCGAGGGCCAGTCGCAAGCAAATTTCGTGAGCCCTAATTATTCTCCTGCCAATACAACCAACACTGATGTTGCTCAGTTGCGCGCCACTGGCAGCGTCTCCATTTCATTACTACCGACGACGGATGGGTCGTTGAAGGTGATTCATTCTGCCCTCCACCCTTTGCGTTTATTTAATTATTTCACAGTTCGTCCGCGCGACAACAGGATCAAATACTACGTGGCTTTCGATTTAGCCAAAGACGTCGACGATGCAGTGGAACATTGTGGACGAACTCACGAAGCTCTAGCCCGTGCCGAGGGGAAAGCTCAAGAAAACCTCGAGCGCCAGGACGACGAAGCTCTGCGTTTGCTCGCAGAAGCTCGGCGGGAATACTTGGAATATCTAGTACTTATGTTTTAATCAACGTGTTTTGAAAGAGTTCTATCGCATGTGTGATTTCCTTGAATCCAACACCACGTTCGCAACTAATTAAACATGGTGCGACTGGACGCGGAGTTGGCATGCGTACGGCGTTGAAGATGTTCAATCCCATCGCCGCCTAGCTGAGTCTTATTGAGAACGCACGGGGAGATGGTTGGATTGCGTGTGGTGGCAAGGCCTACCAGAACGAAAAAAAAAAACGCCAAGTCCAACAATGGACTCGCCTATTTCCTAATTAGATAACTTCGTGCCAATGCGAACTAAGTGCGCTGGGTGCTCAAATCTAGTTCGTTCTGCATTTCCCAATTAGCCAACTCAAACAAAGCACTGCGAGGTACGCACTTTATTGTCCTTCCCATATAAAACGACGCACACCCGGCTCGCAACGCCAAGTCCCCGTCTCGCTTGCCCAACCTTTCCCCCCCATGCTCGCTATCACTCTGCGTCGTCGCTCCTCACGCCAACGCCTTATCGCACCCGATTACCATACGTCCGGGAACATGCTGCCTAGCGCCATCCTCGCACGCCGCACCGAAACTGCTCCGAACATCCCCGCTGAACTTTGGGTGGACTTCTACTTGGTTCTACCTCGCCCTGCGAATCATTACGGTATGTTCTTGAGTTTTTTTTCTCTGTCGCCCATCCCATTAATTGCACTCTAGTCCTTGATTACCACAACCAACTTGTCTTCACGCTCGGCGACGACGGCCAGGTCATAGGCACGTCTCCAGAGTCTCGCTCCCTCTCTCCTCGTACTCACCCACCCCTAGTTTCTCCCCGCCCTCACCACGAAATTTTCTTCGAAGGCTTCCTCCTGGCCCTCCAGCTGGGCGAGCGACTCGAGCGCAAGGAGCTCGCCGCCCAGGCCCTTGTGCAGGCCCGCGGGACTCCTCTCTACTTGGATCGCCTCAACGACTACTTCCAGTTTCCCAGCAGTCATCTCGAAATCCAGTATATGTACTTCCTCGGGAATCTTCCCCAGCAGTAGCCTCTCTCGTTGCCTTGATCTCGTAGCTCTGTTATCCTCTTAACTCTTTGTCTCCTTGTCTATCTCAACACATCTATGTATATTTGATACAGCTTCTATGTACATTTCGTATATTCGATACAGATTCTATGTAAATTTCACTACGTTCTTCGTTACCGGCTTAGCTATGTACAATGCATCTCACAATCTACGCGTTAAAATCCGTCGCTAGCAAATTCCCAATAGGCGCGTTCTGAGCCCGACACAATGCGACCAGATGATATGTCCCTTTCTCGCGTGTCGCCTGTCCCCACCGATCTTGCTCTGTCGCAAATTTCACCACAACCACTCGACCTGGCCAGCTGGTTTGTCCCGGGAGAACCTCGGCGTACTGACCGACGCGGGACCAATGATAATAACCCTGCCCAGTACGTCGCTGATAGATTGCCCATCCGGCGTCGTTCGGCAGGGAGTAAGGGCGGGAATGGGGAAGACGGTCCGTTTGTTGTTGCACATAACGCCTATGAAGTCCTTGTGGATCTGGTTCTCTTTGAGCGGCCGCTCCAGAGGAACCAGATAGCCTATGTGGTTGGCGAGGTCCCGCTGTGGCTTTCGAATGTACTGTGCCAGCCGCGAGAACCGCCTACTGAGTTCGTCGAACCCGTCCGAGTCGACGACCTTGACGTCTATCCGCTTCTTCACAAGGCTGGGCTCAAGAAGCCACCCGCCAGTGATTTCGTCGATGACCGGGGGTTCTCCATAAACCGCGTAACACGGGTCTTCAGGAGGCGGCGGCATTGGGGGAGGCGAAGGCGAAGGCGGCGGAGTAGCAGGACGAGCTTGTAGGACAAGCGATTCTTGAGTATCGCCCACGATAACGGCTTGATCGAGGGGAAGGCGAGACCTATGAATTACGATATATTAGATGGAGGTAGGGACAATCGCGTCGAGACTCACCTTGGCTCGACAACGGACTTGAATAGCACTGTGTCCCTTGAAGTGCGCTGGTCGATATTGATTTGCAGCTGGAGCTGGCTATAGTCGGGCTTGTGGTATTTGGGGTCGGCACGGGTGGTAAGCCAGCTATAACCCAGCACAATCCCGCGCAATCCTTTCAGAGGATGCTTTCCCACCACCTGCACAGACATCCCGATAAGCCAACGCTCGCTGTCCTTCAATTCTTGCCGGCGTGCTTTTTTTTGCGCTCCAAGACTGCCCACGGATCATCAGCTTGAATCGACAGCTGGACGTCGGAGTGGTCGAAGCGCTCGAAGACGATGGAGTTGGTGGGGATGCGAACGACTGGAGAAGGGTTGGAATCATCGTCGCGGAAGGGAACGAGTCGATCTGCCCCCAGCGCATCTTTCCAATCCAGCTCCAAATCGTCGACCTTGGGATACTTGGGATCCGGTGCACGAATTAACGGTTCGTCTGCGTCTTGACGAATGGCTCCAGGGACCAGGGCCAGCTTCCCATGCTGCACTTCAGTCTGTGTGACGGTTATTTCCTGACTGCGAATGTGTAGTCGGCGACTAACCTGGTAAAACGAAATCGAGCCCCCGACATGTATATCGATCACCAAGCCCGTCTTGCCCTTGTGTGGCCCTCGAGTAACCCGTACGACATCTCCGCACCGGAAGTCTGTAGCAACCAGTCGAAGGGGAAGCTCAAGATTGAGGGATGGTGACTCGTCAGAGCCTGATACCGTCGTTCTCGACGTCGTTGTCGATAGGTGTAGGTGTACCGTCCCAGCGTCTACGCCAATGACATGTGCAGAGCGGTTTCGATATGCGCCTGCAACGATACGGACTCTGTCCTGAAACGAAGGAATCTTTGGAAAGCGGAGAAGATGCAAGCGCAATTGAGCGACAGGCACCACCCATGCATCGTTGAGTTCCGAGGACTTGGCATCGAGGTCGGTCACACCGTCGTACGAGCGGAGGAGGACCGCTATACGCCTTAACTGGCCACCAAGTTCGTGCGTCGCAAGGCGAACGATAACTCCGCTCTCCGCGTCCCAGTACGGATTGTGCTGCTCTTGAGCCACAACAACGCGGTCGCCTTCTTGTAACGCACAAGCATGTCCTATAAACGGCACGTTCAGGGCTCGGGAAGGACTCTGGCGAAACATCTCGAGCTCCTCGTCTGTTGGACTAGCGTTGAGCTCGTAGGTGGGCGTCTGATATCGCCATTGCTTCACTTGTATTTGCTCAAGTCCGTCGAAATTGCCCAGTCTCCCGAAGATGCGGTCTTGCCAGACGACGATCTGGTTCCGGAACTCGACCTTGTCGATTTGATGAAGCACGTTATAGTCGGAGAACTGGAGGAGGAGTCACTGAGGTGGTCGTTTCATTCTGGCCTGTTTTTCATCAACAGCGATGCGTGGAACGACGTGGAGAATATCGTAGTCGTCACTGTCGAGGGTGGTCTTCGGTGAATATTCCTCCACGAATGCGAGGTCGCCGTTGTATAAGCCCTGCTCACTAATGCGAGCCCATCGACGGCCAATGCTGAATGGATCGAGGAAGCGATGGTCGCCAGGTGGACACAATAAGCGTATCTTCTCCGTTGACGGTACTTCTCTCGGCTGAAGTAGGGTTTGACCCAGAATATTTTCAGCGGCGCCATAGCAGCGATGACCGTGAGGCCACTGGGAGAGAGCATGTATGAGGGCGGACGCGGGCCTGACGATTGGATTATCGTCTACATCGAAGCGTCTGACTTCGACACAAACGAGGCCCGACCGCACACCCCAGGAGAAGGCGCTGAGAATACCAGCGGCCTCAGCGACTCGGTGTTGAGCGAGGAATGTGAGCAAGGAAAACTCCCAGCGGGGAGGGACGCGTATCGCAAAGATGGGCGGGGAGTCAATGGGCGCCAGCGATGGAGGGAGAGGCAGCTTGAGCTTTTCGTCGATGGTCAAGTCCTCGGCAGGGACTTCGCGTTGACGCGTCTGACGCTCCGCACGACGCTCCGCACGAGCGGCCTCTTCGTATTCGGCTGCCAACGCCTCGAGATCCTCCGGAGTGTCTTCGTCGTCTTCTGGCGCGAATGGGATGGACAGTTTCCGCAGATGTGGAAACTCATGGATAGGCTCGTCGTCGTCGATGAACCCAAGATCCTCCGTGTCAGCTTCATCGCCGGAGGCATTCCCGTCCGTCTCCGCCGCTTCGGTATCAAAGAAGTCCGCGACTGTGAAGCGCTGTCGTCGGGGCTTTTTCTTGACGGGGTTGCGCGTCGTTCCTTCGTCTTCCGTATCCCAACCCAACGGGAGGAGGCGCTTTGCGGGTGTGGGCGTTGTCCCTCTGTCTGAGTCGACGTCGGAATCGGCCGGGAAGGGCGGGAAGGACGGAGGCAGAGGTCTGGGCGTTCCTCTGTCCGATTCGACTTCGAGATCCGAGCCAGGGAAGAAGAGGGGCGTCTGGCCTCTCTCCGACTCACTATCGGGAAAAGCGGAGGCCATAAGCGCGGGGGCACTGGCGAGGGCGGTTCGTCTGCCTCATCCTCGGAGTCAGAGAAGAACAGCGGTTGTATTTGGATGGGCGTAGTGACTATCGACGGTGTGTGTACATCCTCCTCCGTCTCGACATCCTCTCCGTTTATCGCCTGTAGAAGGAGGCCGAGGCCGTAGGGGTATGGGCGCTCGTCGACGAGGTCCGTAGGGGTAGAAGCAGACATATCTGAAAAATGCTGTTAGTACTGCGATGAAGCGAAAGACGATATGCGCGCACCAGCAGTGTGAGTGAAAAAGCGGTTCTTTGAAGACTTCGGCAGGTCGATGGTAGAGCGGGGGAGGTGCTGTAGAAGCAGCTGGCCGCTACAATGGGCGTTGACTCGGAAAAATCGACGTTTTCTTTTGAAGGCGGGCGAGATGTAGTGGCGACGCTTGAATACTTATTAGATTTGCTCGATAAGGACTTTAATAGAGAGGAAAACTTACCTGGTAGCCCTGGATACGTGCCCGACGCGAGGCAATAGCTGGGATGAAAGAGTCGAGCGCGAATGTCCAAGCCAAGCGAACTTTGCTGTCGACGCTGCAGTTTTCATTAGAATTGCTGGCTGTGGGTATCAATCGAGCGGGAGGCTTACCTGTTAACACTGGACGAGCGCCCTGGCCCCAAGGATAACGCCGACGAAAGATATCGCGTCGGTGGTGGTAGTCGGGAGCAGGTGTATGATAATTTTCCCACGCCGAATCCGTGGTTCTGGCTAGAATGGAACGGCAACTCGGCATCCGGATAACCGGTGATGGTATCGATAAGCCGAACCGGCTAACCGTATGCCGAGTTGCCGTTCCGTTCTAGCCAGAACCACGGATTCGGCGTGGGAAAATTATCATACACCTGCTCCCGACTACCACCACCGACTTGGGCCTGCCATATCAAGACATCCTCGCCACAAAAGCGCTGCCCATTCGGGAGAGAACGAGCATGGAGCCCACTGGCTCGCCCACCGGAGTCGCTTCGGTCACTGGCGTCGTCGAGGGTAACGAAGTTGGTGAGTTTCACCCGAGTCGCCTTTCTTGATGCTGACGCGTCACGATTGAAGTAAGGCTTGCCAGAAAAGCTTGTAGCAGTCGGCCAGAGGGTGTATCGGAGCAGAAGTCGCGTGTTTACCAGGTGCGTTCTCCCTTTCGCGTCGCAGAAATCCTCTGAGGCAGATTTTCATGGCGACAGTGGGTGGCTAGAGAATTGCCATAGATACAAACCTGCGCGCTTCGACGCCCATGTAACTATTAGAATACACGGAAGTTTTCTTGCGGCACCCGAGCGAACGAGCAAGAAGGAGTAGTGAGTCACAGCACGTCCCAAAGCACCGCGAGAACAATGGCAAGGTCTGGTGTGCGGAACAAAGAACCCGTCTTCGAATCTCTGAGACTGTAATAAGAGTTGGACGAAAAAAAAACTCTGAGATCTCCCTCTTCCCCCGCCGAATCATGGCCTCAGGCACCCGCCGCTCCAATCGTAACCAGCCCGACCATCCACCCGCCCCTCTGTTCAATATTCCCGACCCGCCCAAGATAAAGGCACCTCCCAGGAAAAAACCAGCTGAGCAGGCGCGTGTCTTTCACTTCGTATCGACGCGCATTAACTTAATGAATTAGCCTATGGAGAACGCGCCCAGTACCTCGACGACGGCGCCGGTGGTGCCACCATCTTCGCCGCCGGCTGTCCCACCACCTGCGCCGGCACCCCCCATCCTCGCTGGCTCTGAACGTCCAAGTCCCTCTGACGACCTACTCATCATCACGGAAAATAACCGGAAATTGATCCGTTGCGAGCCCAAATTTGACTCATTTCTGATGAAATTCATATCGAGGGTAGCTCTACTGAGTCGCTCACATCTATCAAAAATTGGTGCTCAATAGGCGTCTCGTTGCTGAGAAAGTTGACACTGAACACAGAATGTACCAAAAATGGACATTTTTGAGGATGTCATGGCAAAGGAATTAAGAGAAATACAAGGAGTTTCTAAGCATTATCAGGCTTCCCTAGGCAGTCAGTCATGAACATGAGACAGATTATGCCGATTGAATCTTCAGTGGGCTTCAGGGCCAAGGGTATGATTCACACTATTTTCAGCTTTTGGGGAGATTGTTAAAAGGAAGGCTCACCAGGAGCTCAATACTTGCTTGATGGTTTCAAGAATTGGCATGGAAGGTGCAAGGATGTCTATACACTCAGCTAAAAAATTTAGGCCATTTAGAATCATTCAGAACGGCAATAATTAGAGCTCATTGTTAGCAAGCATCATTTTATAATGTTGCGACGATCTTTGCCATTATCGGAGACTAACTGATCAGTACTACATGAAACTTGGTGCATCAGAGGGGAACATGGATATCTACAGTCTCTGAAAATTTCACATAGCTGTAATGAAAGGCAGTGAAGATACAGATCAATTTCCGGTTATTTTCCGTGATGATGAGTAGTTCCTGGGAGATCTCCCTCTCCGGTCCCTCTCGACTTGGACGATGGCTTCGAAGCCCCACCTCCAAGTAGCCCTTCAGGTCGATCTCCCTCTGGAACCCTTTGCAACGAGCTCAGGTCCCTCTTCCGCGTCGTAATCCGCAAGAATCGGTGTGTTCTTTCCGCTCGGCCTCGGTCTTTTCAATTTTTAACTGACTCTACGTAGGAAACCGCGCTCAAGAGCAATGTATTCTCTATGCCAAAGGCGCTCTCGCCTGAGCCTTCGTTGTTTTCTTCTCATGCGACGGTGCGTGTCTTTCTACAGAGAGTATTCCTTCTTGAGACTGAGTCCCCATAGGCAAACCAGAGACAAAAGGCCTTCCTAGGCCACCGGCCACCCGCGCCGTATCAGAATTTTTTTCTTCTCAACCGCCGGTGGGTTTTTTTTCCGCTCTATATTGGCTACGAGCCTGAGTGTCCATTCAAAGGCAAAAACCAAGCAAGTTACCTTCCAGGTTTCTTCACCTCGTCGCTCTCGCTCTCGCTCTCAGTCCCCAATCCGAAAACGTTTTGCTGGACCCAGCTCCCGCCCTGAACGGTACTCGCCCAGTCGCTCGCCGTCCCCAACTGGTGACGTGAAACGTGTTGCTGGACCCAGCGCCCCCCCTGCACGCTACGCGCCGAGTCGCTCGCCGTCCCCACCGGGTGGCATCGACAATGAGTCGGAGCTTCCGTTGGAGGCCGACTACGACGAAGACGGCGGCGACGACTCAGATAACGGCTCGGATTACATCGACACGCGAGCCAAAGAGAGACGTGACGCGTTGGAGCACAACCGCTTCTGCAAACCTGGGGAGCGGCTGGCTCTGGACGATGAAGAGCTGGAGGAGTACGATCTTGAGGAGCTTGAGCAGGACCAACGGAAGCAACAGCAGCCAAAGAGGCAGAGAAATCGGCCCACTGCCTCATCCCGTCGCCCCGGCCCACGAGATGTCGACGACGACGGCGGTGTCGACGATAGCGGTGACGAGCGGCCGGATTCCGATGACGAGGAGGAGGAGGAGTGGTCTGTCAAGCCTGGTCCGCCGCCAAAGGCCGCTGTCGAAGAGGCGGCACGCGGTCTGAAGACTTTTTTGGGGGACCTTCGGGTCATTGCGAAGGCGAATCACAGCGCGTGGCCACGCTAGCTCAGGCAGCGGGTGTAACGCCACATGTGTCGCGCATGCCGAATAGGTGGGGGGCTTATCAATTCTGGTCCCGTGTACACACTCCCAAGACCGAAGATAGTGGGTATTTTTCTAATTCCAATGGCGCTGCGCGTTGACGAGCTTCTTCAGTGACCAACGAACAATGGGCTGAGATGGTTCGCGCCAATTACCATGCTCTCACCGAAAACCTTCCGGAAGACGAGCGCAAAGATCCAGAAGCTCTGCAGCGCGTCATGCAGCCGTACCTAGACTTTATGGAGCAGGCTACGATTGGTAGCAACGACGAGCGGAAAAGTGGTCGAGGCGGCGTCGCTCTGATGGAGAAGGCTCTGCGTCCCATGATCCAGCAAGTGAGTATTATTGTTTCCGCCACGATATGGCGCTAACGGGCGTTCCTCTTCAGAGCTCCATGATGAGCGAGCTTCGCGAGCTAGAGGTAATGGGAATCTGTGTCGACTTCACGGTCACGAATAACCGTGCGATCGCTTGGGGCGGCAGTGATCTATACGATGAGATGAAGCGACGCTACCCGGTGCCGCTGGAGAAGCTATCCGCTCAGTGGGTTGATCTCCTCGAGTATGTTTCTTTTCCGACGAAGTAGCGAGTTTCTGATTTGCTATGCTTGCAGAAAAACCCGCGGCGATATGAAGCAGGAGGCATCCGGCTTACAGCCCCGCCCGAATCCAGTGCACGTTAGTCTACGACCAGCTCCTGGGAAGCGCACGCGAGATTTTATACACAGTCAGTTTACCTCACTCGCGTTGAATACTGCTTGTGAGTTCCGATTACTGCTTATTAAACGTTTACTGTTTCTAATGGGGCCGTAGACTTGACTCTCATGGAGCGCGACGACCTAAGTGCCGAAGAGGCTCGCGCGAAACTAGGTCAAATGCCCTGGGGGACTTTTGCAGATGCCGCCGTCTCGCACAACCTATGCTGGCTCGGCTGGCCTAACGCTCTGAAAGCGCGAGGACGCCATCCCGGCCCAGGCTTCTCATTCACCAGCTTCAAAAACAAGGCCACTACCTCGGACGAGAAGGGGAATGAAGAGTCCGAGACGGCGGCGCTACGAGAAGCCTGTGCTCTGATGCTCCGCGCTTATGAGGGCGAGGACGTTCCTGACGCGCCTTATGTTGGGTCCTGGTCACAAGGTAATGGATCATTCTTCGCACCCAATATGATACTGATTATAGTTATTCAGCGGACATTGAGCTCGAGGACCCTATCGCCGTCCCCATTGTTATTTGTCAAGACGGTACGGTCCTCCTCCGCGCTGGCGACTCCAAAAAACTGCTCAACCGGCTTGCCCGCGCAACGACGTACAAGTCCGGTACGAAGAACCAGCCGGCCTCGAAGAACAAGTCGGGCTCGGAGAAAAACGCTCCGTCGGCCAGAAAACGCCCTCGGCCTCCCGCTGACGACAAGGACAGGACGACCAGGGTGAGGACGATGATGTCTCACCCCAAAAGCGTCGGCGCGGGGCAGGTGGCAATGACCGAGATGGTGAAGCGGGTGGCAACGAGTCGGAGACTGAGGGAAGCGGCTCGAGTAAAGGGAAGGGCAAGGCGACGATAGTGATCTGGAAGCCGCCAAAGACGTGCCGATTCTTTTCCGACAAGGGAGGGCGGCGCACTTACTCAACGACCTTCCAGGCGAGCGGTTATAGCCTCGTTTCGCCAGACGACATGTCCGCGGCGGAGAACCACATAGAGGTAGAGATGCGCCCGGGCACTTGGATCCAGCTAGACAGTGCTCGCCTCGCATTCAGCCAGTTTCAAGCGGCTATTATGAACGGTGCCTACGCGGATATAGCTCATGACGATGATTAAAGTAGATCTCGTGTACTGAGCGTGTACTTATGAAGATTTCGTGTACTTATGAAGATTTCGTGTACTTATGAGCCAATGGATGAGCTAATGAAGGATACGGTCGCGACTGGAAGAACGATTGAGCGATCTTGAACGCGTAAAAGAAGTTTCCTGCTACTTATATAAAACTTTGATACCGCTGCGTTGCATTCTCTACTTTTGTGCTATTATGTTTGAGGTCTACCCGGCGAGACCTTCAACAACGACGTTGAACGCCCATTATGTTTTTTTTTATCTTCTGGGCGTAATCTAGGTCTCGTGATCGCGACGAGCCACTACGCCCGAGTCCCAAAAAGGAGATCTTGAGACATACGGTTTGGTTAAGCCATGGCGGGTTATGAGATTATCCTGGGTGAAGTGGATATCTCCACCTGCCATATGCCGACGTGTGGATTTATCCACACGGGTCTAAGCGCTATGTGGAGATCTCCACCGACGCGGATATCGCTGGTGGATTTATCCACCCGCGTAATTTTGTCGTCGGTGGATATATCCACGCGCGGGATATATCCACCGTGAAGATATGCACTCAGTGGATATACCCACAGTGGAGATATCCACTCGCGCCGTGGAGATATCCACTCGCGCCATGGAGATATCCACTCGCGGGGATATATCCACCGAGGAGATATCCATGCGTGGAGATATCCATGTGTGGACATCTCCACAGGGGTGGATATATCCCCCCGTGGAGAAATTACGCGGGTGGATATATCCCCCGTGGAGAAATTACGCGGGTGGATATATCCACCGTGGATACAATTATGGCTGTGGAGAAATCCACAGCCTATGGAAATTTCCCCTGCCTGATGGCCGCTCGGCTTCGGTGCGAATGAGCTTTGAACATGCCGTCGGCATGTTCAAAAATGGCTGCGAATCACTCGGTGATTTCACTCGGGCAAATGAATAATATTATCAGCTATTCTAAATACAGGGAGGTACGGTATGGTACGTCTTTCCGTAGTTGTATGGTTAATTAACTAAGGTCTAGTAGAAAAGAAAGGCGCGATATTGTAGAGGCGCATTCGGATATGTATGGTACGCGGTCCCTTATACAAAAGATAATTTACTGAGCAGAGTCAGATCGCGAACAAACTCGTTGGCAGAAGACGTACCGTTGAATTACCCAACCAAGCAGCAGGATATACCGCTCAATCATTCGCTTAACCGCAACTATTCCGCCGCTAGATTCGAGACAAAACTGCTCGCAGTGGCGGCGAGCACAGAAATCGCACTTCCGATATCCGAGCCAGGTGCCCAAGCGCTTGTAGCGCTCATGGAGTATTTTTTCTGCAGAGATGAGAAGGGGAAGAGGAAAGGGAACGACTTACCGAGGCGAAAACGGCGTGGGACGCGATACGCCACGACCCAGTGCTGGTGCCCCACGCAACGACGGCGGTGCTCTCCCATACGGCGACGCCAGTTATTCGTCGCGCCAATCTTGATAATGTCGAAAGAAGCGTTATCGAGCGGGTCGGCAGGTATGAGGATGACATAGACGAATCCTTGCCCATCGGCACGGCGGCTGGTCCTGGATCTGGCCATTCGGGTGGTGGGAAGGGGCTCAGGGTGGGTGACACTGTGGATGCACGGTGGGAGACGCCGGTTGTCGATTGCCAGGGCGGAACGGCGGCTGTGGACGCTGGTGTGGAAAGGAGGGGTGGAAGGAGTGTGGAAAGAGTGACGAGTGGCTCGATGGTGGTGATAAATGTGACGATGCGCGATGGTGGCCTGTAAACGAGCCATCCGCACCTCCCTCTACTCGAGTGCAACTCCGGCGACTGTGTGATCATATTTCACCGCCGCTCAGTAGATCCTGAAAGGATCAGATAAGATTGGATGCGTGACCGGTGAACCAAAAAAAAGGCCAGATGGAGATTCGAACGGGCGACACCAGCATAGCGTGAAGAAGCATGCAGGGCATACCACTATGCCATTCAGCTTTATTGCAGACAGAACAGCGTGGATTTATCCACTACACGGTGGATATCTCCACGCCTGTGTGACGTGACACCAGTGGAGATATCCACCCCGGTGGAGAAATCCACACCCTGTGGACTTTCTCCACGAATCGGACCCTTATAGGGTGAGGTATGCAAAGCAAAAGATGTACATATAAGGGTCTAGAACCTAGTAGACTGAGGTGCTGGATTACTGCACGCGCAGGGAAACCTCGCCGTCGTTCAGGAAGGACACGCCACCCATAATCCTTGCTCCGCTGGAAGAGGGAACGACTCAGACGGACAAGCGAAAGGGGAGCGAGACATACGACGCGATAAGTGCAGACGTTAAGTAAGTGGAAACAGGTGCAGAAGAGTCCGGCCAGCTGGGCATGGAAACGGAGTGAAACGGGGGCCTATCAGGGTCAGCAATGTGAAGCGGAGGTCAAGGAATCGACGTACAGACACGGGATAATCTCGCGACACCGGGAAACAATAGCGCGGAGGACGAGGAACCCAATGTGAAGCTCGAGGAAATGTAGCGGCGTCCAGAAAAACCCAGCGGAAGGCAGATGAGTCGAGCGAAGGTCCAGGAAATACAGCAGCATCCGGGGATCAAAGCGACTCGGTCGATACTTCGACTCAGTCCCCACGAAACCATTCGACAGCCGTGCGACCAAGACTTACGAAGCAAAACATGAAACACTTACCAACCCAGGTCTTACAAACCATTAGCAATCCGCTTGGCAAGGGTCTAGAGCGTACTCACGACTTGACATCCCAGGCCAAATGCGCGGGAATTGTGGAACTAAGTGTTCACACCCACAAACTATATCTACCACAACTGTAAACACAAGTAAACAGTTCACTGCGCCCCAATATACAGTGCAAATTTCAAGCAAGACACGGACACTGAGGACACCAGTATCGGGACCGCCCAATTAAAAGGGAACCACTATCCACCACTCCACCACTTTTCGGACGCTATAAGGCTCGGCGTCGGTCGGCTCGCTATAGTAAACCTCGACGGACGAGAGCGTAGCCAGTTAGCTCTACGAGGGCGACCACCATTCGGAACCGCGCAATAACCGCGACACCCAGACGTATACCAGGACGTTCGGAGGACTTCCTGTAGCTCGGTCGCCGTCCAATATCTCGAATCCGCGAGCACGACGTGTACAGACCATCCTATACAAGCGGCACTATCGAACATCCATCGGCCAGGACTTCCTCGCTGAGAAGCACCATAAGCCTCGAAGAGAATCGAGCACCACCACCTTCCTTCCAACAACTTCGCGGCAGGCTTTCGAGTCGCCAAACAACATCCACGACCTCTGAATAATCCGGCGGAGAACAAATTCTTCCCCGCTCGATTATAAACACACCACCCACGACCACAGACTAATCTTGCGGAGGCCAACAGCCTCTCCGCTCGATTATCCCTACTAACCACTTCCACAGGAACTACACAAGCGCGAGCTTTTCTAGCCCCGTTGGATTTATATACACACACACACACACACACACACAATTTAACACAGTTTCCACCGTTGCGAACACAATCCCCAGAGGACGACTCGACTGAGACTTGATAGTACAAAAGCCGTATTTTGGAAATCTATCTCTACGAACGCCCGCAGCATCACATCGGTCCACAAGCTTCCGAATAGTGTTTTCGTCATCGAACTTGGTTACCAACTTGATAAGCCTTTCTCCGGTTCTTGGAAGGAGGTCTTTCTTTGGTTTTTTCGCGCTTTGGCGACTCCGAATAAGGTTCCTTGCGTTGTTCGTATCTCATTGGGGGTCTTCTTCCTCCGAATCTCACCCCTGAAGCGGGCACGTCTGTCCTCTTCGGTATTTCAATCCTTCCACTTCCACTTTCTTCACCACCACTATCATCAGTCGCAACTGCTCCCACACTTGCTTGTCTGCTCTTCTTTCCGCCAGTTTGTATCTCTATCCGCGGCCGATGTTCGGTTCTCCGGAGGCTTGGCCACTTGAGAAGACTTGCTTTCGTTCCTCCCACGAGCCTCCTTCCTCGAACTGTCTAGAAATTTGGGTTTGGGCTTGTCCGGACTTCTTCAGTTGCTCTCTAGTAGCAACCATTGGTCGAGAACTCCCCCATTTCCCTTATTCTGAGGGCTCTGTACGACATTGAGTAAACTCAATAGCTGCCCCATGTCAACAAGCCCGGCACTTTGCGGAGCTTGAGCGCTTTGGACAAATTGCGGCGCCATTCCTTGCTGTTGACCGTACAACTGTCCGTTATTCTGAATCGAATTGTCTTGTTCGGTCATAAAATGCGGTGGTGCATCCCTTCCTTGACCGTGCGAAGGCATGTTCGACCCGACCGAATAACCTCCAGTTCGTCCCATTTGGCTCATTTGTTGCAGTTGCTTCGCCATTATTGCTTGTTGCGCCCTAGCCGACCGTAGTTCGTCTTGAGTGGTATCATAGAATAGATCCAACTGGTCCGGATTTGCTGCTTCGCTCATAAAGAGTGTTGATACAGATTTGCAGATGCTGGATTCGCAGACTCTCTTTTTCTGTGCCATTCCTCCACCTTTTGGTCCCTTGTTAAGTGTTCGGGATACCTTGGAATGAATAAGTTCCCCGGCAACCTTACTTGACCATTCTCTATCACGACTTGTCCCCGATCAATCTTGTCGTTCTCTTCTGACAATCCTTCATCATATGTCCTTTGTCCCCACACCAATGGCAATTAATGTCTTCGATTGCAAAATGCGGCGGTGGGACCATCCGATAGGGGTTCGGTTCCCTATTGAACTGGTTGCCTTGTTGTTGACGGTAATCGTTGTTTTGACCGCTATTCGGAGGAGGTTTTGCAACTCCCTGATTAAGGACCCGAGCTTGTTCGGCGACAGCCTCAATCTTCTTCATAGTGTCTTGCATTTGTTTGTCCCTCACAACGAATGTGTCTTTCATCGCAGCGATTTCCAATGCGAAGCCTTCCATTTGGTCGGTGATTTCGCGCTTCATAGCGAACGGAAGTCCAAAAGAGCCCTTATCGGTGCAACAGGGTCAACAAGTGATTTCTCATCAAGTCTTCCTCCACTGATCTCGAATAAGGCTTCTCTTCCGGTCCAATTGTCCGCTAGATAGACTGCTACTTTCAGGACTTCCAGATAGGACATCTTGTCACCCTTCTCTTTAATCGCTTCTCCCACTCCTGCAGCTGGGGTATCGGAACACCGTCTGGTCGGATTATCTGAGCTACTCCGGGTAAGTTCATTGCATCTTCAATCTGTTTTGCGAATTGCTGGTCGAAGGTCTTCAGAATTGTCCCCACTAGGTTAACGTTTGTAACTTGTGCAGGAGGCTTCAGTAATTTTGCTGCCTCCGCTTCGAAGAATATCTGAATCGCTTGATCTTTCCCAAATCTGCTCGGGTGCACCCTTGAGCCTCTTCGCAGATTTCACGAAGTCTGATTAGCGATCCCTTTTCATATTCTTCTAATTCGGGGTATAGTCCTTCACTGCCTTGATCCACTCCGCACAGGTAAAAGTGTCCGCGAACTCGGCCAGCATTTGCCATCCTTCTCTGATGTTCTTGTCGTCGAGATAAGAGATGTATTTCTCCTTCATCGTCTGTTCTCCATTTATTCCGCCTTGCACGATAACTCTTGAGACTTCTTCAAGGAACTTATCTAGCTGCTTGTATGTTTTTCCATCGAACTGGGGTCTCCCCGACTCCCAAGTCTCTGGCATCCTAAACCTCGTCGCCCCTTGAGGCCTGTTTTCATTTGCGTTGTCTCCCATTCTTAATCGGTCTTGTGGTTGTTGTTGCGGTGTTGGTTCTTGTAATTCAGGTGTGGGTGTCCTTAATCTGGACGGTCCCGCTTCGTTCTGAACTGGTTGTTTCTTCTTTGTTGGCTTCTTGGGTGGAGCTTTTGGAGCCCGTGTGTTTCCTATGGTGGAACCGAATTTCTTTCTGCCCGTTTGGAGTTGGCGCTAAGTCTAGCTTTTCCCAGAGGAAGACGTGATTGGTTCGCTTGTATGGAAGTTCGGAGTTCTTCTTCTCCGCGTAGTAGCCTGTTGAGAAACTTTATCGTTGGTGCAATATTTGAACTCTTGTAGTCCGAATAGTGCCTCTTCTGTCTTCTTCTTCGTTTTGCGCAAAAAGAGGGGTTTTAAGCCTTTCTAAATCGTTCTCGATTTACCACCCCTCGCGGTGGGCTCCAGTTGATGTGTGGTGCTTTGGCGACTAACTACAAAACCAAACCTGTGAAAAACCGAATAACACTATATCCAAAACCTCTATACTCTGAATAAGACTTGTAATAGTCAAAACTCGTCGTAAATCGGGGTAAGGGGAGTGAAACCGAATAAACACAAAATCCAATCAGATAGCTAATAGACACTAGCGAGTTCAGACCCGGGGGTACAGGGCCTTTGGTGGGGTGCAGGGTAGGTAGTTCGAGAGTTTGTAACGCGCACGTAAGACGTACTATCGACGAGCCTTGATGGGGCGGCCAAATACGATTCCTAGTTCCTTAATCGGTATTCTTCCAAGTTCTTGTTCTTCTGTCTTCCTTATTCTGTCCTGGTCCCTAAATCACTAATCACTATTCTTGTCAAACACTTTGATATCTTGATGTACGAATAACACTTTGCTCAGTTCACACACAATCCAAATCCGATTTAAAGTTGTAGCCTTTGCAGTTTGTAGCTTAGCTAAACCCCAGATCGCGGCCTCAATAGGTGGGCGATTCCGTGGCTACAGTGTACCAAAACCCTACTTATATACCCTTGTCTGTGTCATATCTGAGTAGTAAATATTATGATGGATCGTCCCTCGAGTCATATTCGTACGCAGATCCCTGATCCGAATTGTGATTGCCGTTATTCGGTTATGATGTTTCTTCAGTTATCCGATTAGCGGCTCTGCCCTTGGTACCAGTGGATAGCCCTCGTCCATAGCTTTCCGTGCATATGCGATTCGTCCCAAAACGTCCAGTAGTTCCGAAGTTATTGCCTTCACTTGTTTTTCTCGGATAAGGTCACCAGGATCATTTTGTAGTCACTTGGTCTTGTAATCTTCGGCATCCGACGGCTTGTCCCTCTTGGCTCTGATTCGGGTTTCCTTGGTCCGATTAGGTCCGGGTCCGTGTCTCCCCCGCCATCTCATCACAAGTCCGAATAGCAAACGGTTATTCCGAGACTGCCAGGTCTTATTCGTGTTTATATCCCTTTGAGTGTTTTGCACCGGATTGGATGGTCCAGGCTTGTGGGCTCTGCTGGTATGTGTGGACAGTGAACTTGGAATGCGCCGCGGGTCGTCAACCCCCATTGCAGACCTTATTTCACTGTTGCAGATATCTCCCAACTAGCTATTCGGGCTCATACTAGTTCTATGATGTGCGCACCGAATAAGCGCGAAAAGGTTGCCCTTCCACGCCTACTCCGTAAAGCGGCTTATCAAACGCGCCCACCCCACCTTTTCGAAGGACAACTACGGCGATCGTCCCAGGGCAACCCGTCGTCCGCAAAATCGACGAGATCATCAAGCTACTCCCGCCGAGTAAATGGAACGCGATCATCGCCGGCGCCCGTGCAGCCGCCATGGACGCCAAGAAAACCCAGGTCATGGCCCCACTGGCACCGGTGGAGGATGGGCACTCGTTGGGGGAGCGTGTAGGGTTGCTGGGTGGGGATTCCGATGAGGAAGATGCTTGATAGGTGACTCTGGTGCACGCGTGATGCCAGCGATGCTTAGTATCATGTCCAATATGCCCAAAATATGCCAATATACGTACATTTATGCATTCCTGTCTGGCTTTTACATGCCTTTTAAGTATACTTATACCGTCCTTATCTCGTCCTTATAGTCCTTATACGCACCCAAAAGGCCTTATACAAGGATTGGACTTGGCTTTACAAGGACCATAAGGCCTTTCGGGCCTTGTAGTCCTTATTAGGCCTCATGCGTCCTTATGAACCTTGTATAAGGCCCATAAGGACGCACAAGGACTTTTGTCATTCTCCTGATGGAGGGGCATACTCACGGCAGGAGAGTAAATAAGACTCAGACCAACCTTCCCAGACACTTAACAGTCCAATCCTTATACTATGTGAAGGTCAATTGGGTTGAGTTAGTGCTCTTTTTGTAGAGAAGGTGCCACCTTTTGGCCTCTAACTCAAGCACCTTTCGATGCTTAGTCCAGCTTTCATAATGACTATATAGATGTAGTTGCAACTCTGAGGACCATAGTCCTCTCAGTAAGCTATGCAGAAGGGATCCACCATAATTTAGTTAGTTCCCAGTTGAGTTAGGGTCTCTTATTGCGCTAACTCCATCAATATTGAAGCATACAAGGTGTTACTTGTATTAAACATGCTCCTATGGTACTCTGTATCTACTGAATTTTTGTGATCATTTACAGAAATCTTTTGCCAGATGAGTTAGTGCCTTTTATTGATTATCTCCATCGATATGGAGCTTCAGACCCTGCCCCTTGCAGAGGAAGCATTGTCTATATGTTCTGCATCTTTAATGTTTTGTGTGACATATGTGACATATGTGATACCAGGGAGGAAGGCGGGAGCCCAGAGTATTTCCCTTTTTGGTCAAATGTCACACTATGTGACATCAGCTACCCATGTCCCAAAAGGGGGTACTGGTTTATATGATATATAATGATCCTATCAGCAGGTGTACAGATATTGTCCCAAAATGGTAATGGCCCAGCCTTTTTCCCCCCAAATGGCCGGCTTCTCTAGGCGAAGACAGTTTCAAAATGCACTCAGTGTATACAGCCCTGAGGAGCCTAGCACATTTAGCAAACCGTCTCCCTCGGTACGTCTAGGTACATTTGGAAAATTATAGTGGCTTGGGCTCCTCAAGTGTCGCTTTGGGAGGAACAGAGCAGCGGAAAGTGGCGGACTGGTGTGAGGGTGGGCGGATAGATGGCAGGAAGCATTCGGACCGATGGAGTATACGGCTATGGAAGACGGGGTTGGGCTGGAGTCGTCGTGGTGGGAAGAACGGAGAATCACCGGAGATGATTTGCCGACGACGGCGTTACCCGATTGGGACATAAACCCAGAGGCTCAGAGCGTTGTTTGAAGCTGCTAGATAATTTTTCAAGAAACTAAAAACATGGAGGGTCATTGTTCTTGTATACAAGGCTGGCCGCGCTCCACTCCAGGACCCAGGTACACCTGTCCAGGTGGTCGAGGTCAATTAAGCCGTCATGCATGCGCCGGCGAGCTGAATGCCGGACCATGCGTGGTTAAGTCCGAGTCCGAGTGCCGGCGCATCGGGCAGAGGCGGGCAGAGGCGGCAGAGGCGGGCAGAGGCGGCAGAGGTGCATCAGGCGGAAAGTGCCTGGGTGCAGCCAGCTTCTGGGTACAGCCAGGCACTTCGGAATCCTGTCAAGCCGGCACCGGGCACCCAGATATGGATTGTTCAGGTAAAAACTTCTCATCTGACCATAAATGGAAGAGCTCGGGCGAAATTGCATGGCTAATAATGATTGTCTGATGTCTGTTGCCGGCCATGATGGATGTGCTGATCTGATCCAGACCGTCATATGGTGAAGGTTTCATCTCTGCCTGGGTACTCCCAGGGGCCTGGGAGTGGCGGGGGATCTGGAATTCAATCGCCTGGGTGCACCCAGGCACTGTTCGAAAACTTTACAGCTACAGGTGCCTGGCACCCTGGCAGAGAATAGGCCATAACTTGGGAGGTACTTGGAGTCTGGAGACAAGCTAAACACGGCTAGGAAGCTACGGACGGCAACTACGATCCTGGACCAAGAGGAGGAGCAGACCAACGAAAACAGTACAGACGATTGGACTCAATAGCTGGCTGGTCATGGCCATTATCATATCTGCACTGCATCTACTACTCGTACCCTACAGACTAAGGCGGAATAGACCTCAGGTGACCAGGATTAGCATATTCATAAGCACAGTATTAGCAAGACGGCTCGTTTTACACTATCAGGATGATGTAGTTCACAGTAGATAAGTAGGGAAGTTTGTAGCGCCAGGACTCACGGAATTGCTCCGCTAGAGTTTAGCAGCGTTCTGGGGTTGTGGCTGAGCAATTAGCAAAGCTTTGACTTTATTTTGGTTGGGTTTCGGAGCATGCAAATAAGAGTTTGGACTTGTCAGTGGGACCAATTAGGACTTGGGATTGGTTAGGAAGCCTAAATAAGAACTTGGAGGATACTTGGGACTTGGCGTTGAGTCGGGCAGCGACTATAACATCCAAGGACATCGTATTTGGCTGACCTTCACCGGGTTTTCGTCGAATAATACGTCTATTGTGCGCAATACAACAAACTCTAGAACTACCTACCCTGCACCCACCACAAACAGCCCTGTACCCAGGGTTGAACTCGCTTGGAGTGTTCTCAGACATAGGATTGGATTGTAGAGGCCCCGTACTACTACTAGAGGGGCAGAAAGCACTATTCAGTCTAGCTCTTTAAAGCATCCCGCTATTCAGAGTCTAGGTTTAGTTATGTTAGTTTGCTTCGCTCAGTTTAGTTTTGTAGTCTAGTTCACTAGCACACCTTTCACCGTCCCAGGCTGCTGTGGGTTCTAGCAAGGTTTGCCATTGCACGAATGGTGTCAGGATGCTCTGCACCAAGCAGCCTGGTTTGCTGCTCAAGGACCTTTTCCTCCAGGGTCTGTGCATCTGTATACCGTCCCAAGCTGCTGTAGGTCAAAGCAAGGTTCGCCAATGCATGAATGGTGTGAGGATGCTCTGCACCAAGCAGCCTGGTTCGCTGCTCAAGGACCTTCTCCTTCAGGGTCTGTGCATCTGTGTACCATCCCAAGCTCCTTTAGGTCGAAGCAAGGTTCCCCATTGCAAGAATGGTGTCAGGATGCTCTGCACCAAGCAGCCTGGTTCGCTGCTCGAGGACCTTCTCCTCCAGGCTCTGTGCATCTGTGTACCGTCCCAAGCTGCTGTAGGTCAAAGCAAGGTTCGCCATTGCAAGAATGGTGTCAGGATGCTCTGCACCAAGCAGCCTGGTTCACTGCTCGAGGACCTTCTCCTCCAGGGCGTGTGCATCTGTGTACCGTCCCAAGCTGCTGTAGGTCGAAGCAAGGTTCGCCATTGCAAGAATGGTGTTAGGATGCTCTGCACCAAGCAGCCTGGTTCGCTGCTCGAGGACCTTCTCCTCCAGGGTCTGTGCATCTGTGTACCATCCCAAGCTGCTGTAGGTTGAAGCAAGGTTCCCCATTGCATCAATGGTTTGAGGATGCTCTGCACCAAGCAGCCTGGTTTGCTGCTCGAGGACCTTCTCCTCCAGGGTCTGTGCATCTGGGTACCGTCTCAAGCTGTTGTAGGTCGAAGCAAGGTTCGCCATTGCACGAATGGTGTCAGGATGCTCTGCACCAAGCAGCCTGGTTCGCTGCTCAAGGACCTTCTCCTTCAGGGTCTGTGCATCTGGGTACCGTCCCAAGCTGCGGTAGGTCGAAGCAAGGTTCGCCATTGCACCAATGGTGTCAGGATGCTCTGCACGAAGCAGCCTGGTTTGCTGCTCGAGGACCTTCTCCTCCAGGGTCTGTGCATCTGGGTACTGTCCCAAGCTGCTGTAGGTTCTAGCAAGGTTTGCCATTGCACGAATGGTGTCAGGATGCTCTGCACCAAGCAAGCTGTCACTCTTTGTTACCACATGACTTTGTAGAGTTTCTGCTCTTCTGTACATGCCTCCAGCATAGAAGACACTTCCAAGCTGGGCTTCAAATCCTGTGCCTATCATATCTATGTCTTCTGATAACCGGAGAATATGCAAGAGTAATTGGATTTCTTGCATCAACTCTACACTACAAGCAGCAGCCATTCCCAGAAGACCCACTATCAACTTTTGTGGGTCAATTAGATCTGTGATTGTTGTTCTTGACCACTGGTGGACCAGTGGATGAATGGAATATGCACCCCTTTGCCATTTCATCAGAGAGTAACCACAGAGTTCTGAGGTTACCCTTTCAAAAACAAGACTGTTCCAAGTGGTGTCTGTATCTCTGAAGTTGGACAGAAACTTGAAACTGGGCTCCAGAATCTCCAAAGTGGGATCAAGTGGCCCATCTTCAATCCTATATGCTGAAGCTCTTTCGAAGATATCCTCTGAAATGCCCTCAAAATGGATAAAGGAGCATAGCTGTAGGAATTGTGTAGCCAGGGGTTCAACTTGTGAAAGTTGATCAAAGCTCATCTTCCAGGTAGTGTATACGCTCTCGTTATAGTCCTCGGTAGACTGTGCAGGTTTTTCACTCAGCAGTTTAGCTTTGTTCTTTTGATAAAGCTTCACATATCTGGAGATATCCTGCTTCAAGCGAGGAGATTTGTCAATGAAAGCCCCAGCTTGGACAATTGCAAGTAGAAAGCAGTGAAGTTCCTGAAAGGATGTCAAGCTCTGTGGCAATATATCAACGACAAGTAATACCCTGGCTATCATGGCTGCATGCTTCTGGTTATCACCAGTCTCAAGCTCCAGCCCAGCTCTGTTGAGTAGCAGAACACTTGCATCATCAACAGTCAAATCAGATATTTGAATAGCTTTCCGTGGCAACCCAGTGTGGATCCCAAGGTCAGGGTTCCGAGAGGTGATCAAATGTATGATGATATTTTGGAAGCTATGGTCCCAGATTCAGATCCCGTTTATCGGCATTGTCAAAGAGAATTAGCCATTCCTGTTGATTTGCCTTCAGCCAGGTCTGTGCAGCTTCTACAGTATCTCCCAGCTTCTCTTCAGTTGCTAGCTGTCTGCAGCCTGCTTCAATGGTTTCTGCACTGCTTGCATTAATCTTGAATTGGTCTGTGAACCTGTGAACCAAATAAGAAATATTTTCAATAATTTTAGGGTGGCAAACCTAGATCCAGAGTCTGCGATGAATTTCAGTGCAATTTGGGTTTTTCCAACTCCACCAAGACCATAGAGAAGGACATATTTTTGCTGTTTCTGCTCTGTTTGCTGGAACAAGCGCTCCAGCTGTTGTAAAATATCCTTACGACCTTGGAAAAGTCGGATGGGGGAGGGCAATTCCTGATGAATACAATGTCATCTATTGGGTATGTTAGACTTGAAGCTGTGGAAAATTGCTTATAATCACCTTGGATAGTGCTGTCTCGAAGACTATTGAGCATATAGTCAATCCCACCCCACTTCGGCAGAGCATGCTGAAAGGCATGAACCAGCACTACATTGGTAGACTGCGAGTCAAGGTGTCCAAACAGGATCTTAACCTTCTCCAGCGAATTTTGGGCATGATTGAGATGTGCACGTATCGGGTGTGTGAGGTTGTCGGAGATGGCTTGGATGACATCATCAATGCTTCGAGCCAATGCATCTTCAACCTCAGATCGCGCCAAGGACTTGTCGAATGTCTCCGCAAACCACCTAATAAGACATCGATGAAGTGAAGAACTGTATGTGTTCCTGCAATGACGCACATATTGTTCTGTAGCAGTTGTCTTCGAGAGGTATCTTCTTGGTACCACAGATTCAAGGGGAAACTTGGATGCTACACTGAGTGCAAGCGGGCAGAGGTCAGAGTAGAAGGAGAGAGCGAGGCCGATGCGTGGCGTGACGTGGCAGCACAGCATCCATTTCGAGATCTAGAGCTGTATGCCGACGCTGTCGGTCCAGGATTTCTGCATTATAGTTGCCTCTGTACAAATTCGAAATCGTCCAACGACTACACATCTGACCAAGGCCTCGCCTCCCACGAACATCTCACCCAAGTACATGGGCGAATCTTCCACTGGCGCCTCGCTGCGCGTACTGTAGTATTTCGTTCAATTCGGCATGTCACGGTCACACTCGATTTTGGGAAACACCGGCAATAATTTTTTC
Source organism: Mycena amicta (assembly GCA_029282125.1). Lineage (NCBI taxonomy): Eukaryota > Fungi > Basidiomycota > Agaricomycetes > Agaricales > Mycenaceae > Mycena > Mycena amicta. The sequence goes on along the minus strand of JARIHP010000042.1, from coordinate 470,910 downwards.
TCGATTTATCCGATTTTTGGGCGATTTTTGATAAAATCAAAAAGTCGTGATCCGGCCGAATTGAACGAAATACTACAGTAATCCACATCCATCATGATCCGCCGCACGAGCATCGATCCACGAGCATAATACATCCGCGAGTGTTTCTGCACACGAGTCTGTCGATAGGCCAGCAGCCGACATGGACTGTACGAAGCAAAGATCAGTGAGGGAGTGTTGAAGCAGCTCGAGGATGCACCAGACAACCGTCCTTCGCGCCGTAAAACCAAATGGCATATCTTTGGCGGCCTATCACTCGACTCTCTCTCTTACTTTCGGTCCAGAGACTACCCGGCCGAGTACGAAGATGCGGCTAAAGCTACAGATTATGAGGACGTCCGCGGTGAAAGGATGCTGGGAATGAGAGCATGCACCTTGCAGGACCATCCCTCTCAACGTTCTCGGTCACGGTAGCCCGCAGCCCGAGCACCTCTCCGAGTCCATACGAGCCTGGACATTCGAGTCTACAGAGGCATCAGCATTGACCTTTGAGGAGACGAGTATAAGGACTCTGCAGCCAAAGGGAAAATGCGAAAGGAGGTGCGTGGTCTGCATTCAGCCCTGGGCTCGAAGGGTCATTCATATTGGACGGAGAGGAGGAAGACGCATTACCGTGGCCACCGCTCTGAGATTCGGAGCTCGATTTGCCCGCAGGTCTACGTGTATGCTAAGGGTAGGCCCTGTATTGTGCTCGACGTCGAGAGTATAGTTGTGTACGGCGTGCATCTCGTCTCGTTGAAAAGGCAGCGGAGAGAGGCAAGACGTTCTTTAACGAGTCCAAGTAAAAGTCAGGATCCAGAACACGGAAGAGAGAGCCATGGAGCACCGCTAGAGTTCTGCGGAATGCCTGCGAGTGGGTGACTGTCGGAAGCAAGCGTAGATTACAAATTTGTCACTGACAACTACCTTTACATACCTTGCACACCCACCACGAATCCGCTATCCAAATTTCGTCTATGGCTCGCAACGCACAGTTCCCTGCCCTCGCGCGACGTCTTCCTATGCCTGTCCTCCTGCATTTCCGGCTGCCTACTCTGAGGGGCCGTGACGGCCTCAGCTCTCCTGCTTCTACCAGCCACCCAGGACCTAACGGACGAGCCCGACCAGCGCCCCAAGGACCTTCCAGGCTCAGGCAAACGCGTCGAAACCAACGGACCGCAGAGTGTGACATTCTTGCTCCACGTTTTTCATGTCGCATCTGGTACATCGACGACGACGACCAATCACTCCAATAGTGCTGCTCGGGCGCCCGCATGCTCCGCCAACCAAGTCGGAGGACGCCATAATCGCCGGAGGTGACGTTCCGAGTAGTTTGAAGAACTTCCCGTTGGCAAAGACGTGCCAGGGAGATACTATGGCTGGCAGGACGCTCTCGGTCCGTCCTAAATCCTCTTCCTGTCCGCTGAATTCTGAGAGATTTGTGTAGACGACCGACGCCCGATCCATCGATAAATGGATTGCCAACTGGGTGCGTCGTCAGTCTAACTATCGTCGCATTGCCTTCTTAGACGTCCAATACAGGCATTTCACCATATGAGACTTTCTCGCGCTTCCATTGTGCGAGCGTCGGGCAGCGTCTGTTTCATCCGGACTACACCCACCGCACGCAACAGCTCTGAGAGCTCGATATCCGCTATTCGGATGCCCCTGAAAGCATCGTCCCGTTATGCTTTGCCCTCCCTCGAGACTTCCCTCACCGTTTATGTGCGTGCGTTGCGAATACTCCATGAGGCAGTACACTCACACGTCCGCAGTTCCACGAAGACTTCACATCGTCCTCCCTTCGCATTTCCGCGCGTCTGCCACGTCAGCATCCGTAGAAAACCAGTCCGAGCCCTTTGCGAGCCTCTTGTCATTCGTGACGTCCTCACCACTGTCGTGCCACCATTAGCGACCCCCGTACCTTATTCGTGTCTCATCACCTGTCGACTACGCCTTCTCTTCCCTCGTTCATGGAAGACCTCGACACAGTCCTTGCAACACATTCTTCGATGGTGCATCATGGCTTCAGCCTCCAGGACAACACCATAGATGAGCAGGACGGCTTCATGGACGACCAGCACGAGATCCAGGCCCGAGGAGCCTTTCGCTACCCAAGACGTCCGCGGCCTTTGAAACTCTCCACTTGAATACCGACATGGATATCCGAGGTGGGTCTGCAACATAACAACTACACCACTTGCTAATACCAGCCCACAGAGCATCTGGACCCGCGACGGACATCTTGGAACGCCGTATCGTGGCAAGTTGTGCTAAGCGGGACCGCGTTCTCCGTTGTCGCCATGCTTGGTGCGGTCACTGGCATTCAGACCCTTGTCGACCAACCCTTCAATACGTCGACCTAGCTTCCGTGGCCGGTCCTCCGTCGTCCTTTGCAAGTGTCGGTCGACTTCCTACCTTCAAAATCCACTGCGACTCACTCATCCGTCAAGCGAATCGGCGGCCCTCATCCGACCCTCATCCGACGCGGGACCATCGCCCAATCTTCCTTCCTCGACAGGGCTCCGCAACGCCGCTATTGGGGGAAGAGGAGTTGTCATCGTTCGGGGGGGTCCCGAGCGAGTCTTCTCGAGAACTTCTCGTTGTGTAACCGACGCTTCAATACCGCCGACCGTCATGCGCTAGCCAGTTGTGGTCGATCTCGCGACATCGAACGCCACTGCCAGCCACAACCCGAGATGGTCAACCAGAGCGACACGAATCTGCGAAGCTCACCCGCCGACGGCGCGTTCCTTCCTTCCTCTCCACTGGCGTGATATGCGCTCTCTCTGGCGGGGTTTCTGTCCCACTATGTCGTAGCTCCTGGGGATCGCAAGCGAGTCGAGGGTCTCGTCGAATGGGTGAAAGAGCCGCTGCCGCCGACACCACTCAAAAAAAGAGAAGTCCGAGTCTGCATGTGCATATCGAGGATTCTTCGATGCATATTGCAGTCCTCGTCTGCCGCCGTCACAGATCGCCACTCGTATATTCGATGACACTCATCCGTCGACTTCGCGTTCCCTCCCTTGCTTTTGGCGGCATCCACAACACCACTTTATCGACTGCTACATAGTACGATGTCTGTGCGAGCCAGTCCAGAGGACGCCTCCCGCTAGGCCTACCTTGCTCTCGGAACCACCGGGCCCTTCTGTCTTCGCATACCGCCTCCGACCTCGTTCTTGCTTGTTCTTCTTTTTGTCGATGTACGCGTTCGACGGGCATGATTGAGCCGGGTTGGGGGTTTCGTTCTCGTCCAACCCGAGGCTCTACTTGGTGTAGCCCCGAGTTACGTTCGTGCGAGTAATACGACGAAATGAAGGGGCTTGTATAAAGGCGCATTCGCCAGTCGGCTATATGTACTTGGGGTAAGCCCGAGTTACGTTCGTCGCGAGTAATGGAGCGAAATGAAGGGGCTTGTATAAAGGCGCACTCGTCTCATCTACCAACCTCGATGACCGTCTTCCTCTTCCTCTTCTTCCTTCTTCCGACCCACGCATTTGCGTCCCTCCAAACCGTCATCGCAGCACCCAACCTTTTCATAAATACAATTCCATTCAGCACACGCGCCTTCTGGATGCGTCAAGCTAACGAGGCGCTCCTCTTGCAGTCGCCGTGCCCATTCTCTGCATTCGGGAGCGTCATCGTGAACCATACTGAACCGGGAATGGGCGAGTTGGTGTGTACGGGGGTCAATACAAAGCGGCAGACGGGGAATCCGACGTTGCATGGTGTGTCTGCCCACGCTGGAATCTAAATCCTGACTGATTGGACTGCAAATTGTAGGGGAAATCGCGGCGATAAACAACTGTACAGCGATTTTGACGGACCCAGATGGTTTATACAAGCTCTCGCCTTCACGAGCCCTCGCGGCATTCGCTCAGCTGAGCTTGTACACCAACGCAGAGAGCTGTCCAATGGTGCGTCTTCGTCATTGCGATTAATTTTCATTGCAAACAACATCGTAGTGTGCCTCCGCGATCCGCTGGTCCAATTTCCGTGAATACATTTACGGGACGAGCATCGATAGGCTGATCGAGAATGGCTGGGGACAAATTCGTATCTCCTCCATTGATATCTTCAGAGAATCTTTCGATCTGCCTGGTCCTGCGAGGCTCATCGGGGAGGTTCTGACGAACGAGACGGATGCGTACTTTAGCTGGCAGTTTAACCCGGGGTATCCGTGTCCGAAGGCATGTTCGAGGACGGCGAGCGGGAGTTGTGGTCCGAGTTGAATGGGGTTTTTTTCCTGTACTTGGGCTTTTAATGGGATGCCTTTTCAAAACGTACTGAGACGACGGATCACTCGCAACACATGACCGCGCGATACCTTCTTCTCCTGCGCTGACCTCTGTGGTGGGTAGTACAACCCGAGAACTCACCGCTACACAGTTTGCGTACGTTGAGAGCTCTTAAAGAGGCCACACTGTCGAGTTGGTCGCGAGGCTCTTACGGACTAGAGTCAATGACCTCATCCACTCATTGCTCCACCCCTGTCAACACGAACGGCCATGAACGACCTCGGCCTCGAGCAGCCCATCCAGAGCTCGTACGACAACGCAGCAAACAAAATCAAGGACGAGCTGCCTGCCGATGGCACGGAAGGGAACGGCATCCGAGCTGCGTTCCGCCAGGAGTTACAGCAGGATGAAGAGGAGGAGGAAGTCGGTTTTTCTCAGCCCAAGTACGCTTCATTGCAGGCTCTTGGATCGTCGCTGACGCATGTAGTCGATGGTGGTTCACGTCGACGATGTTTCCGTTAATCGCTGGGACGTTTGGACCTCTGGCGAATTTCTTCTCGGCGTGCGCGTTGTCGCAGCCGTGGAGACAGCGTATTTCGGATGGAAGCGGTATTGAAGATCCGCCGTGGTATGTCTGTTTCGACGGAACTTGGGGGCTTTCTTACACGGAAGAACAGGCTTAATGCTATCACTGGTCTTTCGCTCGCGTTCTCCCTCATCGCAAACGTCTTGCTCCTGGCGAACTTCGGGCATGTTGTGCGCTATTCTCTTGCCCAGCCGTTCACGATAGTCTTATGGTACGTCTTTGTTCTGGAGCGGAGGCTTTTCATTGACTGGCGCAGGTACCTATCCTCAATCCTGCTCATAATACCACTCGGAATGACTACCACAACTCTGTCCATGCCAGCAAGCGACCCAGCGTACGAAATGACCCAAGCATACTACTGCGTCATCATCTCTGCAACAATTTACATGATTCTGCCCACCCTCCTGGCTCTCAACGCGATGGGGGCGTACATATTCCATGCGTACCCAGCATCTTTTGACCCCCTCACGATTCCCCAACGCACCCTCATGCTGCAGACCACCGTCTGGGTGCTCTACATGGCCGCCGGAGCGGGCGTATTTTCGCGCCTCGAGGGCTGGACGTATCTCGACGGCGTCTACTGGGCCGACTACACCCTCCTCACCATCGGCCTCGGGTCAGACTTCCCTCCAACGACACACGCAGCCCGAGCACTGCTCATCCCGTTTGCCGTCGGAGGCATCACCCTCATCGGTCTCGTCATTGGGTCCATTCGCGCGCTGGTTCTCGAGCGGGGCAAAGTAAAGATCATGCACCGCGCGGTAGAGAAGGAGCGGCGGAAGTGGATTCGCCACAAGGACGAGCCAGACGAGTGTTGGAAGCGCGATGAATGGGAGGTGATGCGACGCATCCAGCGACAAGCCGAAACCGTGCACAAGTATTCCGCCCTAGGCAGCTCCCTTGTCGCGTTCATCGTTCTCTGGTTCTTTGGCGCGCTGGTATTCTTCTACGCAGAGGCACCACAATCGTGGACCTACTTCGAGGCGCTGTATTTCAGCTACACGTCCCTCCTGACGATCGGCTACGGCGATTTTATCCCCATGTCCAATGCGGGCAAGCCGTTTTTCGTTGTGTGGAGTCTGATGGCAGTGCCGACCTTGACAATCCTCATCTCGAACGTCGGGGATGTGCTGGTTGGGTGGGTGCGAGGCGGGCTGATGTGGGCGGTGCTGACGGGAGCGGGAGGAGGAGACTCGGAAGGAAAGGCCGCCAAAGAGACAGTCGGAGAAGACGATACGCAGCGAATGGGCTCGGACGTCGAGCGTCTCGGACACGCTGTCGAGCACGCAGAGGAGGAGCGCGGTCAAGGCGGTGGATTGGCCGCCAGGATGGCGCGTGAAGTAGCGCGACTGGCGCGAGATGCCGCCAACAAGGCAGATATGGACTATGCATGGGAGGATTGGGAGCGGTGGCTTGCCTTGCTCGAAGAGCCCACAGGTGGGGAAGGCGATCAACGTCAAAAACGACGAGGAGAATGGACTTGGTTGGGGGAGGAGGGCCCGTTACTGAGTGGGGTCAGCGAGACGCAGTGGATGCTGGAGAAACTTTGCAAGAGGTTGGAGGAGGTATTGGAGGAGGAGATTGGGTCGTCGTCTTGACGCATGGACAGTAGAAAATTGTATCATTAGCATTGCAAGAATCTCTATGATGTCGGGAAGAAACGACTCTGTGCCATCCACAACTCGAGCCACTCCCTTGGCTTCCCCTGCGTCTCCAAAAAAGCATTCACGTCCTTCATGGAGTCCTTCAGCCACTGCCGCAAAGTCTTCTCGCGGACGTCGCGGCTCGATGGAATGGGTTCCGCATCCGCGAGACTCTTCTGTAGCGCGGGAACAAGCTGGGCAACGAGCGCCTTGACATTCTTGTCCCCGGCATTGGTTCCGAGGTGCTTTACGCATGCGCCAAGCAGCAAGGCACACGAAACGAAGTCCTCGGTTGCAGGTGGCAGACCATGGACGTCGAAGAGCGCAACGGCAGTGACGACCTCTGTGAAAGGTCGTTCGCCAGCCGTCAGACTGTGGAGTAGACGACGGGCGGCGGGGAGGGTTAATGGGAGCGCGTAGGTCGGGAAGTCGCCGAAAACAGCCAGTGCGTGTTCTGGGACACCGAGTTCAGAGCAACGGCCTGAAAATTCGGCGTCAGATTGACCTTTCGAGAATAAGGCAAAACATACGTGCAAAGAGCTCGCTCGTGGGCTCGTCGAATGGATTGACACCCTTCGGCCGCCCCTCTGCATCGAACCTCGCCTTCCCTTGCGTGCCCAGGTTTCCCTCCTTCCACGATATCATGAGTTTCGAGATGGTCTGGAGGTTCTCGGCCGTCATGGCGAGGTGGAGCAGCTGCGGGAACACCGTACGGCGCAGAAGAGGCGACTTTTTCGTGGGATTACGCCCGACACGCGGCTCGACGAATTGGACGAGTGTGGTGAAACGTTTTTGTCGCTGGGCGGGGCTGAGCCGTCGGTCGAGGGCTTGGTCGAGGGCTTTTTTCTCTGCCGTTGTGAGCGTTGTTGACGCGACAGGCGGTTTGGCAGTGGATGTGGACGCTGTTTTCTTCTCTCCGCCAACGGAGAACAGGTCTTCGACGGGCTCGTCGAAGAGCTCGTCGTCATCCGTCGCGAGAGCTGAAGAAGCTTGTTTCTTCTTGAAAACAATTGGGGTTTTATGCAGCTGTCTGGATGGACGAGAGAACGTCGCGGACCGTGCGAGGGTTCTGAAGGACCCTCGGGCGAGATGGAACGCCATGGAGGGCGGAAGGAAGGGAGCACAGGTGTGACCGCGATGACATTCGCACTTTCACCCAAACGACGACTACTGACGGTCGTTCGCCTGCTCAAGGGCTACAGGAGCTCTCTGTATGCTTTACAAGCCGCGAAGAATTCACTCTGGTTCTCCAACAATCGATTGCTCGAGAAGCACCATATGTGGCGTCTCCGACGTTGTTTCTCATCGCACTGAATGCTATCAGGCCCGACTATACCCACTGCCGAACGAGGCCCGCTCTTCCCCGTCCAAGCCTGACAGTTCTTCTCGCCTCGTGTGTCTCCTCTTCAGGAAACAAATTCCAGGGCACCGCATGGACGAAGGAGAGCGATAAAAAGCCATGTCGACTCTACAGTACTTCCATCCAAGATGCGTCTTCTGCCGAGCACACTAGTTTTTACGCTGTTTTCCACCGGTGAGCAACCGCTCGTTGTCTCTGTCCGTCGTTGTTAACATTTTGTCTCAAAGCTTTGGCGCAGCTAACCTCGTATGCCGACTCCGTCATCGAAATGGCCAACTGGCCTCCCGGTCCCGGTTCTCTGCTGGTCCCTCAACAGCCCGACGCCGAGCTCACAGCGATGATGGCACAAGTCGACCCGGCCCGTATCGAGGCCATTATCACGAAACTCGTTTCTTTTGGGACCCGCAACACCATGTCCAGCCAGACGGATCCCAATCGCGGTATTGGTGCTGCTCGGGACTGGGTGCGTGATTGCAGCTTCATTGTCGAAGCTTTGAGAATCTGACGAAGACTAGATTGCTTCTCAAATGCAGACGTTCGCCGCGACCTCCGGCGGGCGCATGACCGTCGCAGTGCGTCTATTAATCCGCAGCAAGAATAGATGCCTAATTATACGCCAGGTACCGGGATACCTTCAACCTATCTCTGGCGCAATTATTCAGCCAACGAATATCAGCAACGTCGTCGCGACTCTCAAGGGCTCGACGGACCCGAGTCGCATTTACGTCGTTTCGGGACACTACGACTCGCGTAACACAAACGTGTCGGATTTCACCAATGACGCTCCTGGTGCTAGTGAGTACCCAGATTGCTGTTACTTCCGCCGACTGACGAAGGTGGTATGTAGACGACGATGGATCCGGCGTAGCTGTCGCAATGGAACTCGCCCGCATCATGGCCACGCATAAGCCTGCTGCGACGATTATGTTTGCCGCGGTCGCTGGTGAAGAACAGAATCTCTTTGGAAGCGAGTTTATGGCGTCCACGCTCGCAAGCCAAGGTGCCAATGTGGAGGGCATGCTCAATGTAGGGCTTGTCTATCGTCATGGACACTAAATCTGACAGAGACTCTAGAACGACATTGTAGGGAGCTCGACCGCCGACGACGGCACAACCGACCCGTTCAACATCCGGATGTTCACGCAAGGTATCCCGCCCACGGAGACCCTCGCCCAGATCCAATCCCGAGTATCTATCGGTGCCGAGAACGACTCGCCTATCCGGCAGCTTGGGCGATTCGTAGTCGAGGTCGCGTCCAACGCAGTCACTCAAATGAACGGTCCGTTCCTACACCTCCTCCCACATTCTCGTCCTAAAGGCCCTTCTCCAGTCCAGATGGACTACCGCCCAGACCGCTACCTCCGCGGGGGCGACCACGAGTCGTTCCTCAAGCACGGGTTCCCCGCTGTCCGCTTCACCGAGCCACACGAGAACTTTGCCCACCAGCATCAAAACGTCCGCGTCGTAAACGGTGTCCAATTCGGGGACCTCGTCGAGTTCTGCGACTTTGAGTTCAATGCCCGGGTCGCGAGGGTCAACGGCGTTGCGCTCTGGTCGCTTGCCCAAGCGCCGGGAACACCCAAAGGACTGACACTCGATACGAGTGTCCTCACGAATAACTCGACTTTGCGGTGGACACACGACCCGGCGGCGGCGAGTTACGAGGTTGTTTGGCGAGCGAGCGAGGACCCTTTGTGGACACACGTTATCCCGGTCGCAAATGTCTCGTCAGCGACGATCCTGCTGTCGAAGGACAACGTGCAATTTGGTGTACGGGCAGTTGGTGCGAATGGGTTCAAGAGTCCAGCCGCCTTCCAGGCTGTTAGCGATATAACGTTTTAGCGTGTATGGGGCGTTTGTGTACAACATTGGACAGGTTTTACCACCAGTTACGACCGCCGGATGTCCTGCAACAAGTCACCCACAACCCGCACGCTCTCCAGTAACCGCGAATCTTCGTCGCTCAGTAACTGCACGACCTCGGAGTCGTTTCCGCTCGGGAAGAAATCATACTCCGTTGCACATATTGTCCCGTTCCCGGGGAGTATGCCGGCGTAGTAGTCCCGCACGAGTTTTTGAGTGCAGAGGGTGGCGATAGCGGTTGAGCAGTGCTGGACGGAAGGATGTGAGCAGCACCGAAACGGAAGACAGAGAGAGAAGGCACCCCAGGCCCATCCTGGATGATGATTCTCGACGACTCTGGCATGAGCGAGTTGATGCGCAGACCACTCTCAATTGGCGTAATCCTACAATCGCCTCAGAAGATAACCCGAGAAGAAGGAAAACACGCACGGATCCATCGTATTGCTCACAATCAACATCGGCACCTCCATACCCTGCTCAAAGCTCACATTCCACGGACCGACAAATCTTTCAGGACCCCGTCCAGCGGTAGGCCAATACTGGCACCCGCCATCTGGCTCGCCCACCGAGACGCTAGGCCCGAAATGTGGGGACACGGAATCCATGGTACGCAGGAACTCGGCGGCGAGGTCGTTTGCCGTGGGCTCTGGAAGACCGAGAGAATCTTGAAGAGGAGGAGGGGAGTCCATGCATGCGACGGCCAATCGAGCGAGGTCGTAGTGCCCTTCTCGCCCGGTGCGGGTGGACGAGATGCCCGTTAGCTTGTTGTAGAGCAGAGTACCGTTTCCGCCTATGGCTTGGGCGAAGGCGAGTGCGGACTCGGCCCATAGGGGAGGCCGTTCGAGGTACATGAGTAGAAGCGCTGTTTTTCGCGGTCAGTTGGTGTGGTAGTCGAGAAGAACGGTGCTTGCCTCGTGCAGCGCCCGAAGTCAGTATTCCTGGCCGGACGACACCAGCTCCGACGACTGGGAGGGGCGTAATCGCCAGCTTGTCTAGGAACGACTCGATCCGGGCCATGATATCAGTGTAGGGCTCGTTCTGGTATTTGACGATCGGACAGCGGGCTGGGCCAGCCTTGGAACAGGTCTGGAGGTAGTACTTGTATGTCTTTTCGGTCGAGGCGAGCCAGTTGATAGACCATTTGTGCGAAGGCTCGGCTGTATGGGTCGGCGAGAGTAGTCCACGACGAAAAAGACGACGTACTTGACCAATTAACGGGGTCTGCGATACCGTCGATGACGACGTATCCAACGCGGTCCGGAAGCCTGTGAGTTGGGAAGTCAGTCCAAGAGCCACATGAGAAGAAGATATTCACATATTGACAAGGTACGCGCCGAGGATGGAGCCGTACGATGCCCCCCAGTAGTGTCTAGACTCGAATGAGCTTTGGCAGCGGAAAGTCTCTCTTGCTCACATCTTCGCGCCTTTGCCGTCGAATATCTGTGCCATGAAATCCATATCGCGCACGACATTCGCTGTCCCCATATACCGCAGTTCGTCGCCCATACTCTCAGCGCAGACCTGTGCCTGAGCTTTCTTGAGTGCGAGGAACTCGCTGGCTTGTGAGACCAGCTCGGCCTCGACGCTCGTCCGCACGGCTGGGTCGGAGAGGTTCGAGGAAGAGACGGTGAAGCCTTTCTCCAAGACAGTGTTGGCGGTGAAGAGGTTGATATCGGACATTGATTCAAAGCACGCTACTCGTGGCCTAACGCTCTCAGTATACGATGAAGAAGAAGGGAGGGAGACCCACAAAGTCATGTTAATTCCGCGAGGATCGAAGCCCAAGAGGTCCCAGTCGTGTCCGATGAGGTCTGAAAATTCTGGTGTAGCCAGACGCGTTCCAGAGCCTCCAGGACCGCCTAGAGATAAGGCTAATGAGAGCGAGCGAGGATTATTCGTCTGGTTCACGGACCAGGATTCAGGAACACCGTCCCTTTTCTCGGAGATTTGGTCGCTTTCAGAAGGGAAATTGCTATCGAAGCGGTTCCGGCAGATTTGTCGAAGTAATCTTTTGGAACGCTGCAAACCATTGAGCAGACTGCTATGGCCAGCGGAAAAGTACGTTATCGAGCCGCATTTTGTTCCAGCATTGCACATGGACGTGGGGGACCACTTGATACTGCCAACCTTGGGTTCTTTGCGGAGGTCTCGCAGTCGAGGTGGGTCTTGCGGATAGAACGTTAAGGCTAGCATGAGGAGAAGAGCGGCAACGTATGCAAGAGCAACGCTCAAGGAGGGAGCTTTGAGCCGGCGAATCGGTGGGAGGTCGTCCATGCCTGTGCCTTCCTTCGCCATGACGGTGGGATCCAGGAAGTGCTTACTGAGCTTTCGCGGTCACATGCATTGATTTAGTCGCGTAGGATTCTCGGCTTTTATTTGATCCGCATGTTCGTGGAGTTGTTTGCGTCGCATGTTCATCAAGGAGTCCATCGGTCACCACATTCAAATTTCAACGCCGCTTGGCGTGGCACCCGTGCGGTGCCATTGCGGTCATTTAAAGCCGTTCGCTTCAGGTTCGCTTCAAAAGAGCTCGCCGACTTCTTGGCGCAACACATATTCCCTTCCCTCTTTACGATGTTCTTTCCTAGAGCTTCCTCTTTCTTATTCGCTGCTGCCTCGCTTGTGCTTCATGTTGCGGCACAGGAGTGCGTCTCCGTTCTCCTCCGCGTCCGTAGCTCAACAGCTGATTTCTAGCCCTGGCGAGACGGTCCTCTTCGAGACGGTCCTCGCGGCTGGTGCGTTCAAAGCCTCCTCGCTTTCACATCCGCTCATTCGGTCCTCAGCCCCTGGCAAGTGCCTTTCCGCCTCTGCCAACGCAAACGGTGCCGCAGTCGTCATCGGAGACTGCACTCCCACCGCGAACAACTCGTGGGTCGTGCCCAATGGGCAAGGCACCGTCACGACGCTCAAGGTCTTTGGCGACAAGTGTCTCGATGTAAAGGACGGTGTCAACGCGGATGGGACGAAACTGCAGATTTGGACGTGTGCGACGGGCAATACCAGTGCGTTTTTCTTTCTCTTTGGACGGAGCTGTTGAGAAACGCTGACCTTCGCACTCAGACCAGGAGTGGACTACCGGAGGATGGGACCAGACGATTACTTGGGCTGGAAAGAACAAGGTTCGTCGAACGCGTTCTTCCACGACTTGCTGAACACTCTTCTCAGTGCCTCGATGTTACGGACGGCAAGGCGGTCAACGGCCAGCCGGTGCGTATCCCTCTCTCTTGTGAATACCTCCCGCTCATTCCGACAGATTCAAATCTGGGACTGCGACTGGACCAACGACAACCAGCGCTGGAACGACCCCGCCGTGACCAAGCCTAAATCGTACGTCTTTTCCCCCCGAGCGCAATGTCTCCCCAACTACCCTACTGGCAGTTTCACCATCACCTGGCAACCCGATCCAACCCTTTGCATCGGTGCCCAAATAAAAGGCATTAACGCCTCCGTTGCGATTCTCAAGTGCAACGCGTCTGCCCCCGCTCAGCGGTTCACAGACCCCCTCAACGTGGGGCAGATACGCCCATGGTCCGACGACGCCAACGCCAACCTGTGTATCGCCCCGCGTGCAAACCTCACGACGAGCGGAATCAATTTGGTCACCCTACCGTGCGATGCGGGTGCTAGCACGCAGCTGTGGAACCATCCTGGTGGGCTGGGGTATATCATCAACCGGGAGACCGACGGGTTCCATAACTGCATGGATCTGAGGGACGGGAATGCTAGCCCCGGTGTACCGGTGAGTTCTCGTTTCTCCTTGAAGCTGCATTGTATTCATTTGGGTGTAGATTCAAATCTGGGACTGCACCCAGCTTGCGGGCCAGGGAGACAACAGGAACCAGGACTGGAACGTCACCAACTTTTACTGAGCGGGGTAGGAAACGGACTTGAATGGACCTTGGCATGATAGTAGCTATCTGTCTTTACTTGAAAATAATCAGTTACTTTGTGCTCCGAGTCGAAAGCCTGTGCGGCAAGAACATACCAAAGCCATGGAGTGTTAGACATACAATCTTACCGGAGCCAACGATGTCCGCGCTTTCACCTTCGAGTTTGCCTCTCGCGATTCATCATCGTCGCTCCAATACACTTCTCCCTTCGCATACATCTCCTGTTCCTCCGACAGCTTCGTCACGACGCGCTTCCTTCCCCTCCCCAACGGATCTTCTACATCCTCATCCTGGTTAACGTACACCGCCGATGCCGATGTCTCCAACTCATATGTACCCTCGTAGCTCTCGTCAAGCCATATCGAGATGGGCTTGAGGGACGTCGAGGCGTCGAGGAGGAGCGTCGAATTCATAGTCCACCACGGGACACGAGATTGGATTAGAATGGGCCCGAGGGAGGTGTGGATGTGGGCGTCCAAGACGAGGTTTTCATAGGGCGAGAAGAGCGCCAGGGAGGTTGAGATTGGGCTGTGTGTTCGTTAGAGAGCTGACGCATGAAACCGATGCCAGTGGTCGCACCCCAAAGAAGTCTTCAAGTTAAGCCGAAGCTTCTGGTCGGGTCCCTCTGCCTGAAATCTCGCAAGTGCTTCGATAGCTGCATTGCTCGTGTGCACGTCGAGTTCGTATCCGTCCGATAACCCGCTGATGTTGGCGTTGCTGGTCTGAAGGAAGATCGAGCCTGCTAACAGGCCCTATGGTGTATATTCAGAGAATTTAAACGGAAGGAATCCAGGCTCACGTACCGCGTAGTTAATGGGAACGTCCACGGTTTTCAGACGCAGGTTGTCGAACGAGGCATATTGCGTCCGCAAGTCATCGACCTCGTGCACAAACAGAGGAAGGTCCGTGCTCAGGTCTTGGTAGAAGTAAACGCCGTGCGGGAGTTTAACGGTAAGGGTGACCTGAGTCTCGCGATGTTCCGAGTCTGCCTGCATGGAATCATTGGAAACACACTCAGAGAGCCAAGTATCTTCACATACCCAAATTAACACCCCATGCTCGTTTGCGGGAGTGGACCCCATTCTGCAGACTTGGACTTGCGAATAGGCGTTCTCCGTAGACACGGTGACTTCAACGGAGTCGGACGAGGAGCTCGTGTCCTTGGAAAGATTGAGTTGACCAAAGACCGGCCCTCGAGAGAGGAAGAAGAGTAGGGCGGCATCGGTGGGAAGGCCTAACGACACCGACGTCTGAGTTTCAGGTGACAGTTCTTTACAGGCTAGCGCGTCGTCCGGCGTTTGGTATGCCTGTTTTCTTCGTTAATACTTGTCGGCTCAGAGACTTTATTCGGGCCTACCTGCAGTCGCGGATCGTCCGCGCTTTTGAGAGAGGCGGGCTCGTTCTCTCGTGCCGGCCATTGTAAAGCCAATCCAGGAAATGGTCGCAGAAGAGTAAGAACGAGTAGAACTGCGGTCAAGGCCACAATCTGGATGACCCGCCGCAGTGATTGAATAAGACGAGGCCGTGGTGGTTCTGGACTAAGGTTGAGAGAAGAAGCAGAAAGACTCTTCTCGGCGCGTTCAAGCATGATGCACCGTACGAAGATGACTGTTAAGAGCAAGAGCGTTTGCGTCACGTCATTGCACCGTCTACATCTTCCTGCATCCAACGATGCCACTCTCACTTCGGAGCCAGGGGTCCAATGCAGAACCGGCATACCTTCGTCAGTGTGTGGCTTCAGCTGGGGCGATGGTCGAGAATCGCATCATTGATCACATCCAAGCTTTAGACACCGATGGCAAACAAATGGCAACATGCGCCGAAATAATCGAATTCATGCGAAAATTCACAGCACACTGGAGATTACAACAGCCTTTCTTTCAGAATACAGACTACTTCCGACCACATAACCGACAATTGTCGCTGTTACGGTAAGTACAGCGACGGTCTGGCTACAAATTTATTCGGCGGGAAATAATGACAGTCAGCGAACCAAAGCAAACGGTTCGTATCAACACCGGACAAGGCCTGGGACTGCGCGAATCCAATCTCCCTCCGACACCCTGCCGCCGATTCAGGATCCTAGGACATTTTGAACACGACCAATGACATGGGGGAATTCGAATTCTACCGAATCAGCATCCCAAAGATACTTGAGAAAGGACACTCACCGAAGTATCATTCGTGAGAATGTGGTCCTCGTCCAGTAAGAACGTAGGGTACTCTGCAGACTCGCTGGAGCCAATCATGCGCTGTACCTCTCGGTAAGGCAAGGAGGTACAGACGGGCTCTGTGAATAGGGGGAATTCGCTCGAGTTGTTGTCGGAAGCGGAAGCGGACTCAGTGGAGCACATAATTTGCAGTCTGCTTGGGACGGTACGTAGAACGTCGAAGTCTAGGATAGCGTTTTCGTCGTCACTAGAATCAATATCGGTAGATTGGCCTTCAGAAGCTTTAGACACAGCCAGTGGAGAAACGTTGAAGTCCAACAGACGCATGCAGCATGCCGGGCGCAGAGGAAGCGCAATCCATTCGCCGTGAACGTGTCTGTGCGTTCATCTCAGTTCTATGACGGAAAGGAGCTTGAACAGAAGAAAGAGTGGGTCTACCTTGTCCACAATTGCCTAACATCCTTAATCATGCGCGTCTGAGTCGGACCCCACTCTTCCCAGGTCTTCGTAACTGCTCCGCCGTCGGGAGGATGCTTTTGATACTGCTCGACCAAGGATTGGAGGGTCTGCACATGCACGACAAGGCAAACCCAAGCCTCTGGCTTGTACTGGATCGAAAACGACACGATGCGTCTGTCGTTAGACTGGTAAAACGGCTTTCCAGGAGTCGGGCGCGTGATAAAAGGGCCGGCCATGACATCTATCCACGCGATACCGCAGTCAGAAACAGGACCAGCCAGCAGAGGAAAGTCGAGGCTGGCAATATGCGTCTGAACCGACAAAGCGGCTAATTTCTCGGGGAGTGTGTGTAGTTGGATGCGTCCGTGCCCAAAGCGTGCGTCGCCACAGTGCCCACAGGCGAGAAGAAAGGTGCGCGGAGAGAGGAAATGACAATCGACAACGGCCAAGTCACGATATTGTTCGTCTTCATCGAATAGCTGTAGGAGTTGAACATTTTCTATAGAGAGGGGTCGAACACGTACCACAGAAAGCACCACGATGCCTCTGCGCCAGTCTATAACCAACAGCTGGGGGATATCCTCCAGATAGACGGTGACTATGTCGTCGAGGATTTGTATCGTAAGTGGTTCAGTTCCTCCTTCTGTGCCTAGATTCCATTCGAATTGGATCGTTTCGAGGAGTGCCGAGGGATGGGGTGCATTTGGGACCGAGAGTTTCCGAAAGTCGAGAGCGCCCTGACTCGCGCTGACCGTGTGCAAGAGCACGAGCAGGTCCTGCGCCGGATCGAGCTCCAGATCCTGAAATTTATGGGTCGGGATGTTCAGCGCGCTCGTAATCTTTGATTCCTGAGAATCAGCGCCGTCGGGAAGAGATGCGAGCGGGAGAACGTCGAGGCAGTCCTCTGAGCTGGCTCGCAGAGCAAAAACACCCCCAACAAAGGCATACGCGCGGCAAGTCTCGAGAGACTCCATCTGTACAGAACTCTTAGACCTCCACCTGAGGTTCCGCCAAGCCTCGCGTCGTGCGTATAGTCGCACGAGACATTCCGCGGATGTCAGGGTGCCATCGTCGCCACGAAGCAGGCCGTCGCGCCAGAGCTCAATGATGTACTTTATATCGGCAGAATTCTTGACCAGATCATTCCAAAGCCGCGAGACCTTCATGAATTTCCGTCAATTTCGCACCAATATTTCGAGAAAAACGCGTGCCAGCTGGGCGGAAATGATATCCCGCGGATGGAGCCTGGTAAGAACCATCCCAAGGATCTCAGGCGGAAATTCTTGGATCGAGATTCGGCCCATTCGCAAGACCATTCGCAAGTCGATGATGAAAAGCAGAAGCAAAATGATATGTCACGGGCCGGTGGTCACGGTCACGAGCCATAAACGATTTGCTGCCGACCACGAGCATGCCACTGATTTGCTTTTTTCTTTCTCGCTCGAGTTATCCGGCGTCTCACCAATTGATCTGCCTGGGCCGCTGTTGCTCATCAAAACAGCAATTCACGATCCTATGGCCACTGGCAGTGGACTGTCTAAGTACCGTATACTCATTGATGCCAGTGGGCTCGGGTAGATTCTGTTCATTCCAAGCTAAGCACAGGATTCTCATGCTACGTTGACCACTTTCAACATCCAAAAGAATCCCACCGCCAGCGTAACCACCGCGACTGCAGCAACGTACGGCTCCACCGCTTTCCGTCGAATGGAGCGGAACCTCTTGTCGACGTGCTCATGATACGCCCCCCTGTCATTCAGCCTCGGAAACTCCTCCTTCGGCACCTCCTTCCCCAAGAACACGCACAAACGGTCCCACCCTTCCCCCACGCGATACTCCAACAACCTCCCGGACTCGACGGGAACCAGACTGCGGACGTGCTCGTAGTGCGCCAGGAACGCATTCTTAGCCTCTTCTGCAGTAGGGTTCGGCGTGCGAAACAGGATGGTGAAAGCGCGTCTCCAGAAGTCCTTCATCTGTCTACTGGCCTGAGGCTCAAGGAGACTCTGAATGCGCTCGACGACGCCGCTCGGGGGAGGGTCCTGCAGGAGGCGGTGAAACACCGTTTCTTGGAATGAATTCCACCATTTGTCGGGGTCGCGGATGGTCAGAATGATTTTGGCGTTGGGATACGCGGCGATGAGCTCGTCGGCGAAGAGCAGATGCGGCATGTCTGCTACAGCCTGAAATATTTCAAGCTTCCGAGCCGAGACTGAGGGTCAGACTCACCATACAGTGTCCCAACAACTCGTCCCACTCGTCCTTCCCAAACGGCTGGCCCTTCCCAAGGAATTTTGCGTCAAGCGCCTCGTCCCACATTGCGCGATCGTAGGGGTTTGCGGAGACTTTGAAGCCGTGGTTGACCTCGTTATAGCCCAATTTCTCGAGAGCTGCGCGCATCGCTGGAACAGTTGGTGAGTTGCCTTTGAGCAAGGGAACACTAGTGCTCACAAACTGTGCCAGTGCGAGAGAATCCAAGCGAGATTACCTCCAACGGAACGGTACGCGTCCGGCCTCGGCGGTTGGTGAACTGCAGATTGGTTACCGCCATGCGAGTGGGGAGAGGGAAAACGCTGGAGCAGGCCGTGCCGTGAACCCCCTCCCCAAGCAAGTAGCCTGCCAGTGGGATATAATGCGGGACATGTCGGCATCGAGGCTGTAACTCAACGTCCGCGACTTCAAACTTCACGACCAATCAATGTGCGCCAGCCGTTATTCAAGTTCTCGGTTTCGCGGAATGCTGGCGCGTTCACGTACTCGAACACGTCTCATCGTTCCTTTAGCCGATTCTGCAGGCATATGCTATGTCAGCTATGTCAGCACTATACACCGTTGGGCCTTCCAGTTGAACCGCTGGTAAGTATGTTTATTCAGCAAGACGTTGGAAGTGGGCTTGGGATGACGAAGCATCGAACAGTCATCAAGTTCGAAATGTTGCCGCTCGGCTGTCTTTCTCTAACGCGGATGCAAACGATGGCTCGAGCTCGAACTTGAACGCCTCGAACCATCCAAATCAACTCCAGCACTATACGGTCGAGACCTCCAGCTAGAGAGAGTTGGTTTGGAATGACGAAATATCCAACAGTCATACGTTGAGATGGGCCTGTGACAAATAACTGGAAGCGCTGGGCTTATCAGCAGCCCCACCCATCGTTTTTTCTCCCAAGATGCGAGGCCGTGATCGCTGGCGAATGCACGACTTGGGTGCCGTTTAACCGAACCTCCAGAATCCTATAAAAGCCTAGCACCTCGGACAACTTGAAGTATCAATCCATTCCACTCACACCGTCGAACATGGTTCTCAAACTCTATTGTGCCGACCGCGTCGCCGGTGTTGGGGCCGTCGTCGCCATCTTCCTCGCGGCGAAACAAATTCCTTTCGAGCACATACTGACCGTGCCCTCTTCGGACAAGCCAAAGTGGCCAGAGTTGCTCGCGATGCAGCCGTTCGGGCAGGTTCCCTACATCGTGCGCTTCGCTTCCTCTTCCACCTTGAAGTCCATAATTGATCATCCCCTTCAGGACGACGACGGCTTCATCCTTTACGAGTCCCGCGCGATCTGTCGGTACCTCGCGAATAAGTTCCCTGGTCAGGGAACCACATCGCTCACGCCGGCCCTTGGGGACATCCGAGCCCAGGCGCTGTTCGACCAGGCCATATCCGTCGAGATGTCGCACTTTTATCCGGCGGTGTTTAGACTTGTGACCGAGGTGGTGTTCAAGCCGTGAGCTCTTCTTTCCAGTACCGATTTCCCATTGAATGTTCACGCGCGCGTTCGTTCAGCTTTTATGGGAAACCAGTCGACCAGGATCTCGTCGCCGATGCGATGGCACAACTCGAGGTGAAGCTGGATGTATACGAGGTCATTCTGAGCAAGCAGAAGTATATTTCTGGCAACGTGAGTGTAATTCCAGCGTCATTCGAATGGCGCGCGCCGGACCTTTCTAACAGAATGTCAGGAACTGTCCCTCGTCGACCTATTCCACCTCTCGCACGCCCCGCTCCTCATGCGCTACGCAACCATCGAGGTGATGACTAGCGACAAACGTCCGAACGTTACCAGGTGCGTCGTTCGTACATCTTCGAATTCCTTTCGCGCTTAACGAGCGGCGCTGAGTAGATGGTGGAAAGAGTTGATCGCGTATCCCGAGTGGGTGGAGTTGGAGCAGCAGGGTACTATCAAGTCGAGGGAATGAAATACTTATACCACTGGCAAGAAGGAGTTCAGACTAGACCACTATGAATTGAAAACAGCCAGCTCGTTTACCAAAAACTCACATTCATGGCCAAATAAGGATGACTTTCATCGACCGAGAGGAGATTACTTATAGTTCCGCGCCGCGAGATCAGAATCGACTTCGTTCTCCTCGTTCAAGATCTAGTGGGCCGCCGGCAGAACTTGACTGAAGAAGCAGCCTCTTAGAAAGTTGAGCTCGAGGACTGGAATACACCACCGGCTGGCACACGTAAGAGGATGTACGATTCTGTGGACGTCAATTGCCTGAAGGATGGACTCAGACTGACTGGTACTGGCTGAAGGAGCGGCAACTCAAGTAAAACCCGGCCTTGCTAGGGAAGTTCGGCCCGCGCCGGGTGCTTACCAATCACATCGCGGCTTCTTCCCGTCACCCGCGACATTTGCAGCATAATGACTAGCGGTAGGCCTACGTTGGCTCACTCTATAGTTGATTCCGCTAAACGACATGGTAGTAAAATCGGAATCCATCTCCAGCAGTACCAAACCGGTTCTTCTCCGGGAACAAAAGGCGCAGCTTGACGAGCGCATCCTCCAGACCGAGATGCAGTTGGAGAACCTCAAGGCGCAACGAGTCCTCGTGGAACAGGAGCTTTCGAAGATCGTGTATCCCATCCTGTCCCTGCCCTCAGAGTTGACGACGAAGATTTTCGCCTCGGCAGTCGCTACCGGCGTGGCTGAGCACAAGCCAGTCCTTTTGCAACTGGCGGCCGTCTGTCAACAATGGCGAGCTGTAGCGCTGGACAATCCTGTCCTCTGGCAGTGCATCGCTTTCACCAGCGATGTTGGCGATCCCGAACAGGTCTTCCTGTGTTTTGCGAAGCGCAGCGGAACTCTATCCCTCCATATCTCCATTTTCGTACGAAGTCAATACGGCTGGAAGATCCCGATGGCTATACTCCACTCTTCCGCTCAATGGAAAACCGCTCATTTTCCGACATATCAGGGTAGATATTCCTCTGTCTCTGTCCCCTCCGAGTTCTCTGGCGGCCTGGCTCTACCGCTTCTCGAAGAGCTGACTATGAACCTTCACACGGATCAATGGGAAGACAGGGTGATGTTATTGCGCGACGCTCCCTGTCTACATAATCTATGCTTCAGTGAGCCGAAGTTGGTTCCACGCGTGGGTTTGCCGATGGAGCAGCTTCAAACGCTGGAATTCCTCGTCGAATGCCCCATTGTAGAGCTACTGGAGGTCCTTCGCCACACCAGCAACCTTGGAACCCTTATTCTCCCTCGGCAGGAGCAGGAGTGGGAAGGCGACGCATACACCGGTCCACCCCTTCCCATCTACCACAATTTGCGCACACTTTCCTGTGTCTCCGGCTTTGTTTCGGTGGTCATTAACCAGCTGACGGCACCGGCACTCCAGACACTTCATCTACCGGGAATGGATATGGATGACGAGCTCTTAGCCGCAGTCCGAGCCTTCCTTACTCGCTCGGGCTGCAGCATACGCAAATTATTCTTGAACGAGATGGAGTACGAGTTGTTCTCACAGCTCATAACATGCCCGGCTTTTGCGAGCGTCTTTCATCTCACGCTCGCGGTACGGTTCATGTCGGAGGAAGACTCTTCCGACTTCTCCTCTCTCCTTGGCGATGGAACATTCCTTCCTGGCCTAAAATCATTCACCATCATCGTGCCATTCGGCTGGGCGGACATCATCGAGCCATATCTGTCCGTCGTTAGCAACCGTGCCAAGCGCGCGGTTGAACTTGAATCAACTTCTCCCGAAGGAACGGCCGCGATCTCGCGAATCGACGAATTCACACTGGAGTTCAAGGTTGACGAGCTCGAGGACAATGATAAACAGAATCTGGAGCATTTGGCTCAGGAGTTGGGAGTGCAGGTGATTATTCCAAGTGGTCTTCCAAGTGTGCAAAAATGGAGCATGGGCCTGCGGTAGGGGGAATTACGATCCTTCGAAGTTCCGAAATATGAATGAGAGCATATCAATTGCGAAATCCTTACGATAAAATGCATGGCCTCTTCGACCCACAGGCTCAATCGATATATCGCCGCTTCCGTGTTCAGGCTACTAGTAGTTTGTTCGTTTTGCTTGCGCCGTAGTTTGATGCAGATTGGAACCTCATTGCGCGGGGAAAGGCATTGATTGAAGGTGAAAGAACCACCTGTTGTTCAGACATGACGGATTCCTTTGAAAGCCAACCAGGACCGCCACGTTGGCCAAGATCGAGAGATGAAAAAGTGCCTTCTGCCAGTGAGCGCCAGTCGAAACCCCGAGCAAACTAGGTTTATTGAGGCAGACCAGAAGCAAGGAGGACGAAGACAGCAGCAATGATTCACGAGTCGCGTCTCGAGATTGGGCTATTTCACGAGATGGAAGAGCAAAGCAGGCGTGTCACACGACGGTTACGCTGTTGATGACGTTTGTTTGGATCAGACGCCGTCAGCTCCGGCTTTTTCTCTCACTCTGCGACCACCATTCACCTGAATCGACATCGCCAGCTTTACAAAGGCTTGCCTCGTTCGGATGCTACCATGATTTTCCCGCTCGCCACCCGCTCACAGCCAACTGCCGGACAGTAAAGACGCTTTGAGCTGTCGATGCTGCATGTACTAGTACACCCCTGTCTCACTTCCGCGCTTCAAATAGCAGTGGCACACAAGCGAATCCTACCCCCACTTTTCTTCTCCTCCCACAATCATCCTCTTTGCGCTTGTCGCTCTATACAATCCATTTGCCTCTATCACTCGACAACATGTTTTCTTGCATCTATTCGACGTCTCCAGCTTCTCCTTCTACCATGGTACGCCCATCCCATCGTCGTTGAGCTTGTCCTGAGCGCTGACCCCTTTACCAGCCTTGCTCCTCGTCGGCGTCGTCTTTAGCGTCTTTGGACATTCCGGGGGCCTGGAAGTCAGCTTATAGTGGCCGTGGTCGATCTGTGTGTATTCGTCCTCGTGCCAGTTGCCCAGTTTCTGACTCTCCTTTTCAGAACGCTTCTTCACCGCTAGAGAGCCCTTCAGCGTCTCGTCTGCCGTCCATTTCTTCTGCTACGCCTGCCTTTCGTCCTACGGCTTCTAAATCTGACTCTGTTGCATTCGCTGTACGTCGTCTTCGTGCCCCTCGCCTCTGTTTCAGTCGCTGACCACCCTTAGACCGCTTCATCTTCCGCTTTGCTTTCCCCAGCTGCTTTCACAGAACCAGAATGTTATTATGTACGTCGTCCCCTTGTTCTTGCCGTCGTCCTTGTCTCGGTGCTGATTCGCTGTAGAGTTCTGCTCCGTCTGAGACTCGTTTGCGTGTTTCGTCCATTTCGACTATTCCGGTATGCTCTCTCCCTTTATCGCCCCCAGCCCCCCAGCACTCACCGGCCCTTCAGGATGTCGATACACCTGTCCCTTCTACTGCCGTTCCCGTGGTCCATATCCCAGAAGCACAGCCCGTTGCCACCAGCCCTAATAAATCTCATTCCAAAGCGGGAATATACGGGGGACGGCGCGGCCCCACATCTCGCAGTGTTACATCCACATTACCGGCCAAACTCGGCTCAACGACCGCCCGGGACCCAAACCAGCGGCCCGCACTTGCACCTGTTCCTCGGGAGATGCACCTTCGCGTGCGAGTGCCCAGTATCAGGCGTCACCGAACAACCAGCAGCAAGATCGGAGTCGGGCGGGACATGACCTTCGGAGGCGTTATACCACGCGGGCGGGAGAGCTCTGGCCTCCGCATCGCAGTGCTGATGCGTGTCGGTATGCTCGCAGACCGCCGGGCGAAGAAGTTGTTGGAGGAGAGGGCGAAGGAGATGGAGAGACTGGAGGAGATGGAGAAGACGGTGATAAGGAATAAGGTTATGGGTGGGATGCTGGAGATGGGCAGAGACGCGGAAAGAGAGGAGCTGGAGGAGCGGATGGAGATGATTGGGCGCAAGGTGCAGGAGGTCAAACGGAGAAGGCAGGGTATGGACATGGAGGCCGTTCTGGCGCGCGCGTTGGCGAGGAAGACGACGAAAGGCCAAATACAAGGCGGGCAGGAGGGTCCAGAGACGGACTGGGTGATGGTGTAGACGGACGATGCGGACTCCAACAATGAGGGTGTACGACATTAGGTAGAAATTTACTTGTCGCGATGTGTGGCGCGTGATGTGACACCGCTCTTTTCGCTTGACCACGACAATGATATTACCCTTCGTCTGATTCGGCGACGTTCACGGTCCGACGGAGCCACCGAATAACAACCACCAACTCGACGTATCGCATCGCGGAAAGCAAGCAGAACGGGCCAAAATAGCAAGAGCGGTTGTGTCACCCGGTGGAACTGAATTCCTATACTCACGGTCTCCGCTGTTGAACCAGCTGGACAACTTCCGGTACTGCAGTCCTTTCCGGCTACAAGCCACTGTACACTGACTGAATCTACAGAATCTGAAAACAGCCATCGAGTCCGAGTCGTCACTGAAGCCATTCAAGCTACCTGTATGGGCAAGCATGCGATGGCTCCGACAAGAGTACAGACCCGAGCCTTCTCAACAGCGACCGACCTCTCCGTCACCCAGAGTCACTGTCTCACCTGCTTCCGCGGATCTATAAATGCCCCTTAGCCCCTAGCGCACTTGAATCCTTCCTACCGCTTCTCTTCTCCTCCCACATCCATCCTCTTTCACTTTGTTACTCCAGAACTCTTACAACCCATTTTCTCCGATACAATCATGTTGTTTGCTTGCCTCTATTCTTCAGCTTCGGCCGCTGGCGTGGTACGTCGAGTTTCCCCCGTCGTCGAGCTCGTCGCTGACTGTCCCCTTTAATCCAGCCCTGCTCCTCGTCTGCCTCGTCTTTGACCTCCTTGGACATGCCTGGTGCATGGAAGTCGTCCTACGACGGCAATGGATCTGTACGTCCTCGCCGTCTCCTTCGAGTCGCCCCAGTCGCTGACTCTCCTTTTCAGAAATCTTCTTCGTCGACTACAGCGTGGTCTTCGAGTTCTCTCTCTGCGACCGCTGTGTTTGGGGCTGCTACTTCTGAATCTACATCCATTGCACCTGAATCTGCTGTACGTCGTCGCCCGTAGCCACCTTGTCTCAGTTGCTCATTGCCCCTCTAGATATCCGCTTCTGCGGGGTCTTTTCGCCCTGTTGCTTCTTCAGAGCCGGTCTCTGAACGCAATGTCTGTCGTCATCATCCTTATCTTCGTTGGTACTGACCATCTGCTCTAGACGGCTACTGCTACTTCGTCCTCGAGTCGCTTGCATGTTTCGTCCGTATCGACAATTTCGGTATGTTTCCATCCGCCCCCATCGTCTCGCATGCTGATGCATGCCGTTCAGGATCGCGATGCGTCTATCCCGTCCTATTCCATCGTCCACATTCCAGACGCACCATCTGCCCCCAGCTCCAAAGCTGGAATCTACGGTGGACGCCGCGGACCCACTTCACCCTCCACATCTCCTGCTACCAGTGTGCTTGTGGCTGCTACTTCTGCCTCTACATCTGTTGTACGTCGCCCTTCGCCTCCTCTGTCTCAGTTGCTAATCTCTCCACTAGATAAACGCTTCTCCTACGTATTTCTCTGCTGCTGTTGTTCCGGAGCCGGTCTCTGATTACGATGTACGTCGTACTTGGGCTTGCCCTCGTCCTCTGTCTCAATGCTCACAATTTCATGTAGACTGTTACTTCATCCAATTCGCGGTCCCATCTACAGTCAACTGCTTTTTCGTCGCCGTACGACGGCCGTGGATCATCTGTACGTCGTATTCGTTTCGTTGAAGTCACCCAGTGGCTGAGTCTCGCTTTCAGCAACCTTCTTCGACCGAGGCCGGGCCTTCACCTTCTACAAATGCTGCTACCGTAACGCTTGGCAGTGCTACTCCTGAATATACTGTACGTCGCCCACATCCACACCTCTCTCAGTCACTCATCGAGATCCAGACAAATGCTTCTGCTTCTGCCTCGCATTCTGTTGCTCCCCTCAGTATCGCTGAACCGGTTTCTGCCCACGATGTACGTCGTCATCGTGGCCCTCCTATGTGTCTCAGTGCTCACAGCAATTACCCTCCACAGAATAATTCGATATCCACTTCGCCTACTTCGCGTTTGCATACACAGCCGACTGCTTCTGGTTTGGTATGTTCTCGACCTCCCTATCGTGAAGCGTGCTCAGACGTCGCGCAGGATAATAATACGCCTGTCGCCGAAGCCGAGGCGACGACCACCAGTCGACCCGCATCCATCGTCAAGGCAGGCATCTACGGCGGACGGCGCGGACCCACTTCACGCTCCACATCCACCCAGTCGTCCACCTCGACTGACGCGGCTATTGCCCCAACCCCGCCCGCACTTCCCCCCCGCGCCGTTCCTCGCGAGAAGCACATGCGCGTTGCAGTGCCCAGCATCAGGCGACACCGCGCAACCAGTACTAAGCGGGTCGGTCGCGATATGACCTTCGGAGGAATGATACCGCGCGGGCGACAGAGCTCGGGCCTGCGCATCATAGTTCTCGTGCGTACGGGTCTGCTCGCCGACCAACGCGCGAAGAAGATGTTAGAGGAGAGGGCGAAGGAAAAGGAGAGAATCGAGAAGGAGGAGAGGGAGGCAAGGGAGAGGCAGGTTATGGGTGGAATGTTGGATATGGCGAGGGAGACAGAGTGGGAGGAGCGGATGGAGATGATGGCGCGGAAGGTGAAAGAGGTCAAGCGGCGGAGGAAGGGGATGAATGTGGAGGCCGTTCCGGGGAAGAAAGCCCAAATACAAGGCTGGCAGCAGGGTCCGGAGACGGAGTGGGTAATAGTGTAGACGGTTGATGCGAACCAGTTCGACAATGTGTATATACGACACGGTGTATTCAAAATTCAAAAGTGGGCTGTCTATATGTGATGCGTGATGTGACTCCGAGTCCACCCTTTCCTCTTGACCGCGACGACGACCAATGTTCACTTATTCTTCTTCGGGGCTTGCTCCGACGCTGGCCGCAATATCACTAACTCAAAGTCCACTCACTCGAACACGTATTGCACCGCGGCATAATCCAAAGAGTCGGGTCAGCACTTGAATCAAGTTGAATGCGATTCGCGAATAATCGGCAGCTACTCACATTCACACAGCTGAAGCTTCCCCTCAACGTACATGAGTCGACGACGAACATGAGGGACTCGGAATGTGAGGTATGTGCGCGTGTATTCTGACGCTGGTTCTGTCGTCTGACAAGCTACTAGTACAAGACGCTCCGCAATCCCCGATGGAGGCTACGATTGGCTCCCCACCGAACGTCAACCTCTAGAGTTAATTGACTCGGAGTCGCGTGCGCAAACTCGGAGCAGGCTCGTGATTTTTTCCAGGTGCCCTCCATCTTCCTACCCAAGCCTCTCGATTCGATTCTGATATCGATTCCCGCATAGGCATCGCGCAAGCTGTTCCCGTGTTCGCTCGTATGAAGCTCGACCGCGCACCTGGGAAGACACATGACACCATGACGCCCGCTGCTGTGTTTGTAAGATCAAGATGGCGAGCTACCCAAAGGGTTGCTGTATGAAGGGAGTAGTGCAGTGGAGCGTTGCAGTGCGTTGAGTTGGAGCAGGGAGGTCTCAAGAAACTTCACAGCCCCCTTCGGTGCGAGTCTCTGTCGAAATGCTAAATCTTTCGCTAAAAATCACTTTTGCAGCTCGTGAAAGACCGTCACATGTTCCAACGCCCATCTACTTAAAGAACGATGGAAACCGACTTCCACTTCTTCCCTAATGACCTTCCGCTCGCTCCTGTCACTGTGTTTGGTGGCTGCCACCCTCGTCGCCGCTGGGCCATGCGATATCTATGCGTCCGGCGGGACGCCTTGTGTTGCTGCACATAGCACAACCCGAGCACTCTTCAACGCCTATACAGGCTCGCTCTACCAAGTCAAGCGCGGTTCCGACGGGGCAACGACCAACATCGGTCCCTTATCGGCTGGGGGAGTCGCCAACGCCGCCGCGCAAGAC
Source organism: Mycena amicta (assembly GCA_029282125.1). NCBI lineage: Eukaryota > Fungi > Basidiomycota > Agaricomycetes > Agaricales > Mycenaceae > Mycena > Mycena amicta. The sequence continues at coordinate 442,489 of JARIHP010000042.1, read as the reverse complement.
TCGTTCTGTGCGAGCACGACCTGTGTCATCACGACGATCTTCGACCAGTCGGGTCGTAGCAACCATCTCACTCAGGCGCCCCCAGGCGGTGCCGCCACCGGGACCGATCCCAACGGCTTCGACAACCAAGCTGCAGCATCCGCTGCTCCGGTTACGCTGAACGGACAGAAGGCGTATGGTGTGTTCGTCTCTCCTGGGACTGGGTATCGCAACGATGCGACAAACGCTATCGCCACGGTGCGTCTTTCTTTCTTGCCTTCCATTCACCTTCTGATTCTCGAGAAGGGCGATGCTGCGCAGGGGATGTACGCGGTCTTCGACGGAACGCATTTTAATGGTGGGCTACACAACTTGAGGCCATATGCCGGTAGTACCTGTTTTTAATCTTCTTCAGGCAACTGTTGGCGAGTATCTTCAATTGGGCCGCTCTATCTAGCTTATCGTACGCAAGCTTCGACTACGGCAACGCCGAGACGTCGGCGGACGACACTGGCAATGGCCATATGGAGGCCATCTACTTTGGGAATGCAGGCGGGAGCAAGGGAGCGGGCAGCGGACCCTGGATCATGGCCGACCTCGAGAATGGCCTGTTTTCTGGCGGCACGTCAGGCCAAAACACCGCGAACCCGAGTCTCACCTCGCGATTCGTCACCGCTGTCGTCAAAGGCGAGCCGGGAACATGGGCCATTCGCGGGGGAAACAGCGTGTCTGGTTCGCTGTCGACGTTCTACAGCGGTGCACGGCCGAGCGGCGGGTATAATCCGATGCAGAAGGAGGGGGCCATTATTCTTGGAATCGGTGGAGACAACAGCGATAGCGCCCAGGGCACGTTTTACGAGGGAGTCATGACCTCTGGGTACCCCTCCGATGCCACCGAGAACTCGGTCCAGGCCAATGTCGTCGCAGCTGGGTACGCGACTACTTCGCTCACGAGCGGGCCTGCCATCACCGTCGGCTCCGCCGTATCGCTCCGCGCGACGACCGCTTGCTGCACCACTCGCTACATTGCCCACACAGGATCCACTGTGAATACTCAGGTACATTTCATTCTCTTCGGGGTATCGACTCTTGTTGACCCGTCCCAGGTCGTCACAGCTTCCGACACCAACGCACTCAAGCTCTCTGCCAGCTGGACCGTCGTCGCAGGTCTGGCCAACAGCGCGTGTATCTCCTTCCTCTCGCGGGATACCGCCAACAGCTACATCCGCCACTCGGGCTTCCAACTGTTCGTCAATGCCAACGACGGCTCGAAGCTGTTCCAGGAGGATGCGACGTACTGCCCTCAGGCGGGCCTGAACGGCCAAGGCAACTCGATTCGCTCGTGGAGCTATCCCACGCATTACTTCAGGTATTCATCGAAATCTGCTCTGAATATTCTGGGAATCTCATCTATTTCATTTAGGCACTTTAACGCTATCCTCTATGCTGCGAGCAATGGCGGACCGTCGGACTTCGACTCTGCTACTTTGTTCAACGACGATGTCAGCTTCGTCGTCAGCGCAGCCTTTGCGTAGGGTCCGTTTATGTGTTATGTATACACGTTCCGAGTCCGTGTCGAAAGGTTGGGCGCGGTGTTCGCGCTTTGTATGACCGCCAAGAGAGATAATATCAAGTGTAACTGAAATACATCGAACATACGGCCTTCACATTCCTGGCGTAAGCAGAGACTGCCAGGTTGAAAGACTACTGGTAAATGGAGCTCTCCGCGGGTATTAGAGGGTTGTTTGGGGCCGAGAGCGCTTACACTCCTCCATCGCGAAACCTGGAAAGAAACCACGTCTTGCAGCACGTAGAAGATTGCTAGCTCGTCGTCGCTGGAAACTGAAAGAGTACCAGTGGTATGTGTCGTCGCTTTTGTCCAGCCGTTCCCTTCCTTCTCGCTGACCTCTCGCAGATTCCCGCTACATCTCTTAGAAACACTCCCATGCAATTAAATTAATTGTATACCTAGGAGCGCCACACGAGCAAGAGAGAGTTTGTACGACTAAATCAATCGCGGTCTCTCAACAATTGGCTGCGGGCGGCAATGAATCAATCCCCTTTAGCCTCGGGTGCCCCAGTCCGCTGCTCCAACAAATTATTCAAGAGCGCCTCCACCGCCTTCAGCCTCGCATCGAGGGCCTCAAACTTGTTCCCCATATTCTTCTCCATTGTCTGCATGTGTGAGCGCATGTCCGCTAACCGCACTTCCACTGTATCCCCGGCGCTCGGCGTCTTTGGAAGAATCATTGGCTTGGTGTCGAAAATGTAGACCAGTGGATGAGATAGTCGGTGCTGCGGGAATACTTTGGATCGTTCCGCAGCATGCGTTTTGTTGCATTCAATGCAAATGTACGCGTCGGGCGCTGGTGGGGGCACAATCAGTCAAGTTGCAGTGAAGGTCCAGTTGATCAAAGGTGCTTACCGCATACGACGCAAACGAAGCACGGTAGCGCAATCTTCTTCTCGCAGTATGAGCACGTAGGGGTCTCGGTCGCCTTTACCTCCGCAGACACATCGATGTCCTTGGTTAAGACCTCCTCTGGATCAGGCGCAGTTGTGGTGACAGCTTCGTCCTCCGTGAACAACTTCTTGACACGTTTCGCCACTTCGCGCCCTTCGGGTACCATCCAGGACATGTAGCCATCGTGGATGCGGCGATAGGTCTTCACCTGGACATGTCGTGGTTCATGGACGGTCTCTTCCCATTTAACCGTCTTCTCAGAGCAATCCGAACACATATCCACGCGGTGCAATATCAAATCCCAGTCATCGTCTTTCATGCACTCGAGGCAAGCCATTCGCTCGTCGTAGATGCGCCCACTGCACCCATTACAATATGCGTAGCTAGACACCGTTGTTAGTTTGTCGTTGATGTAAGGCCGAAACCTACTGATAGATGATTGTTTTGTTCAGTTCGAAATCAGCCAACGCATCGTAAAACCGGATATCGCGAGGCGGGATCTTGACTGTGAGCTGAGCGAGTTCGTCCTTCTCTTCGGCGGTCAACGGTGTGGCTGGTTTGTAGTTTTGCGCCACCTTCTTGTCCAGCACCGTGAGTTCAACCCATCGCTTTCGCTCCGCATTCCGAGCACGAAGGTACGCCCCAGAACAATTTTTTCGTTGCACCTCCGCGCGAACAGCGGCCAAAGCGAAGTTCCAGCGCGCCTTGCCGGGATTGGCTTTGAGCTCTGCGGGTGTGTAAAGGTGACGATATGCCGCTGGCGGAGTCCGACGGAGCGTGCTCAGAGTGACAGACCCCGATACACCGACCTGCTCGTCCTCATCCGCCGACTCCTCCTTGTCCGAGCCCTCGCGATCGCCTTTATTGTGCTTCAAGTTGAGCCATGGAGTCGCCTGAATAGTCTCCGTGCCTGAGTCGTACACCCCGACAAACGGTGTGTTCCACAGCGTGAAGGTAACTTCGTGTTCGCTCTTGATGGTTCCGGGCACAGCGGCTTCGGTGACATACTGCAGAATTTCCGCGCCGACTGTGAGTTCGTCGCCCGAGACAGTAAAAACAAGGGTAAGAAGTGTGGGTGGGGTCCCACTGAGTCCAGAAACCAGGCACGTCCAGGACCCATTAGTTATTGTTGCATCAATGGGAGGAGACGGTAACAGAAATCGTTTCTCAAACTCGGAGAACCGATCTGGTAGGCGGAACTGCCCGTGTCGCAGAATTGCCTTGGGGATTTTTAATTGTTGGATGAAGCTCGTCCGATCCTCCTCCTCGGTGTCGGAGTCGGGTGACACATTTTCTTCGTCCCATTCATAACTGTCCTCCTCAACGAAGTATAGTAGTGTGTTGCTTCCGGCGCTCTGACCGGAGGGGGGGCTGTGGAGCAGTTGGAACTTTAGGATAGGTTGAAAATCAGTTAGGAAGAAAATAGATGAGAACGACTATACGGACCATTCCAAAAGAACAGTAACCCAACCGCTCTTTGACATCAACGGAATTAGATTTGAAGACGGCTGGAACAGCGTTGAGGGAGATGCATGGTATGAAGTGAGCACTTTGCCTTCCAAAATTTTTATGCGATCATCAACGGCGGTAAAGACTGTAGCCAACGAGGTGGTCATGCCGAGAAATTCCGCCTCCTCAAGAGTGTGTATGCACGCGAGACGGAGAATATCGTAGTGGCGTTGCAGGAGGAGAAACAGTAGCGGATAGACATACTGAAAACACATTTAGCCGGGACAGATGAAGTCCTTGAAGACCTACCCGCTCGATGCGACGATGGCGAGTTAATAGCACAATGGCTGTCGAATCATCCACCTGATAAAGGAGAGTCTCCAGCCGCGCTTTAAGCTTCACCTCTTCCCTGACCCTAAATTCATGCGCCAAATCAAGCAAATTCGAATCACTGAAGATCGCGTCGGACGCAGACCGCGTAGAGCGGAGGAGGAGCTCGATTTGGTCGATGGTGCGTCTGCCGTAGTACGTCTCTGCGTAGTTCCTGTTCGCCGGGAGGACAAGCCGGACAAGGTTGTTCATAGCCCAGAGTAGCTTGTAGATGCGATTTTTGTACCAGGTTACGATCGGATGCCAGCCCGCAGCCCAGAAAGCGGTCCATTGCGGGAGACTATATAAATGAGTGCGAGGGAAACAGGAAACGGGGCGGAGAATACACACCTCCAGGTCTCGGGCCGTTGAGATGCAAACAGGTTGGCTTCCTTGCTGCTGACAAAACCAGATCCGTCGTCATCCACAGCCTCGGAGATGGGCTGAATGTGTGCGGCATTAATATAGGCGAGAGTCCACCGATCGTCTTCTGCCGCTGGGAGATCATGCACCGGGGAAGTGGGCGAGGGCGGCCGGGTGCCTGCTTCAGAGGCGGCTTCTCTGGCGTCTTCAGCCGTATCAAATTTATCCGCGTAGTAATCGTTGAGCGCGAGGACAAAGTTGCGCGCTTCGACGCTCGCCTTCCAGCCTTGCTGCTCCCAGAGCACCTTCAAGTCCTGCGCGTCAACTCAGCCTCACAAGGAATTAGATAGTGTCTATGGAAAGCTCACCGGGTCCCGTATTCGCTTGGTCGATTTGTCCGATAAGGCGCTGATTATCGTCTCTGCGAGCTCCTCACCCTGCAACTTCATCTTGCGAGCGAAGCTATCCATACTGCGCATCACAACCTCGTTGACGTCCTCCGCCCACTCCTTGGACAACATCTTCCGAGCTTTCTCCAGGTCCAGCTTTCCGGGTTGTGCAGGATCATACCCTTCAAGCTTCTCACCGCCCATGGCCAGGAGCTTCGATAGCGTGGCCTCGTTGTCCACACAAGCCTGCGCGCCCTTGTTTGTCTCGATGAATGCACGCACGTCACGCTCGCGGCTCGTGTCGAGCTTGCGAAAGAGCTCTTCCATGCGAACGAGGATGAGGTTGAGATTCGCGCTCTGGTTATCGAGTTTCTCATTGGCTTCATCGACTCCGCGGGCAGTATGTACCGCGAGCTCAAATTTGAGCTTCTTCTTGTTATCATCGAACATCTGGACGTAGCCGGTGAGCTGAGCCTCGTAGATTTTCGATTTGAGTGTTTTAGCTGAGTACGAAGAGTCGTCAACGTATGGTGGTCACGGAGGAAAGATGACGAACAGAGGAACCCTTTCTTCAAATAGATATCGCACGCAGTGCCGCACTGCGTAATGCTGCTTGCGATTAACTGGACAAGTCCACCGAGGCGAGCAGCCAACGTGGTACCGTCAGGACCTATGTCCTCTGGATCGCGGATATTGCGCAACCTGCGAGAAAAAAACGTTTTATCCAGGTTTGCGACCGTCGCCGAACACGCACTGGAATAGCACCACTGTCATATCTTGCATCTGAACTTGAATTGCGATGACTTTCTTGTTATTTTGACGCCGCGCAAGATCAAGCGCGATTACACCTTTGAACGCCAGAACCGCAACTGCAGCGCGAGTCACCGGGGCACCATCGTCATCGACGGAAACAACTCACCACCGATGAAGGGGTGCAGCGTGCCGAGAATATCCAGGCCCTTCATGATGACTTTCGAGGTCTCGGCGAATTGGTTAAGGTTGTTCTCGATGGTCTTTGGATCCAGATGGGCCGCCGACACAAGGGCACTTCCTGCGCTATTAAACGCGGAGGCATGGGCCGCATAGAAGGATTTCATCTGCTCGTAGGCGTCGTCTGCCCGCTTGATCGGCGCGGATAAGGTCTCCTCTGAGATCGAGCAAATCAGAATGCGCAACAAAGGGAAGTTGGCAAATCAACGCACCGGCATTGTCCAGCTTGTTTTCCTGCATTGAGAGCCCGGGGGCGTGGAAGGCTGCCATGTATGCTGTCTGGACGGCGTCGGTGCTGTCGGAGGGAGGTGTTTCGGCCGAGACCTGGATTTGTGGCACAGGCATGGAGACGGTGGGCTGGGGGGCGGAAGTAGACATGAGGACAGATCGCCTCTGCCATCGGCCTCATATCGTACCGGCCACGATTGTCAGCGTGGCCGTGTCTTCGCATGCGCTGCAAGATCGATAGCATTGCGAAGAGCTAGGAATAGAATGGGACGTGCCGTTAAAGTCGGACTCGGTCGGAGACATCAAGATCCGGGATTCATTCAAGACTCGACCGAGGCTCGACGTTATAAACGAGAGCCAAACCCAAGGGAGGTTGTGAAGGCCAAATAGCCAACGGAATGATGGTTATATCTGGGCAGGTACTTACCGTGGATTGGATTAGCTTGGGAACGGCTGAAGAATACGAGAACATACATCCGACGCCTCGTGGTATGTATAAGTAGCGCGTTAGGATGGATTTGAGCAGCTGCACACCTTCAGGGATTGGATTGGATTGGATTGATACACGGCACGGTCCCGCTGAGGAACGCCGGTTTCCAGGAAGTGCCCCGGTGTACAAACACGCTAATGATACACCATCGTTCCTGGGCTCCGTCCCGGTAGCAACTGTCCCGTTAACCCCGCGCTGTAGAACTACCAAAGACCTGAAGAGCAAACAATTAGCACGTCAACCAGTCACCATACCCCCAGCCTGAGCTCGCACCAACGGCGTCGCGTAGAAAACATCAAGAACATTATGCATGAATTTAGCGACCAGAGCGATTGACGCGCGTTGCTGTACGATTATTATTTGGAGAGCGATAACGGGGGAAATCCTGAGGCCAGCTAGATCTTGCAGAACCTTCGGAATTTTGACCCATAACTCCGCGAGGAATTTTGTTCGGAGGTCTACCACAGGGTATAGCTCGTTATCGAAGAAAAGCGATCAGTCATCGAGGCTTCGAGGATCTGCAAGTCGTCAATTGAGCCCAGGCCACGGTAGAGTCTTCCCAGACTCAGAGTCTTGCCCGAGTCTTGAATTCCGAGTCGTCTTGGTGAACGTAAAGATAGGTTGACTCCGAGTCGGAAGCGAAATTGAATGTGATACATTCAGAGGCGTGATACTTCGCTCTTTGGGAATCCTCTTGCTGGGTCCACAAGTCGTAGCTAGAGCTTGTACGTCGTTCGTTCCCTGACACCGAAATGGGAGTCGTGAGCAAGCGTGATCAAACGCATCAAGCTTGTCTTTCACCGCGACGACCTCTTCTGCGCCATACCGCTTCTTTACACCTCATTATCGTCCTCTCCTCGACCCACTATATCCTTCTCCTTGACCGCCTTTCCGTCCGGTTCCGCGGAAGAAACGCCGTTGTCGACGAAGATCAGCTTGCTCCAGGAACCCACCGACAATCCGATGGCGCGAGGGAGCTATAGAGGCGAGCTGCGAAGCCCAAGGGTTGGAGGATCATCGGACGCTGGACGTTGCGGTTACGAAGGGGCTAGGGTGTCTAGTTTCTGTGAGAACGCCGAGAATGAGCCTGTGCGTCCTCTTCACCCTCTTCCTTGAAAGTATGCTGATGTCGCTGTGTCGTATAGCGTCTTTCGAGCGGCAAGGTGGTCCCGAGACCTGACCGCTTGCGTTTCGCGCGCCATTCCAAGCAGTCGCTGGCCAGCTAACGGCCTATAACCGCCTTTCTCCACAACCACCACGACGATGGCCGACTACACATATGCGTTCAAGGTCCCTACGAATACCCACCGGCGACCCAGTGGGACCACCCTCGCGCATTCTCCATACCCACCCAGGCTCAGAGCTCGCCACCGTACCGACACACGCATACATCCTCGTCCTCGCAGAGCATCTACTTTGGGAATGCAGGCGGGAGCAGGGAGCGGGCAGCGGACCCTGGATCATGGCCGACCTCGAGAATGGCCTCTTTTCTGGCGGCACGTCCGGCCAAAACACCGCGAACCCTAGTCTCACCTCGCGATTCGTCACCGCTGTCGTCAAAGGCGAGCCGGGAACGTGGGCCATTCGCGGGGGAAACAGCGTGTCTGGTTCGCTGTCGACGTTCTACAGCGGTGCACGGCCGAGCGGCGGGTATAATCCGATGCAGAAGGAGGGGGCCATTATTCTCGGAATCGGCGGAGACAACAGCGATAGCGCCCAGGGCACGTTTTACGAGGGGGTCATGACCTCCGGGTATCCCTCCGACGCTACCGAGAACTCGGTCCAGGCCAATGTCGTCGCAGCTGGGTACGCGACTACTTCGCTCACGAGCGGGCCTGCCATCACCGTCGGCTCCCATGTGTCGCTCCGCGCTACGACTGCGTGCTGCACGACTGATTATATTGCCCACACCGGGGACACCGTCAACATCCAGGTATGTCTTTTGTTTCCGAGGTACAGACTCTCGTTAACATCTCCTAGGACGTCAATTCCAACAGCAACAACTCTCTCAAGCTCTCCGCCAGCTGGACCGTCGTCACAGGTTTGGCCAACAGCGGGTGCATCTCCTTCCTCTCGCGGAATACCGCCAACAGCTACATCCGCCACTCGGGCTTCCAACTGTTCGTCAATGCCAACGACGGCTCGAAGCTGTTCCAGGAGGATGCGACGTACTGCCCTCAGGCGGGCCTGAACGGCCAAGGCAACTCGATTCGCTCGTGGAGCTATCCCACGCATTACTTCAGGTATTCATCGAAATCTGCTCTGAATATTCTGGGAATCTCATCTATTTCATTTAGGCACTTTAACGCTATCCTCTATGCTGCGAGCAATGGTGGACCGTCGGACTTCGACTCTGCTACTTTGTTCAACGACGATGTCAGCTTCGTTGTCAGCGCAGCCTTTGCGTAGGTCGTGTATATGTGTTATGTATACGCGGTGTTCCTGCTTTGTATGACCGCCAACAGCGATAAATATCAAGTGTAACTGAAATACATCCAACAAGTCGTAACCTCACTCTTCGACATCGGAATCGCCCTTGCACGCATCGCCTTCAGCGCCCGACGCTGTACCAATTCCCAGTGGGAAGCACGACGCCTCGTTGACATTGATGCAAACGTTCTTGTTGATGGCTGCGTTGTGGACCACGAAGCCATGCTTGAGCCCCGATGTGATCTCCAACTTCTTCTTCCCGGCAGCCTCCGTGGCGGGCGCCTTCAAGATCGCGGCATTCGCTGTGTTGGCGAGAATACTCTGTTCGTAACCGCGGAGGCACAGGGCCTTGATTTGTGCTTCCGTGTAGACAAAAGTGCCAGCAGCAGCGCCCTCGCCGGTGACATCGTTCCAAACGGTCTTGATATCTTTACCGTTCTGATAATATTTCTCAGCACCCTTCCGTGATAATCGCTGGCACCCCGGCTTACCTTGAACTCGACGACACCGGTTGTCTTGTCCCGTTTCTGTTCGGGGCTGCTCTTTGCGGGGTTGGCTTTTGTCCACGCACTTAGGATATGCCGTCCACTCGATTTCTTCGATGAAGAGCCGACAAAGATGTGGTCCTGGACGGTTTTGCTGAAAGCCTTCTCCGCAGCAGCTGTGACTCGTGCATCGATAGTCGGCTTACTGGCAGCGGCGGCCTAACAAGACGTCTCAGCAACTTGAACTGGGTGGAAAAAGTACACAAGCGACATACCTTTTCCGCGGCGAGCAGGGTAGTGCACGACTTCTTGTCCGTGGCCAAAGTCAGGCCCTCGGTCGTCTCTGTAACGCATTTGTCGCCTTTCACATCGAACGCGCAGCCGAGGCCAGCGCCGACTAGTGAATGTCGTCAGAATCTGGTACGGCGTGAAGGTATCGATAAACTACTTACCGCAGGTGTTGCAGCCTGACTCGGTGAGTTCGGCGCAAAGTTCCTCCGGTGTGCACTCAGGCTCCTCCTCCGTGTCCGTGTTGCGGGTTTTCTTGCTGCCCTTTTTACATGCCTTGCCCTTGGCCTTGGTGGCGGTCTTTGGTGCGGGCACCTTGCTCGTGGCCTTGGTGGCGGCCTTTGCTGCCGGCGCTACCTTGGCGGGAGCTACCTTGGCCGGCACAGGCTTTGCCGCTGCTTTGGCCGGCACAGGCTTTGCCGCCGCCTTGGCCGGCGCCGGCTTCGCCGCGGCGGGAGGTTTCGCCGCCTTCAGATTCCTGGAGGAGACGGAGAGTTCGTGCGAGCCCGAGTCAATGGGAGCCGCCAGTGAGGTAAGCAGAGTGCAGAGCACAAGCAGGGGGGAGAGGGAGAGGATGCGCATGACGAAGGATCGTAAGAAAAAATAAAAGCAATGGTCGAGCCGGATAATTCTATTCAGAAACCCGGCTTCCAATGGAAACCCTCCTTTCCGAGAGAGTGTTATTGGGAAACCCGGCTTCCAAGGGTTTCCGCAAGATCGGCAGACACGATCGCTGCTCACACAGCCGGCCATTGTCGGCGACTTTCGCGCCCGAATTCATGGTACGTGTGATGCTGTGCGAATCCTTTGGGGCTGGCGGTGCCGAAGCCAATGACTACCGAGCATCGGAAGAGGTCGGGGAGGGTGTTGGTAGGCAGCCCGCTGCAGATAGGCGCCAGGCCAAGGGAGAGGTGTCGGCGCTGACGAGCACGACACCTGGGACCGGTGTCATAGTACACATGTAAATGCATCGCGGAGACTAGTGCGGAACAGTTTACGCGTGTTCAGGCTTTTCGGGGGGTCCAACCGTATAACGTGGTTCGCGTCGAGAGACTGAGATCAGGACATGAGAGGAAAAGACAAGTTAATTCGATGTGTGACCATAAGGGTCACACGGGCTAAGAATGACAAATAAGGTGGTCGACTGGGTTGTACGCAAGAAATCTAGTAACCCCGTTACAGTACGAAATGAGCACTGGCAACAATTTGATGACTTCTACCTCAAGAGCAGACATTTCCCACAATTGTGAGCCTCCTGACAACAAAGGCTGCACTTGTATGCTCTGCCAACATGCAACTTTTTTTTGGAGCAGACCGGCAAGAGGATTCCGTCCTCGTTCTGGATGAGTTCGACATTCAAATCATGCCCACGCCGGGAGGACTCGCTGAGCTTCAGTGAAGTGTGAATGTCGACAGCGTATAGTCTTCCCAGGTGTTACCTGTCGGACCTCAACGGGAGCTTTTATAGTTTGATCTTGGGTGTGTTCGTTCAAGCCATGGACCAATTGCAGGAACATCTTTCGGGATCGCCGAGGGCTTTGTTGATACGATTTCCCCTTGACACGACGGCGGTCATCGATCCGAGATTTAACATCAAGCCGAACTCGGTTCCTGGGGGTTTCCGATTAGACTTTGCGAAGAGTTCCAAAATTACAGGGGCTTCCATTGGAAGCCGGGTTTCTCAATAGAATTATCCGGTCGAGCCGGTCGATGGGAGAAAGTGAAGGTAGAAGATGCAGGTCTGGCCTGGGCAGTTTGAAATTTTTGCGGACCTCTTTTATACAGAAGAACTTCATTGAATTGTCGTCCCAGCGTTTATAAACTGCCCAGTACAGCAGTACTTGGTTTCGGAATTATCCTGGCGGCGAGACAGCAGACGACGGGATACCGCAAGACTGTCAAAAGAAACACTTGGCACGCGCTGAAACCTCTCATACGGTACGGATAGGATAATATACTCCGAAGAACCCATGGGAGCCCGTATTGCGAGACCTGTGGCTCAATCCAGCGTCTAGATTGGTTATTCAAGTCTGGGCTAGAGATTGTTGAAGAATTTAGAAAATTGACTCACGGAGAAGGGACATACCTTCGCAACAAGCACCGCCCGAACAGGGTAGCAGCAGCAACCGTGTGCCAGTGACGGCCAGCGTACCGCGGTACGCACATCCGCGCGCGGCAAATTCTCCAGTCACTGCTGCCGGTTAAATTGGGTCCGGGACGCCCGCATTCACCTTTGTGATTTTATATCAGTGGTTACGAAATAGACCTCGTCGACCAGTCGTACCTAACTTACAATATGCTTCATTCGCTTTGGGTACTGTATGGCTCTGGGCTTGGGCATTCTCGGGGATGTTCAAGTGTGGACAGGTTTTGCGATATCAACATTCTGAATCGGTACATTTACCTCCAAGCGATATATAAAGTCGACGTTACCTGGGTAACCAGACGCGCGAACCAGACCAACATCCATCGATTTGAGTCCTGGTTCAAGTTGTCCGGGGACGCCCGAGTTTGGCACGAGTTGTACGTAAAATCCCCCTCGTGAATGCACCCAAAAATCGGCACGCCCACTTTTACCGAAAGGAAGGAAATTTAAATCAGCGTCCCGGCCCAAGCCCGGGCGGAGAAAGCCAACACTGTGGCAACAGATTACGAGTACTTTAGTAATCGTTTATGACACACCTGTAAAGGGGCGTTTCGCATCGACGTTAAAACCCTTGACGCCTCAAGAATTGTATACTTTTGATGGCGTTTGAAGTCTTTCTGTTTGAAGTCTTTTTTCAAATCCATTACACTTTTTGTAGTCTCTTTAGCGGCTGTGCTCTTTGTCAGTGTTTCTTTGTCAACGGGTGCCGCCATCGCAGGCATCGTCCTCGTCACCTCCACGCGCCATCACTCAGCCATCAGCACCCGCCTGCCAATCTCCTTGCCGACGCCCGACGCTACGCCCGCCCCTGACGCCCGCCCCCGCCTAAGCGTCTCTATCAACATTTATTTGTCAACTGCTGCCGCCATATACAGTATTGTACCGCCCAATGGGACGGGATGGTACAATGGGACAAACCCATTTTTGAGCTGAACTATTTGTCTCCTTGCCACAAAAATTTATGCGAAGCTACCTATACATGTGTAGTTTACAAATCTCAAATATCCTTCTCACAGGAGGCACCGATGTATTCCTGCAATGAGATCAGTCCGGAGTGTCGGTAAAAGTGAAATCTGACGGCCTCATTCAAAGCAGATTATGAGTGGGGATATGCACGATAAATCACGAATTAAATTAGAGGCGTATTTAGTACAAGTACCACTCGTTTGGACATCTCCCGTGAGTATTCAGGTCGTGTGGATGAGCTGTAGACGTTGATGAGGGCAGAACCCGCCATTTGGCGGGGTCACGTCACGCACCTCCACATCAGACGCCTTTTCGCCCCTCTCCTCCGAGTACGTCGTCGAGCCTCTCAACACATCCGAGACGCGTCAAAATGCCCGGACATGCCAAATCCGACCGTGCCAAGCAGAGAGACGTCTCGGCACTCGAGGAGGAATACACGCTGCGTGCCGTGCAGATTTATCAAGAAGGGCAGGGCTCGTCTTCCGGGAAGGGAATGAGCCTCCAAAAGGCAGTGGATAAGGCAAAGGAGGAGTGCTGGTCGGCGAAGAAGGGGCATGTGAAGCTGAGTACATCCACAGTTCACCGGCGGCTGAAGGGGGGGAAAAGTCGTCAGGACGCTGCAGACGACAGGAACTGGCTCACTCCAGAGGAGACCAACGTCGTCATCGACTTCGCTATCGAGTACGCGGACCGCGGGTTCCCGCTGAGCCATCGGCGCCTCAAAGAACACGTTGACCAAGTCTGTCGGGCGCGTCTCGGTGACGACTTTCCTGCAAGCGGCGTCGGAAAGCAATGGACAAGGCGTTTTGTCTCCGACCACAGCGACCGACTACACACCTACTGGTCTCACGCGTTGGACAAGTCCCGCTCCCGTGCCGTGAACGAGACCAACAAGCAGGAATACTTCGACTTGCTGGAACGCGTGGTGGAGGGCTCGGGTGGGGACGATGTGATTCCGGCGGAGCTGATTTACGGCGCGGATGAGTCGGGGTTTCAGAAAGGCATCGGGCAGAAGGAGCGGGTCATTGGGCGCACTGGGAAGAAGACGCAGCATCAGCAACGGAGCGGCGACAGGGAAAACATCACCGTCCTTGTCACCATCTGCGGGGATGGGACGTCGCTACCACCACTTGTGATTTACAAGGGCGAAGGATTCCAAGTCAGCTGGAGGCAGAACAACCCTGCAAACGCTTCGTATGTCCATCGCTTTGGGTCTGCTTTAAATGGTACTCATCCCAGCTGCAGATTGGGTTATTCAAAGAAGGGCTACATCGACGGCGAGATAAGCGCGGAGTGGATCAAGGAATTCGACAAAGGCACGCGAGAAAAGGCGAAAGGCCGGCGACGCCTCCTACTCCTTGATGGCCATGCCTCCCATTACACTCTCGACTTCCTCCAGTACGCACGGCAGCACAATATCGAAGTTATCGGCTATCCGTCGCACAGTACCCATGTCTATCAAGGACTCGACGTCGTGATATTCGGTGCTTTCAAGCGCAATTGGAGTGATGCACGCGACGAGTGGGAGCGGAAGGGGAAGACGGTGGACAAGTCGACGTTTCTGGAGGTTTACGCAGGGGCGCACTTCAAGACCTTGACGGTCGAGAACATCAAGAGCGCGTTCCGGAAGACGGGGGTCATTCCGCTGAACCGGGGCGTTGTTACGGAGGAGATGATGGCTCCCAGCATCGAGTCCTCCTCCCGCGGTGCCCTTCCTGTCGCGCAGTCAAGCCCTGTGAAGGTCATGGCCAGCATGATCGTTGACTACCTTGATTTTCAGAAGTTACAGATGCGCACGGACGAAATCCCGACCTCTCCACCATCCCTTCGCCCCTCGACACCCGCTTCCTCGTCGACTGTGCCGTTCTTCGCGCGAACGGCTGTCGACAGTCTGTCAACAACATCAGCATCCTTTCTCACGTCGACCTCCCCATTGAAATCCACCTCCCTCCCACCCGCTTTCAAGACATTCACCATATCGCCTATCAAGCAAACCGCACGGTATCCAGAGCTGCTTGAGCGGCCGCCGGCTACAGCACGAGAGCAGGAGCTGGTCGACGCGCTGCGCAGCTATGAGCGCCGTGATGTGGCCAGGAAGACGTCGATGATCGAGATGCAGGCCAGTCTCGTCCTTGCAGGAATGTACGTTGATCGCACCCACGGCCAGCTTCAAGCGCAGGAGGAGAAGAAGAACAAGAAGAAGTCGCGGCGGAAGATGGGGGATGGAAAGGCGAAGTATTTCACGGGCGATGAGTTCTTGAAGTTGTGTGAGGATGACGAAGCGGCAAAGAACAAGGCTGAGGTGGAAAAGGCGGACAGGCAGGTCCAACGGGAGGCTCATGCAGGGGAGCTGGTGGCGTGGAAGAAGGAGAACGATCTGATTCGCGAGCGCAATGAGGCGAAGAAGGCCCAGTTCAAGGCTGACACGGCGGCGTGGGAGACGGAGAAGGCTGTCGCAAAGGCGGAGAAGCGTCGGCCGGGTTGGGTGAAGCCAAAGTGGGCTGCCTACAACGCGGAGAAGCACTTGCCGAGGCCAAAAAAGCCGGTAGACGAGGACGAGGACGAGGAAGAGGGTGGAGATGGGTCTGGGAATGAATCAGGAATGGACGTTGATGGGTAGATTAGATGTCCGGCAACGCTTAGCCGGTGTGAATGTGACGTTTCCCATTGGCATATCATGCATCAGATAGTGGGTTTTGGACATGATCCTGGGCGATATTCACCAGAACAAGATGAATATGGGTACAAATCATGGTCAAAGATAGATTTGCCATGGAACTCACGATCGGCTGGGACAGACTTGTGAAAATTTTATTTATTCAGGCATCTGGGCCGGAAACAGATTTGATCATCCCATTAGGCGGTACAATACTGTAGTAGCATGCGCAACGGCGACACCCCCCCGACGCCCGGCCCACGCCCGACTATGTCACACCAAGTGTCTGTGACCAGAATCTAACTGCAACCAGGATAGCATTTATTTTTCCTTTCAGGTGAATCAGGTCGTGAGCAGCTGTGCACCAACGAGCCGACGGCCGTTGAGATATTTTCAAACTGGGCCAGCAGGAAACATTACATTGGTATG
Source organism: Mycena amicta (assembly GCA_029282125.1). Taxonomy (NCBI): domain Eukaryota; kingdom Fungi; phylum Basidiomycota; class Agaricomycetes; order Agaricales; family Mycenaceae; genus Mycena; species Mycena amicta. Next base: position 426,368 of record JARIHP010000042.1, on the reverse strand, counting down.
TATGTGTTTTGACAATTGTTGCATCTGAGGGTGTTCATTCAGGTTTACAATAACTACACATCGGCGGCTATCAGTCTCGGTGGATGGAACTCCAATGGCAGCAAAAGAGAAGACGCGGGTGCTGGCGTAGGGCTATGCAATACACACAGGTGAAGCCGAGCATAAGGACAGCTACGAGTGATCAAACGCGTCCAGAATGCACAGCATCCGTTTTCGACAACACTTCCCTGCGGGACTCAGAGAACCAGGCGTGGAGTTTCGGGTAGTATTCAGAAATCACTCCAATTGAACACAGATGGTATTAATTACAATGTCCCCACATCCCAAAATTTTTGTAGATTTTTTGGGCTGTGAGGGAGGTAGCAAGAGGGACGCGTCGGCGCGACATCACATGACCTAATGTCACGTCACATCACACTACTCCTTTCTTCTCTCCGCCACCGTCTGCGACCAGTTTGTGTGTGACGACTCTGGCGCTCCTAGAAACCCTCCCAATGGCTCCCATTGTTCTCCAGCACCCTACAGCCCGCTCCGTACGACGTCAGCATCGCCGCGTCGACGCGATGTCGTCTCCAGCAAGATGGCCGCGTCGAGCGCGTAGGAGGGCGATTTAGGCTGAGCTGAGGACATCTGGGCCTTGGTACGTGATCTAGGGTCTCTATGCGCCCTTGATTGCGACTTCTGACCTCTTTAAGATCATACTCGTAGGACGATCTCGGGGCCATTCAATCTAATCCTGCGCGCGTCTCAAGGTCTCTCCGCCCACCATTACCGACATATAGCTCTGACAAGACCTTAAGCGTGCGCTGCGCGCCGACCGCACGACACGTGGCGGAGGATGGGACCTTGGTGTGTGCTCCTTCATTGCCTCTCTCCGTAGTTCTCACACATCCTGTGCCTGAAAGCGGACATTCACACCTCTCTTCCCTTCGCTACTGTTGCTCCGCTCATTGCGACTCGCATCGTTCCCTGGGTCGCCCTCACATGGGTGGTGGATTTGGGAGCCATTGCTTGCTTCATCCTGGATTCCTGCTACAGCATCCACAGACTACAGAACAACTTCGACGATCTATGTCGATTTGGATGGGCGGGTTTCCTTTTCAGTCACTTTGCAGAAATTTGACGCATCCTCGCCAGGTATCTACGATTTTTTCTTTGTTTGCTGACGTGATTTCATACTCCGGTTCACGACGAAGGAGCAGAGTCTTTCAATTTCCGGCGTGAATTCCCCTCGCGCCGAGTCATTGATTACTGACAAAGTTGCTTCCCGGTTAATTCACTGACCCCATTTGCCTTGGGAGATACGCTGGTTTCCTTCACCCGTGGTACATGTTTGTTCCGAGTCCGTTGCCGTCAATGTCTTCATCGCGCTCGCATCGCTGGCTACGGGCTCGAGCCGAGTTACGGCGCTGCCTTCCGGCATCCCTCACACGCAAGCCATTTTATTTCTATTCTGCAGCGCAGCCAATTTGGTCTCCGAGTCGCCAAGGCGTATGACAGCGTCCACAACGTTTACCAAGCTTCAAGATAGTAAACATCGAGGAGAGGCCAGAAAACTGAGGTGAGCTTTTCTTTCTATTGTTTCATGTGTACCTCTTCCATAACTGATCGGCAAATGCTCCAATAGCGTTTCTAGTCGTCGGCGTCGGGACCTACACCGTGCGTCCTTGGTCTTTCTGACGCCGCACCTCCTCTCCCTCTCCCTCGCGCTCTCCCTCCGTCATGCGGTTTATCCCTCGGCGCAACGAGCAGGCCGCTCCGCCTTGGCCATTCTTGTGCTGTGAGCGCGCTCGCAAACGCCACAGGACGCCCTCGTTGACTTGATGCGTATGCGGCTCGGTATCGAAAGCTAAAATAAAATAACCCCGTTGCTTCTCGCACCGAGCCAGGGTGAGTGGATTATCTTTTGTCTCGTTGAAGCTGGGTGACGTGTGAGCGCGCTTGAGTCTCTAATCTTCGACCTAGGTTCTCCCAGCCTCTTTTGTCTCTCATGTGCTGTGCTCCAGGTGTGTTTCCGCGTCGTATTATAGCTCGTACTAATTTGACTCGACAGGTCCTACTCACTTGCTTGTGTGTCTGGCGTTATTTTCACGGTGAGACCTGCTCCATTGAACACTTGTCCCTGATCTAATTGTAACGGTAACGTGTCACCTCCGTGCGCACAGCATCACTCACTCCTACGGTACGCTACTCCGCATGAACTTGTCCTGTGACTAATTTGAACGCGATACAGCTTCGGACGACCCGCCTCACGAGCATCGCGGTGCACCAGCCGACGGCGACTTTTGAGTCGGACTTGTTGGCGGAGATGGACTGGGACCTGGGAAGGATGATGGTGGTGGATGGACTTTGCGCTCGACGACATGTCTTCGGTAGTACTGGAATATATGCGAACACCTCCCTGAGGTGTTCCAACAGTTCGCTGAGGTGTTGGCCCATCACCTCAGGGAGGTGTTTGCACTTCCCCGCCGGGCCCACAGTGCAGAGTGAACACTGGCATGGGCTGAACATCCGGTCTCAATACGACAGTACATGCCTGTTGAATGTTGAACCCTGCAATAGATGTTCAAACACCCGCTGTGGCGGCAACACCTTTGGTGAACCGTTGCACTTGAACCCCTTGCTGAACTGTTCAAAGTTTGAACAGTTCGATGAGGTGTAGGGCAGACAGTGACATGGAGATGAAAATAAAATAAAAGTACTCGGACTGCCATGCGAAGTAGTGGCCTTTTGCGCAAGTCAGTAATGATCCGCTGATGTTACTGATGGTCCGTCCAAAATTTGCATTGCCTTTACATCAACGACGACTAAGACTCCGCCCGGCTTCGCTGCACCTGCTCCTCCACTGTTCCATATGCATTCCCTAGCACTCGCCGAGCTCCCTACCGCCGCCAACGCTCAAGGCCCGGCACACGACTTCTTTCTATCCTACCCGTATCTTCTCATTTGGACGAATCAGGTCGACATCTGGCGGTTCTCAGACTCGTCGGACCTCTTCCATGTCGCCACGCTCGATGTATACGTGGAAAAGCTCTCCGGTCCTCCACCAATGATCGACCACAGGCGCGGACTGCTCATCCTTTCCGAACCATTTCGTGTGGGCCCCCCTCGACTCCGCATCTTCACGCTGCAGGATGGCGAGCTCGTCCACGACATCGATCTGTACGGCAGACTCGCAGATGTCGATATCCAGTACAGACATGTAGACGGCCATGGGCTCGTGCTGTTCGCCGAGGACACAGCCGCTTCACCACCGCACGGGAAGACGAGCATCGTAGAGGTGGATGTTACTGGAACTGTGCCTAACGCTGGCCCCAGCTTTCTCAGTCGGATCGAACTGCCCCCGCATCTCAATGAGCGCGAAAAGCTCCGGGACCTCCCGCCTCTCGTTCTGGAGCCGATCTCTTTCGCCACTAACGGCGATATCATCGCAACGTCGACCACACGATGGCTCGGCAAGGTCGATCTCCTATACTGGCAAGGCGCGAATGACCGACGAATCACCAAGACTCTCGAGCTCCTTCCGACTCTGGAGGGCTGCAGGTCGATGGTACCCGCTGGTCATCTAGCTGTGGATGACAGCACTCTTGTTCTGTGCACCCACGAAGATGCCGGTCCCGCCATCACCGAGCAAACCTCCGTTCGTGCTCTCGACACTTCGAGTCTCACCGTGAAGTGGAACGCCAAACCCATCCCCGGAAAGGTCAAGACCTTGCGTTACATCCCTTCGCTAAACGTCCTTGTCCTCTCCGCTGCCCAAGACGTGACGAACCACGACGAGGATCGCGAGTCGTTGCAGATACGCACGGCCATCGTTGTCCTCGATGCTGATACGGGCGACCAACGGGCCATCCACGCTGTCGACTCGGATGTGCAGGGCAGCTATGTCGTCGATTGCTTCGTGTCGTCCGACTCGCATGATCCCGTTGTGGGTCTGGCATGGCTGAACGGCGACATAGTCACCATCGGCCTGAGTAAGTTCATAGTAGACGGTTTCGAAAGCGAGGGCGAAGGTGAAAGGGTGCAGACACTTGCGCTATTTCCTTCAGAGCTCATCGCGGCTTCTATGGGACGCAAAGAGATTGTTGCGGTAGCAGGAGTGAAGAAGCACCCGGTTATTTCAGAGGGAGGTCAAGAGGAGGATATTCCCGATTGGGAGGAGGAAGAAGGCAGGGTTATGTTTGCCAAGTGGTAAATGCGGGCCGGTCTGTGTACGGTGTTTGGTTGTACCTCGAGACGACGGGGAAGGATCTTATGTTCTAGCGGTCAACAGAGTGGGCGCAGCCACGCAACCCTAAATTTGATAAAGAGTTCGATGTCGAATGGAGCATCATGATCTCCGAAGCGCAGCAAAGATACTTCGCCGTTGCCAGTCAAAGGCTGAGAAATGAGAATGGAAACGGGACTGAAGAGACTTCAAGAGAGTCGTCGGGCGGCGAGTTACACTAGAGATATAAGCTGGGGCAGGGACTCCAGTGGGTTAACGTCGAGGGAGTATGACTGAGGAAAATGAGACGTCGCCGTATGATGGAAGACAAGCACAAGAAGCGGCAACTCAAGTAGAATCCGGATGCTCGGCCCGGGTGCTTACCAATAAAATTGCTTCCTCTTCCTGACATCCACGACAATCGCAGCTTGCAATGACCAGTACGCTCATTCTCTCTGCATATCTGAGCTCACCGACGGGACAGGCACATCGGAATACATCGCTAGCAGCATCAACGCTGCTCCTCTGCGAGCACAGAAGGCGCAGCTTGACGAGCGAATCCTCGAGACGGAAATGCAGCTGAACAGCCTCAAAGCGCAGCGAGTCGTCGTTGAGCGGGAGCTTTCGAAGATTGTGTATCCCGTCCTGTCTCTGCCCTCAGAGTTGACGACGAAGATTTTCGCTTTGGCAGTCGCTACCGGAGTGGCTGCGCACGACCCAGTTCTGTTACAGCTGGCGTCTTTCTGTCAACAATGGCGAGCTGTAGCGCTGGACAACCCTGGTCTCTGGCAATTCATCAGTTTCACCAACATGATCAGCGATGCTGAGCAGCTCTCCCTGTGTTTTACGGAACGCAGCGGAACTCTGCCCATCCATATCTCCATTCTCATACGCGACCCGGGAGACTGGGAAAGGTGGCAGATCCCTATGGGCATACTTCACTGCTCCGCTCGATGGAAAACTGCGCATTTTCTGTCGGAGCTGGCTACATCGGCCGCTCAGCCTGTGTATGTCCCCAAAGACTTCTCTGGCAGCTTGGTCCTCCCGCTGCTTGAAGAGTTGACAATGAACTATTCTATCAACAATCAAGGCGAAGACAGGTCGATGTTATTCCGCGATGCTCCCTGTCTACACAATCTATGCTTTAGTCATCCGGTGCTGGTCCCGCATGTCGGTCTGCCTATGGAGCAGCTTCGAAGGCTGGAATTCTTCGACCATTGTACCCCGGTGGAACTTTTGGAGCTTCTTAGCCACACCAGGAACCTTGAAACCCTCATTCTGCCTAGCTTGTCCTCAGGCTGGCCCACCGCCATATTCACCGGTCCACCCCTTCCCATTTACCGCAAATTGCACACATTGTCCTGTGTCTTAGGCGGTGATTCGCATGTCATTGACTGGCTGACGGCGCCGGCACTTCACACACTTCATCTACAAGGGTGGAATGGGCTCTCAGAAGCAGTCCTTGCCTTCCTTACTCGCTCTTGTTGTACCATCCGCAATCTATCCTTGCAACATGGGTGGGGCTATGAAACATTGGCGACATTCATGAGGTGCCCAGCTCTTGTGGGGGTCTCCCACCTCTCGCTCACAGTAAATTCCATGGCACCCGAAGAAGATTCCAACTTCGCTTCTCTCCTCGGCAATGGAACCTTCCTTCCTAGCCTAAAATCACTGACTATCATCGTGCCATTCGGCTCTGCATGGTGTATCGAGCCGTATATCTTCGGTGTTATCAACCGTGCTCAGCTCTTGGTTGAACCTGAGTTGGCAAGTTCAGCTGAAGGTAACCGGGAGATCTCGCAAATCGATGAATTCACACTGGAGTTTGATGTTGAAGAGCTCTACGACGAACATATAGAGAATCTGGAATACTTGGGTCAGGAGTTTGGCGTACAGGTGATTATTCCGAATGGTCTGCCCAGTGTGCGAAAATGGAGCATGAGTGCCTAGTGGCGGGACAACTTATTATAACGACTGGAACTTTCCTTTATTTCAAATTTGATGTTCTGGAATATGAATGCTTTGCTTGTTCTAGTGCCCAAGTAGTTTCATTTTGTGACTCAGGCTGACCCAGAATCGGTTCGGATCTTCCCTGCTACCTGCTTGTGAATAGAGCAAACGACGATCAAGATAGACGCGGTGTATCAAGACATACTGAAATGCTCACAGAAGATCTCCCGGATCCCGCCTTCAGCCGCCCACAATGTTGTCGCCAAATTGCTTCAACTTTACCTGGGATGGGTAAAGCCACTGAAATTTGAGCTAATCTTGACACTTCTTATCTCAACCTCCGATAACAGAAGTTGCTGGGGTTGCCGCCCTCACCTTGAAGCGCTCTTGACTAATTTGGGAAACATCCGTCGTCCTGGGAAGCTTCCTGGATATAATATTTGCCATGATTATACTTCTCGCGGAGCTTTATAAGCAAGCGTGACCGCGCACCATCAATCAGTCACGGGCTTGCGTCCCAACAGCCACCGCGTGAATTCGGCCCACCGCGTCTGTCTGCCACTGCGTCTGGGCATCTTCCGAGTCCTGTGTCCGGAGTACTCCCGAGCAACACTGCAATTCAATCCTGTCGCTCCCAAGCCTCGGATCTCAGGCAGCTTGACATACCGAGAAGACCGGGACACTGTGGGAGGTGGCACCTATACTGGGAGATACTGCGCGCGTCAAGCCACAGAGGTAGACTTGTCGGTCCGCAGGGGAGGGCTGCATCAAGCGACGAGGACTTCATCGCCGGAGACTAGACCGAGTCATCGCCTGGAAGTGCCAATACCACTCACCTGGAACAATCGGGGTTGGTGGGCTCGAGAAGCCCTTCTATTAAAGGAACGCTCGGATGATAAAGCGGCTTCGACAACACAGCGTCGCCGCCCATCGGATAGTGGCGTTCCCGTGGAAATAGTCGGCGCCAACGGAAAGTTCCTCTCATTTCTTGTATATTCCTGGGTACGAGCTCATGTTCGCGGACAGAATGATAGTCTGGGCCCACTTCATTCAGAACGCCTCTGTGAACGGCCTCCTCATGGCTTAATGATCTGAGATCTCCGACATGCCAGTGCTTATGGATTCTTACCTCCATCGAGCGACATTGCGGTGATTCCGTTACCAGAAGACAGCCAGCTGCAGCGACGATATCCAGTCGCACGCAGTCGCCCAATTCAGCCAATTCAGGCGCCACCGCATTGCATTTGGCAGACCTGTGATCTGCCGTATACAAAAGTAAACGTATAGGTCAGGCGCGTATCGTCCACCTCTGCATGCTCCTCCCCTTTGGTCTCAAGCTCGCCTGGTTTGCGGTCTCGCTCACAGGTGCGTCTGCCTCTCGTGCAACACGGAACCCATGCTAATCGTTAATCTTACTCTCCGTCCAGGCGTGATTGGCTGCTGGGCGGCCCTTCTGCCTTTGGCACTGGCGACGCGACGGTTCTGGGCACCCGTCGCCTATGCAGCGGGAATCACTCTCCTCGAGGCTGTCTTCTGGCTCGGTGCGGCTCCACTCTGGTCCCCAAGGACTCGGGCATTAATCTCGCACAGGGTTAATTTGGCGGATGGAACCCGCGAAGATGCCCGTGGCGTTCTGTCTGGGTAGGTTTCCCTGCTCTACTGAGCTGTCCCTGATTTCTTGCAAGTCCAAGTCCTCGGTTTTGGCCTTTCGTCTTTCTTCTTGACTGGGCTTATCGCTGCTCTGACGACTGCGACGACGATATACGTCGCTAAGCCGAAGCAGTGGGTAACGCTGGAGGAAACTAGGTGTGTAGACACTATCCACAAAGCTTGACTGACCTGTAGCCGCAGCCTGTTAAAATGGCGGGCATATTACCTCCTCCCGATCCTGGTCTTCCCTCTCCTCGCATCGACTGTACAAGTCACCTTCGTTATCTTCTTCTCTAACTTTGACAACGCCAACGGAATGGTTTGCGTTCCCAATCCGCTTTGGTATGTCCTTCTGCTCCTTCGCTCACCTCTTCGCTGACTGGTGCAAAGGCTCAGATTCCTTAGCTACGCTGGACCACCACTCTTTATCACTCCCCCATGCCTCTTCTTCACCCTGCGCTCCATAATTCGGGTATTCAACACACACGCACACATTCGCCGCGCTCGTCGCTCCGTCAACTTTAATAACCTCGACCGATTCACCGTCCGGCCCACCCGTTCACGAAAATCAAAGTCGAGAACTCCAACAACCCCTACTACTCCCCGTGGTGTAGCAGTTACTCTGCCCTCGCCGTCGCCTTCTGCGCGGGTAATGACGATGTCGCCGCGAAGAGAGGCGGTGACTATCGAGGACAAGCCCCAGACTTTTCACCTTCCATTAGGCCGTGCTGCGTCTCCGAAGTCCGAAGGCTATTCGAGTCGATGGGACGAGCACTCCTTCGACACCGTCTCGAGCGTTTCCTTTGCGGAGATCACCGCAACCAATACCACCAACAACACACGAAGTAACACCATGCGCACGGCACTGGGCCCATCGTTCAAATCACACTCGCCACTCGCTCATCTCTTTGGACGGGGTGCAGAACCGCACGAGGATGAGGAGAACGACGATGTCCATACCCCGCTCCGCTCAAACTCGATACAAAGCCAGCGTCGGTCAAGGTCATCCGCTTCCCATCGACTTGCCCCGACCCCGACGCAGACGACGCAAAGCGGGTCAATACGCAATAGCGACCGCGTTTCTCCCACCCAGCTGGCAGCGAAGCTACAGTACAAGGGCGATCTGTTATCAAGCAACACTAGCGACAGTGGGGAAGTGTTGTCGGAGCATTTTGACGATGCCGGTACGACGACGGACGAACCTGATCCCGAACCTCGTAAGATCTTCTCATTGCTTCTAACGCAACTGATTAATGCTCACAGTTTCCCCGCCTCCCGAATCCAATGCCGGGCCCGCGGCACAGTATCGGAAGCTGCCTTCTCTGGTTCGGAGCTTACTGGCATTTCAACTGTACGCAAACTCTTCTGAGTCCTTTCAAGTCCTTGACTCTCTTCAGCACCCTCATCTTCTCGCAACTGCTCTCCGTTATAACCCCACTCGCTGACCTGGCACACGGCGGCCAACCCGCTGTCTTCGGAACACAGCACGTCGCGCTGATAGTGGTGGCGTGGGCGCCGCTCCTCACATTCGGTGCGTTGTGGTCGTTTCGGGGTTTATGTGATCTCGGGCGGCAAAAGCTAATTCCGTTGTTAATATGCAGGTCCGCCAGATTCCGTGCGATCTTATCTCGCATTTTGCCGGGATCGATGAACCCATGGGCTAAGGCGTGAAATCCTCAGCAGTTCAAGTTGCTCTTTCGCTGCGACTTCTCCGATTATAATACCGCCGGCTCAGACTTTCCCATCTGTCGATCTTCAATGCGCCATGGTCGGCTTTTGAAGGGATCCGTCCAACTCGACAGTTAGTTGTTTCGTCTGTCGCTCAAGCTTAAATCGTACGGTCCGTCTCTCCACTTAGACGTTGAACTTTGGCTCTTTCCTCAGCACACTTCACCACATGTATTTTTATGGAACGCATTATCTACCCGCTCTTTCCCCGTTATATCTTACCGCAACCGTTTTTTATTAGGCATTTATTTGGAACAGTGTATTACGCACTCTTAGCACTAACAATTTCTGCTACATATAAGTACCCGCCTCGATGCTGCCTAACAACGCCAAGACGATGCGCACAGCATCTGGCGGGAGCGAATCAATGAACAAGTGATCATCTCCACATTTTGTCCTCTTTGCCCCCACGAGCCTTCCACGATGCCAAACCCCGTCGACGACGCGCCACGAGACGCTGGCCCGATAGCTCTCCCAGCAGATGGCGTACCGACACCCAATTCTGGCGGTAGACTCCGTAGCTTCCACCGCCGCGTTGCATATCTCAGTCTTGTCGTGCTCGTTGCCGTGTCTTTGGTTTTGTGGCAACATCCTCCGACGGTGAAGAAGGGCACGGAGGAGCTGTCTGTCCCACCTAGCCGGGCGTACGATTCACGACTTGAGGTGCGTTTATCGTCCTCGTTGTCCTTCGTTTGACTCACAGTTTTGTCAGCGGTATCAGACGCCCGAAAGCGCAGCATACTGCGCCGAGTGGGGCGTCGGGGAAGATGCCAACGAGGCATTGGCTGCATTCGAGCTCCCGGTCGATGCTTCCCTCACATTCCTGTTGTCCCGCGGCCCACTGCATGGAGAGGTACACCTCTTTGAAGACGACGACAGCTCCGCGCCATTCAAAGTCGCCGTATCGGCTCATTTCCGCGAGAAGGAGCAATTGAAGGCCACCAAGGCGTGCCTTATGTTGTCCGACGGCGCAAAGGAGCATGGCGTTCTCCTCTGGGTGCGTTAATATCGTCTTCTGTGAATCTGTTATTCATCTTGGCGCGTTGCGTTAGGCGGAGCCGCGGCATCCCCACGGAGACCACCGACACGATGTTCGTCTCAACATCACGCTCTCGGTTCCGCGGACGTCTGGCACCGGGAGAGAAGGACACAACGATTTGTCTACCGACCTTCCGCTGTTCAGCCACAAATTCGGCGAACTCTTTCATTTCTTCAGTGGAACGTCGTTCGAGACGATACGGCTGAAGTCGTCGAACGCGGAAATGGATTTTGGCGTGCGTCCAACAGATTCTTTCAGTCGGCTGAATTGATTCTTTATAGGGTCTTATCGCTCGCGCAGCGTTTATCGAAACCAGTAACGCGGAAGCGAAGGGATTCTTTGGAGGCTTCGAGCTGGACGTTCGCACGAGCAATGGGAAGATTACCACCACTTCGATGATGTTCGGAGAGGCTCAAGGCACAGAGTCGCGCGCAAACTTGTGGACTTCAAATGGGTGCGTCGCTTACCTCCGACTCATCGTCTCAAGACTGACGTATTATGCTCAGTGAAATTGACGCCCGGTTCGCTCTGGTCACCGACTACACAGAAAATGTCCTCAGAGCGAATATACGAACCTCCAACGCCAAGATGACCATCCAGAATCGACTCGATGCCGACAATTCGACGCTTTTCCTTGACGCATCGACGAGCAATGGTCCTGTGGAGGTTTATCTCGATTCTAGTTTTGAGGGGGAGTACGACCTGCAGACGTCGCTGACGATTGCGCATATCGACGAGGATCCGCAGGCGAGAGACCCGCTGGGACGAGGGCGAGAGCATGTTATCACGCGCGCCAAGACGGGGAAACGGGCGAGCGGCCAGATATATTGGGGGAAGAGTGGGGAGGGACCGTCGACGGCGGCCAGGCTGGGCGAGGTGAAGGTTAAGACTTCGACGGCTCCAGTTGTTCTGCATATTTGATTGAATTTAATGGACTTGAAGCGATTCCTTTTCAGTCTGCGCGCCCTGAGGCTTTTCTGGTTAGACTACATGTGAACCAGAACGAACGAGAGGCATTTATGTTGGGGACTGCAAAATATGAGCTTCCAGTCATTCAATACCTAAGTACTCCCTCCCCTCTACCCGGGCTCAACTTTCGCACACTGGGCAGACCGTTTGGAAGAATCACCTGCACACCCAACTCCTGGCCCAAATATTCCAGATTCCGTATATGTTCTTCGTGAAGTGCTTCAACAGTGAACTTCAGCGTGAATTCATCGATTCGGGCGACTCGTGCTGAAGTTGATTGGAGCTCAACTACGCGCTTGCCACGGTTGATGACACCAAAAAGATACGGCTCGATGACGGCCGGCGCCGCCTGGAAGCGCGCGAGGATGGTGAACGATTTGAGGCCAGGAAGGAAGCTTCCATTGCCGAGGAGAAGAGCAAAGTTGGCGGCATCTTCCGGCGACATGAACTGTGTTGGGAGCGTAACGTGAGAGACGCTCGCAAGGGTCCGGGACCTCAGGAGCATCGATAACATCTCGTAATTTGGGTCGTCCTGCAAGGATAATTTGCGTAGGGTACAACCCGAGCGAGTCAGGAAGACAATGACTCGCGCTGCGAGCTGCGCATCCATTGCAGGTAGATGGAGTGTGTCGAGTGCCGGTGCCGTCAGGTGGTCAATTACCTCCGGAGCAAGGCCGGAGACGGAGGAAAGTGTGTGCAAATTGTGAAAAATGGGAAGGGGTGGGCCAGTGAATGTGTCGTTAACTGCCGAGTACACCCGAGGGAGAATGAGGGTTTCAAGATTGCTGATTTGGCCAAGTAGCTTCAAGAGTTCCACGGAGGTACACTCACGGATGAATTGCAGGCTTCGAAGCTGCCCCGTAGGCAAACCAACGCGTGGAATCACCCATGGATGACCGAAGCAGAGATTCTGTAGACGGGGAGCGTTTCGCAATAACGTCGTCCTGTCTTCACTGGCACCTTGACGCGTGACAAGGTCCATAGTCAGCTCTTCAAGCAGCGGGAGGGCCAAGCTGCCCAAGAACTCGTGCGTCACACGCAGAAAGGGCCATACTAGCTTGTACGGGTCGGATAGAAAATGAGCAGCTTTCCATCGAGCAGAAGAATGAAGTATGCCCAGGGGGATCTCCCAGCTTCGTTTCAGGAAAATAGAGAGACGAATTGGTAGAGTTCGGCTGCGTTCCGCAAAACACAGGAAGAGCTGCTCGGGAGCTCTGACATCGCTGGTGAAAGCGATGTACTCCCAGAGTCCCGGGTTGTCCAGTGCTACAGCTCGCCATTGTTGGCAGACGGCGGCCAGCTGCAACAGAACTGGCTTGTGATCAGCCACTCCGGTAGCTACGGCGAAGGCAAAGACCCTTGTCGTCAGCTCCGGGGGGAGGGACAAGACGGGAAATATGAGCTTCGAAAGCTCTTGTTCAACGAGGAATCGTTGCGCTTTGAGGCTTTCCAACTGCATCTGCGCCTGGAAGATGCGTTCGTCGAGCTGCGCCTTTTGTTCTCGCAGAACAGCGGCATTGATGTTGCTGGCGATGAATTCCGATTTGGCTATCACCTCGTTGAGCAGCGATCTGCGGAGCGAACGTGCGTACTGGTCATTTCAAGCTGTCGTGGGTGACGAGAGGAAGTATTTCATTGGTAAGCAATCGGCCTCAGTACGCGCTCGGGCCGAACATCCCGGTCCGATTCGTTCCGCCTGCTGTCTCGTCCGCGAAAAAAACCTGGCATTTGTATATCCGGAAAATTGGAAACCAGTCTGATTTAAACACTTGCACAATGAGGTCTCAGTCCGAGTCTGCTATAGCCTACATGGAAAACTTTGAAATACGAGGATTCCTGTCATCAAGTCAACATCAAGTACTCCTTCCACCCGTGCTCCCTTTTCGCACACTGGGAAATCCACTCGGAATGTTCACCTGTACGCCCAACTCTTGAGCCAAATAATCCAAATTCTGTTTATCATAGTTGTTGAGCTCGTCAACCATGAACTCCAGCGTGAATTCATCGATTCGCGAGATCGCCGACGTTGCTGCAGCGGGAGTTGATTCAAGTTCAACCACGAGCTTAGTACGGTTGATAACCCCCAACAGATACGGCTCGATGATGCCCGCCCAGCCGAATGGCACGATGATGGTGAATGTTTTTAGGCCAGGAAAGAATGTTCCGTCGCCGAGGAGAGAAGAGAAGTCGAAAGCCTCTTCCTCGGACATGAACTGTAGTGCAAGTGTGACTTGAGAGACGCTCGCAAGGGCCGGGGACCTCATGAGCATCGATAACGTCTCGTACTCCGTGTCGCTCTGCAAGAGCAATGTGCGTAGGGTACAACCGGAGCGAGTAAGGAAGGCGATGACTGTCGCCGAGAGCTCGTTTGTCGTCCCAGGTAGATGAAGTGTGTGGAGTGACGGCGCTGCCAGCTGGTCAAGGACCTCCCGACGAATGCCAGAAATACAGGAGAGTGTGTGCAATTTGTGGTAAATAGGAAGGGGAACACCGGTGAATGCACCGAGGCCCCACTCCGGCCGGGGGAAAATGAGGATTTCCAGATTGATGGTGTGGCTCAGGAGCTCCAAGAGTTCCGCATGAGTACCGTGGCGGATGAATTCCAGCTTTTTAAGTCGCTCCGTAGGCAGACCGACATGTGGAATCAGCACCGGATGACTGAAGCAAAGAGTGTGCAGACGGCGAGCATCGCGAAACAACATTGTGCCGTTTCCCTCACTCCATACAACGAAGTTCATAGTCAGCTCTTCAAGAAGCGGTAGGGCCAAGCTGTCAGAAAACTGGGTGGGGACATGCACGTGAGGCGTTGTATCCGGCTCAGACAGAAGATGAGCGGTTTTCCATCGAGCGGAGGAGCGAAGTATGCCGAGGGGGATCTCCCAGGTATCTTCACCTCGTATGGAAATAGAGATATGAAGGGGCAGAGTTCCGCTCCGTTCCGCAAAACACAGGAAGAGCTGCTCGGGATTGCTGACATCGCTGGAGAAAGCAATGGACTGCCAGAGGCCAGGGTTGTCCAGCGCTACAGCCCGCCATTGTTGACAGACGGCCGCTAGCTGCAACAGAACTGGGTCGTGTGTAGCCACTCCGATAGCGACGGCCAAGGCGAAAATCCTCGTGGTCAACTCCGACGGCAGGGACAGGACGGGATACACAATGTTCGAAAGCTCCTGTTCAACGAGGACTCGTTGCGCTTTGAGGCTTTCCAACTGCATCTCTGCCTGGAGGATGCTTTCTTCGAGCTGCGCCTTTTGTTCTCGTAAAAGAACGGCCCGGGCGTTGACGTTGCTGGCGATGGATTCCGATTTGGCTTTCACGTTGTTTGAGCAGACTCGGCTTTAGAACCAACGAGCGTACTGGTCACTTTAAGTTGTGTAGGTGACGAGAAGAAGTATTTGATTGGTAAGCAATCGGCCATCAGTACCATCGGGCCGAACATCCCGGTCCGATTCGTTCCGCCTGCCCGTTCGCCGAAAAACCCGGCATTTGTATATTCGGCAAATTGGGCAGTCTTAAGTTTACACTTGCACAATGAGGTCTCAGTCCGCGTCTGCTATAGCCTACATGGAAAACTTTGAAATGCGAGGATTCCTGTCGAGTAGTACTCCCTCCACCCGTGCTCCCTTTTCCCACATGTACACTGGGAAATCCACTCGGAATATTCACCTGTACGCACAACACCTGAGCCAAATAATCCAAATTCCGTTTATCATAGTCGTCGAGCTCTCGATCCGGACTCGGCCCCGGGGCCTCGGGACTTTTTTTTTAGTTCCAAAATTCCAGGTTCCGACATGTATACACCGCCAACGGGAACCCAGCTGGCCGAGAGCTGAGAATGACATGTGTGACACATATCGTGGCCGACTGGTGGCCAGCTGGTAGCGCGCTGGCAGCAACCTGTTGTCCCAAATGGACCCAGCCTGTCGCCAGGTCGAGCTGGCCACCAGCTGACAGCGGAGGTGAAAGCCAGCAAGGTTTTCAGATGTCGACAGTTCTTTCATTTCTTACAATGGATGGTAATGGATGGTAGTGGTCAATGGTGGAATGAATCGATTGCAAGCATTATACACAGCTACTACTGGACATTGACCACCCTCGCAAACAACCAGCACCACACGTCGTCGGGATCGCGCCTAGCGTCATCGTCTGAGTCCATCGTGCCCAGCGTCGTCGTCCGAGTCCATACCGTAGTCAGGCGCGAGTCTCGTAGGGGTTGAGGAACGACATTCTTCGGAAGAGACTGACGTCGAGTGGCTGAATAACGGTTAGCGGGTAATAAAAACGGCTGAGTCGCATGCGCACCTGTGGTCTAATTCGACCAGCGTCGACCGGTCGGGGCAAATGCAGATCTTGAGGACTTCGAGGTGGCAGCGAGCCTCGCGAGGATGGTCTTGCGGGTGAGGAGGTCTTGCGCTAATGCTACCTTGCGGGTCTGGTGCTATTGCGGAAGGCTGGGCTTGGACATCGACTTGGTTCTTGAGATTTGTTGAGGATATTGCGCGGAGCATGCCACCCTTCTCCCTGTGGCTCGAGCTTCTTTGTGTTGCGACCGCCAGCTAGCTACGGTGGCGAAGGAAGGCCGGGAGGGAAAGAATCGCATTGGCGAGGGCTTGCGATACTGGTTGGCAGCGAGCAGAGGAGGAGGGACGGGAGGGATTCGGAGGGAGGGGAGGGAGAGATGTGGGGGAAGTATGTGGTGGGGGAAAGAAAAGAGCAACGCGGCGTGACAACGATCCAGCCAGTTGACTCATGTCATCAAGCACGCCATACCGTGTGTTTTGATGCGGGACTTGTTGGAATTTCAGGGACTTTCGCGTCGCACGGCCACCGGTCACTTCAGCGTTGACGATGCCGATGCCTTGGACCTTGGACCGAGCCAAGGGCTGCCAGTGAAGTGACCATGATTCCGAACAACTTGATGAGGATTATTTATTGCGTAGAGCAGTTTCTCAAGCGTGGAAGACTACGTATCAAGTATGCGGACTCGGATCCGGAAAACACGAGTCCAGCTGGACAGATTTATGGCCTAGATGTTTCTATCCAGCCTTCTGCCAGCTGAGAATTCAGGTGGGAGGTACAGCTGGACACCAGCTGGGCTCGAGCTGGTTCCAGCTGCGGAATTATCTGGGTGCAGATGGTGCTGCCAGCTGGTATTCAGCTACGGGCCCGTTGGCGGTGTATGAATGAGGAATCACAGTTGGAGGCAATGCATGCTCAGTTGCAAGGTGCACGGTTCCGCACTGTTAGTGATACTTAACTGTTCTTGACGGCGGGGAACACGACTCCCGTTCGATTCGGGAACTGAGCACTGACATTTGAGCTTCCAGTTTTTTTTTTCTGCTCAACGATATCGCGCAGATAGATATTGCATAAATCAAACACGCCAGCACAATTTCGCATGGAAGAGTAGTCGAGCTTTTTTTCAGCGTACCATTCGTCATTGCGCGCCTAATGTCCCCAGACGCACGATTCCTTGTTGATGAACTCAGTTTGTGCTACATTTGACGCAAATGAGCTCCTAGCTTTAGTCCCGCTATTGTCGAGAACACGCACCAGAACGGAAGTCATCCGGAATCATGGTGAGATTGGCTTCGTTGAGTTGGATCACGGCCTGATTCTTCGACGTATACGCGGACCACTTCGGTCCTATCCGCCAGTTGCCAGTGTCAACACGCTAGAAGAGAAAGAGAAATCCAAACTCACGCGGAATAGTACCCAACCCATCGTTCGGCGTCAAACTCGTCGCGAACGACACCCAGTAATCCACCAGAATGCTGCTCAGCGCGAGGGAAGACGCCGACTGGTCGCTCGGAGGGCCGTAGAGGTAGGTCAGCTCGGAGCCGTGGGTGACTGTAAACATTAATATTATGCACAAGTTGTTGTCAAGAAGCAGCCAGCGAACGAACCTCCAAGGAAAGGCGGAAGTTCGGGCTGCGGCTGCGTGAACAGGTACCCATAGGCGGATACTCCGGCGGAGGATGCGACGGCCATTAATTGGCGGCGCAGAGAGACGACCTGGAGGTCAGTCCCTGTGTGGTGTGTTTAAACTCATGTGGGACGAAGGGCGGAGGGGATACGTACGAATAGCAGAGGCACGTTTGAAAGTCGAGCTCAATCCGAACGTTTGGTTCCCAGTGTTGAAAGGCGAGCCTATCTATAGGTTAGTCAAGCAAAAGGCACTTATTCGAGCACGCACCGAGAGCAGGATCGTCAGGATAAAGCTTCAGAAGCTCATCCACGGCGTTCTGAAGCTCGACGGAGGGTACAGCGGAGATGTTGGAGCTCGTCCTAACAACAGAATCGAGCAATAACGCGTGCAACTCGGCTGCTGAGCCGATCGTCGGCGATGTGAACGTCGTCCCTTCATCTAGAGTCGTCCCCGCAATAAACGGCAGCTTGGCGAACTGTCCCCTTGCCAAAATTCTCGAAGGCAGGTCTTTGATCAACTCCCCGTCGAGGACGGGCACCCATGGGAACACTTCGACAGTGGAAGAAAGGGTGGCGGCCATTGCGGTTAACAGGTCGCTTGTGCTGGCATTGCTCTTGATGCATGCAAAGGAAGCACATTGGGGAACGGCTGCGGCAAAGTGATCCCAGTCGAGTTGGTTCCGCGACGGCGGGTAGATGCCGAGCGTGGCTGCCGAGCCTGATTCGAATATCTATGCTGCGTGAGCGAAGCAATAAATGCATGGTAAATCGTATGTACCACGGCTCGAGCAAGCCCTTCGAGTGAAGGGCTCAGGAAGAGCGAGCTGATCAACATAGATCCTGCGCTTTGGCCGAAGAGAGTAACCTGCATTCGTTCTCAGCGGGAAAGTTATATTATAAGACAACACACCTTGTGCTTATCCCCACCAAATGCCCCAATATTCGCCTGTACCCATTGCAGCGCAGCGACTTGATCCTTGAGACCGAGGTTCAGCGCTCCGTTGCGCGCGGCCTCGTTGCCTTGCGCGAATCCAAGCGGTCCCAGACGGTAATTGAAGTTGACGTAGATTATCGGGGTACCCTGTTCGTTACTCGTTAGAGCTTTTATAGAAATAGCAGAAATCATACTCGAGCAACACTCTGTCCAACGATTAAGGTAGCGTTGTACACGCTGGAATTGCCTCCGACGAAGCCGCCCCCGTATGTCCAGAACATCTCGAGATTGTCAGCCGATGAGAAGGTGTGCACAAGTCAGTCTGAAACCCACCACAGGCAACGGGTACGCGGACTGGGGTACTCCGCTGGGACGCAGAATGTTGATGGTCAGACAGTCCTCGGAGATTTGGTCCAGCGGGGCACCCTGAGGGTGCAATGTGAGCGGCTGGCTACTTGCACAATGCAGGAGGAGGACGATTACAAACCGTTTGAAGACACGCAGGCCCATAGTCAGAAGCATCGAACGTTTTAGCATCGATACGGGTCTTGAGCACCGGAGGTACGAGGCGCAGATGGCCAGTCGGTGGCTCCGCGTAGGGGATTCCTGTCCAACAGATCAGAAATGCGAAAGAGAGAGTGCACATGCGCTCACCTCCAAAGAACTCTTGTTGGACCGAATTGTCGCGACCGACAACCGTGGTGCTTCCGATTTTGACCGACGGGGCAGCACTGGCGCATAGAGCAGCGAGAAGGACTGTGAGTGAGCAGCGCAGCGGCATAGAGATAAAGGGATGCCAGGCCGAGACAGTGGCTGGCAGTGCTTTTATAGCGTCAAGATGTCTGATGCTCCAAAGAAGAGTCAAGAAGCCGCGGCGCAACGGCTCGTGGGAAGCAACGGCTCGTGGGACCGCAATGGTAAACAACGACTTCCCGCGCGGTATCGCCGATATAAGATATACGTCGTTGTGTCACCGTTAGAACGACTCCGAGCATGCCACCCGTTTAGTGTTCTCCAGGGCCGGGCTTAAGCCCTCGGGCCCGGCCCGGCCCTCCCTCCGCAGGCCCGGCCCTATGCAGGGCAGGGCCGGGGCCGAGTAGGGCTGAGGGCCGGGGCTTGAGATCCCTGCGGCCCTCAGCCCTAGGGCTGAGCCCGGTCAGGCCCTGGCTGCCGCCCGAGCTCCCCGAGGTCACATATCCGTGACATCGGCCGAGACCGGGTCTTTCGGGAGTCTGACTAAATACTTTGATTTGGTACGCAAGCTTCCTAGATTGGTAATACTCTTGTGGAGAACACGGGATGAATGAATTCTCACCGGTGACAACCTCCGCCAACGCGATGTATAGCTGTTCTGGCGACTAGGAGCACCTTGGAGGAAGTTTGAGTGATATACTGCAAGATGAAGACAAGTTGTAAGTGTATTTCATTTTATTTAAGCCGGCACTCACTTGGTGTGCAAAGGTAGGGCCGAAACCCTGGGCCCTGGGCCGGGCAGGGCCCCGCAGGGCTGAGGGCCGGGGCCGGAGGATTCAGTCGGCCCTGGCCCTCACAAGCCCGGCCCTGAGTAGGGCAGGGCCAGGGTACCCGGCCCTGGAGAACACTACACCCGTTGAATCTGCCCCCAACCCGAGTCCATTCAAGCAGATACCAATAATGTGTGGCCTGTTGTCGCCCGGACCCAGACGCCCCACTGAGAAGACGCTAGCGATCTCACAAAGGTCGAGAGTTCAGAGTGCGTCTTTAATACCTTTCCGATAGTTCCTCCTCTAATGCACCTCTTTAGCTGGGAGGAAAGATCCCGCCTTTCGCGGGTCGAATGCCGCTCATAACCCCCTCTCTCACTGCTTCACGATTCTCTATCAACAACCCGGCATTCAAGCCCTCCAAGTACTCAACTCCTCCAAAGAGTGGATCGACGCTCCGCCGATAGAAGGGACACTCGTTATCAAGTGCATCACTCTCTTTCTCTTCTTCCGGAATCTTGTTTAGTTTCTCAATGTGCGACGAGCTCGCAAGATGCACGAGTGCGTCTTTCCTTGCCTTGATACCCGCGCCTGACAAGACCACTCCACAGACGACTACTTCACGTCCACCGTGCATCGCGCTATCAACTGTAGCGGCGTCCAACGATACTCGATCCCGCTGTTCTTTGGCACGGACTACGATGTTCGGTTGCAGGTGCGTGGCGTGCTCGTCTGCTCTGACACTGCTAATAAGCTATCGTTAGCCCATCTGGAGCTGTGTATCTCCAGACCGACCGGTACGAAGTTATCAGTATATAGAGGCGCGCTCGAAGGCAACCTATGGGCACTAATTCAAATGCGAAGCGACTATAGCAGCGATGTATAACAGTCTCCATTTTCAAGATCTTCCTCATTGCACGAATCATGGGAGGATCACAACGCCGAGCTTCACGCAAAGTCCGTATCCTTTCCTAACTCTGTGCACTTGCGCATCTCGACTAGGGCTCGGCACCGTACCGTATAGTACGGCGGTACGGCCGTACTATACGGCTACGGCTGCCGTACCGTACTTGATCTTCCCGCGGACCAGTACGGTACGGTACGGTCCGGTGGGACCGCCGTACTGACCGTACCGTACTGCCGGATACGGCCGTACTACGGCTGCTACGGCAGTGAGTGATAATCACGCCATCGGGCACAGAACCTTCTAGACTGACGTGGCACGTCACATACGGCAGCTTCTCGCCGTCTTCCCGCCCCCGGCTTCCCAACCATGGCAGACCCCACGGAGGCCCGAAGCCATATCAAAAGCGGTGCGTGGTCGTTCCTGAGACGCCGCTCGCGCTTACTTAGCATTCTCGGTAGCTCACAAGGGCCGCGAGACGCGTGGTTACCTGGCACCATCGACCAACAAGACTATAGCAGCGTCCACGCTCTCCCTCCTCCGCTTCTTCCTCCTCGCCTCCGGGCTCTTCTTCACACCCATCGCAAGCTGCATCCTCGGCGTCCGACTGTTCTCCCATGATTGGGCTCATGCGGTGCAGCTTCTCACAGCAATTGAAGATGCCGCGGCTCTCGCATGTTCTCTGCAAGTCTATTGGATCATCCTTTGCATCTTCATCGGTGCGTACATCTATCCGGCCTTCTCACCGGCCAATTCATTGTATCGACAGGCTACCGTACATTCCCCCACGCGGCTAATATCGTCAAGTATCAAACTTTCGACATTCCTTGGACATTTCGACGCGATCACGTCTCTCATATGAGATTGGATCGTTTCCGCCGGGCGGGGCGGCCGTCCACGGCCCCACAGAGCTCCAAGTCAATCCCCAAAGCGCAAAAAAGGTAGGAATTATCTTGCCGACCATCGCACCAAGCTTATTCTTCCTCTCGCAAGGCCGTGCACTCCCGCAAACCATCTTCATCGTCACCTACAAGGACAAGGTATCGATTGGTACGCCTCCTGACATCTGTATCCGCACAGACTAACGTTTCTGCAGCGGTAACACCCAACACCCGCATCGAAGACCTCCGACGCATGATTTGCGGTCGTGGGTACAGTCTCGGCGCTGTCGAAGGACCTGCCTTCCTCTCGGGCTTGTTGCGGCCTTTACGCGATTCCGAGACCATGTCAGGTTTGGGGGTCAAGGCGGGATGCCACTTTACGTTGTTGCCCCGTATGCGCGGCGGAGCTGTGGGTACGCCTGGGGGTACGTGTTAATCTTCTCCGTTGGGTCGTTGATTCAGAGTTCAGGTGTGTATATCAACGAACAAGGACACGAAGAGTGCGCACGAAACGCGGACGGCACTTACAAAGACGCTAAAGATATCGACTTCGGCCCGGATCCAGGAGATGAACCGACGGCCGGGCCGTCAGTATCAGGTACGCATATTCAACGGTATGAATCCCCTTGATTTCCTGTTAGAGCGACCGAGACGAGCCCTCGGCGACCGAACCAGATACAACAAGGCGATAAACGAGCTCAAGGGATCCGGAGGAAAGAACGTAAAGGCCGATGATAGTACCATACCTAGAAAACGTAAAGCATCCTCGGGAGATGGGAAGGGAAAAGGAAGGGCAACGGAGGAAAGCGAGGGAGAGCGTGGCGATGACTCGTATTCTGGTGAAGACGAGGACAGCAGAGGCTCAGATTCCGACGATGACTCGGATCGGGAAGCCATTGTAACGAATGAGGAGGTTTGTTTGTGTATGATAGCTGACCGACGACGAACGCTAACGTGCTTATTATAGCTTGCCGACTCTCTCGTTCACAGAACAGTGCCCGAGGGAGCTGTACGTCGACCTAAAGCGCCGAAACGTCGCCGCAAAAAAGCAAAGCAGTCGCCTGCGGAAGCGCCGGACATACCCTCGGCTCAAGTTCGCGCACCAGAGCGCGAAACAGTGTGTCTCTATTTTTTTTCGAGGGGCTTTGATCAATCTGGCACAGAAAACGCCCACCACATCGTCGTTAATTCGCCATTTTTTCAAGGATATTTCCCCTCAACGCGTCAAGGGACAGGCTGCCGAGGCTCAAGTCTTCCTCTGTAATCACTGCCCAGTGGGCAGTGAGCATAACCGTGTCGAGATCTCGCCGAAGCAGAAGAGCAGCTACAACAGTTCGTTAGCAGTCTTCTCTGTCGATATCAGCTAAATGGCATCTCAGATCTCACGAACCATTTGAAGAAATGTTCGCCAGTCATTCACCAATTCTGGGAACATATACAGACCCGGAAGACCGCGCTTTCTGCCGAAGAGGTCACCATCGCGTCCGGATCGAAGGTGCTGACGGCCGCCGAACTCAAACACCTCATCGGAAGCAGTGGAGCTCCAATCGTGCAGCAACAGACACTTATCGCGGCGCTCGAACGGGCAGAGCAGCTCAAGCGTGTAAGTCTACCATTTATCGTTGATAAACATGGCTTGACCAGTCGCAGGGCGAGTGGGACCAGAAGACATTCCAACGTCTTCTCTATGAGTGGCTTGTCGTCTGTGACCAACCGTTCATCGAAGTCGAGCGGGCGGAATTCAAGGCCCTCTTAAATTATGTGTGGTTTCGTAGCACACCACTCAGTATACCATCTGCGACGACGGCTCGGCGGGATATCATCAAGATGGGTCAAGAGTTAGAGGCACATCTCGTTGAGTTCTTCCGCGTACGCCTTTTTTTTTTTTTGTGGTCATGTCTCAACGTGTCGATTAGAAACTTCCTGGGAAGGTTTCCATATCGCTCCTCCCAATCCCTCAGCATTGACTCATTTGCAGAGGAACTCCTCCTCGACTTTTGCGAACTTATCGGCGAGCATTCGGGCGAGAACATGGCCGAAGTTGTGTGGGAGTGCCTTGTACGATACGGTCTTGAGAAGCGCGTCAGTATTCGCCTATTCCCTGTCCGATTTCATTCATTCTGTCGTTCAGGTTATGGCGTTCATGATGGATAACGCAAGCAACAACGATACGCTCATCGACGCCATCGAGGTCAAGTGCATCGAGGGGGGTGATTGGTCGTTCTCGGCTAAACGCTCGCGGTTGCGCTGCATGCCTCACACTATTCATTTATCCGTCATGGAGGTGAGAATTGTGGCTCTCGTCTTCCATTACTTACCCGTTGCAGCTGTTAAAGGCAGTCGGCGCCGTTGAGGACGAAACCAAGAAAGGCGCCAAGGCTGCAACACCGTACCAAGAGTCGGTAGTGGCTTCGCCCGACGACGACGACGACGAGGACCTCGACACCGTCGCTTTGGATGAGGGTGACGACGACGAGAGCGAGACATCGACCCCCGGAGGCTTGAAAGCTGCACTATGGAAGGTACGCATTGTATTCGATGTGCGATTGAGCTGAGCACGTTGGCCAGCTGCGCAGAATCATCCGCTCCGTCCGGTCAAGTCCCCAACGCCGTCAGAAGTGGTATGGTGTGCTTTCCCTCGCGAATATCGTGCAGCGGACACACATGCTCATTCTGGACGTCAAAACTCGATGGTCCTCCACTCACCAGATGCTTAGTACGCCTCCAAGTTCTCCCGGCAACTTGAATCTCACCGTGTGTAGCGCGCGCCATTGATTATCGCTTGCAAATCGGTACCTTTGTCTCCCAACACGACGACCTTTATGCAGTCGCGCTCAACAACCAGGAATGGTCGGCGCTCACCCAGATTTCGGACTGGCTGATGCATTTCCGGGTGGCTACGACCCAGATGTCTACGACGTCAACTCCGATGCTCTCCGCGACCCACACGGTGTTTGAGGGTTTACAGTTACAACTCGCCGAGAAGCTCAGGACACTTCCGCAGGGCTCCCCGCCTGAGCTCGTCACCGCTCTCACCAATGCGCACAGGAAGCTTAGCGACTACTACTACAAGTACGATCAGTCTCCTCTCTATGTCTGGGCTACGAGTACGTGTCTCACGCTGCCTTCCATTACATATGTACTGACCTCAGCATGCAGTCCTCGATCCACGAATGAATGTCAAGAAGATGCGGAAGAGGTATGCGAACAACACTGAGCTCAAGGCGTATCTCGAAACCGAGATCTCCGCGCTCCGCGTCTTTTTCGACGAACAGTACCCCGCCCCGGCCAAACCATTGCCGACGGAGAATGCGAAGGCAGCGCCATTGCAGCCGTCGGGGCTCGACTTCTCTCGATGGGCATACGGCGTGGATGATGACGAAGTAGTTGATGAACTCACCCAATACTTCGACACCGTCGCTGCCAGCGCTAGCACCAACCCCGTCGAATGGTGGTATGCCCGCCGCCATGAATATCCCCGCCTGTATCGACTGGCTCGGGACATCATGACGATACCCGGTGAGTGACCTATCGATGCCCATCTCCTACTCTAAGCGTCAATAGGTTCTGCTGTCGCCGTGGAGCGGGTATTTTCCGGCGGTAGAGACACGATCTCGCTGCGACGCGCCAGCTTGAATCCTGAGACGATCCGCACGCTCATGTTACTCAAGCATCACCTCCGATTGAAGCGTGCGAGGGCAGAGGCGGAGATCGCAGCGATGAAGAGCGGCAAGATGATGGTTATTGACTAATTGCCTTTTCACTCGCGTCCTCGTGTGCGTAGATTACTTATTTAAATTTTCGATCAAAAATACGGCCGTACTCGCCGTATACGGCCGTACCCGTACCGTATCCGTACCGTACTGGCCGGAGCCAACACCCAATACGGTACGGGTCCGGTCCGGGAGGTGCCGTACTGCGCCGTAAAAATACGGCCGGAGCCGTATACGGTACGGCGCCGAGCCCTAAATTCTCGACGGACTCGACCGAGATCCCGGGGGTCTGACTGGAAGTGTTGGTCTGCGCCTGAAACTGAAGATCTTTCGCTTTCATCTTCTTCTTCCGAAATCTTGCTTAGTTTCTCAATGTGCGACCACCGGCAGCCTCGGGGACGAGCTCGCGAGATGGACGAGTACGTTTTCCTTTTCCTTTGACAATAATAATGATGTATTGTCGGAATACCTAATGTTGGTCTCCGTGTTCAACATCATGCACAACGCTAACCTTCACTCAAACTCGGTATCCTTTCCTGACTCGGTGAACTTGGGCATCTCGACCGAGATCCCCCGAGTCTGACTGGAATTGCTTCGTCTGCCCCTGAAGCTGAAGATCTTTCGCTTGAGTTTGGGTACTTTGTCTCGAGAACCTGGACATCCTCACCGCTGGAATGGATAGGGAGAGTTGGCCGCTGAGTCCCGACTGCTGCCGCATTCCACGGAGGACGCTCCGCGAGTTCAAACTGGCCCGTGTTACAGATGGGACCCGTGACGAAAGACGATGTGCGTACCTCGCAAAGAGAGAGTTTGCGAACACTGCGTGTGTCAGCGCCACGGGAGACATGAGACGGCAGAGAACGTACAGCGTGCTTCGACAGTGAACATCGCTAACCAAACGACTGTGAAAGACAAGAAATCAGAGCGGTGTACGACTTGAGAGGAAGAGATACTGACGGTTTCCTGGCATCACATGGGACTGCAACGTGGAAAGGCTGGGAGTTAGAATCTACATTGACTGTTAACCGCGAGACATACGCAGACCAGCAAGGCGAGTGAGAATGTGCTGGTCAGTAACCCAGTTTCTGTGCATGCGCAATGCCTGATGAGCGTTCGCCAGAACAACTCAACCAACACACATTTTGTCCAAAAGAGCGGTTGTTCTTGGGGGACATGGTATATCAACAGCCACATATGGGGGATGTAAACGAACACTCACTGACGGATCTGGCCTTTGTGAATCCATAACAGAGAAACCAGTGTGGCGGTAATGATGATATCCTCCGCCGCGCTCAGACTCCAGCTGGTCACTGCCAGTTTATTCCATTTGGTTATAAATTCTTCGAGCGAAGGGACGCCTAGGCGCAATGCCGAAGAGAACCATGCCTATTGCGAGACGGACGAAAGAGAGCGTATAGGTAAAGTAGGGTATGATGCTGGAGCCGGAGAGGACGTAGATTCGGTAGGAGAAGAATATCTGGACTTGAAGTGCATGAGTTTCAGAAGCGCGGAGCGAACTCTGTTCACTCACCAGATACAGCTATGATTACAGTGAGGAAAAGCAAGCCAAGGACTGAACGAGGTGGGCGTTTTAAAAGATCCTCCGGATGTCCGTAGTCTGTCACCAGCCAGGTATACAGTATGTGGGAGACAAAGCCTACGTGGGCGGCTTCGCCGAGCAGCCTATTTACGGTGTCGAGTAGACATTCGAGCAATATGCTCACACACCTCGCAATCTCTCACGAGCCGCCGGCGATCTGTCACACAAAGTTGGTCGCTCACACGGCCCGCTGTTGCGTTAGAATTGTTTCAGCTGAGCGCATTCGTGAAATCGCTCGTGGATGTCTCGTGCAGGATCTTCGTGAACACGAGCACTCATGCATGAACACAAGTGAAAACGATTCACGCGTGATCACGAGGCTGCGACTCCAATACTTACCTGCCGCCATACACACGGCCGAGTCGCACCCCAAATCCAGATTCGGAAACGGCTGAAATGAAACGGGGTTCTCGGCGAGGCGCGTGATGGACGCCGAAAAGACTTCTTCGGCCGCTTTCTCGGCCCTCCCGAAATCTCAGATAATTTGGACCGTCTCAACTGGAGCTCAACTACAAAGCCTCTAGCCCTTATTCATAGCCATCGCCGCAAGGGTTCCACAGAAACGTTCTGTGTATCTTTCACCTTAGTTCCCCATCTGCGTCTGGATCTTTCACCTTGGTTCCCATCCGCCGTCTGGACGGGTGCGTACCAACTTCCTGTTCCCGGTCCCTCGAATCTCCATCCGAGTCCAGCAACTCGGCTGTACTTTCGTTCCCTTCCCACGGCCCGAGCACCCGCAGCCGACCAGCCAAGTACCGCGGCCGTCAGCTCGGTGCATCGCTTCAAGTTCGGAAGTTGGCGGTGCATCCGTCTGATATTCTCATTATATTTGTACTTAACAGGCAGCTTGACCTCTCTTCCCTGCACCCATGGCAAACTCGACGCCCTTTGTACTCCCCCCCGGCGATGGTTCGCTCAACATCAGCGAAGTAATCAACTTCCATCTCACTCACCGCAATCTTACTCCCGCCTACTCCTTCGCCACCGAGGACGGCACTCTGACGAACATCAGCCACTTCGAGTTTGCCCGCGCCGCTCACCGAGTAGCGCATCTGTTGCGCCCACAGCGCAATCATGATGAGATTGATCGTCACGTGGTCGCCATCATCGCTGTGACAGACACGCTTCCGTATCAGACACTCTTTGCTGGATGCATCACCGCCGGTCTCATCGTGATTATCTCTTGGACCACCCTCCGCGTTCTCTTACAGACCCATTACAGCCGTTCCCCATCTCACACCGCAACTCCGACGCTGCTCTGAAACATCTGCTGACAGCAAGCAAAGCCCAAGGGGGGGTCGGATCAGGACGGCCGGACATGGGGAGGGGGGGGGGAGGGGGGGGGGTCCGAGGGTAAAAAAAAACTTTATGTACATATTACATGGGGGGTTCAAAATGAGTAGAAAACACCCCAAACCACTGTTCTGACCCTATTTGGGTGTATTTTGGGCACAGTAGCCCACCCAGCTCAATGCTGTGTGCCATCCGCTCACCCGAATACTCAGCCTGGCGTGGGAATCATCAAGTGTATGCTGGAATAGGGTTGGGATGAACCAAAAGTAGGCGGCTTACTTCTTTTGGCGCACGTTGACACATTTGCCTGAGTTTGGACAATTTTCCAGTTGACAGCCGTCTGCCACGGACTTGCCGGCCCGGTGTGCCGGCCGGCGGTGGAACATCAGATTTGACTGGGAACGGCACAAAATGTCATTGGAGTGCTCACACACATCTATACATGTAGCCTGTAATGTACAGACACTCCAAAGATTTTTTGGTTTATCCTCCTTTCTCTAAAGCATTACTGCCGATCTTAATTAAATCTAACAGCTTTTAGCGCTGCGCAAACTGTCATCTTAACTTGAACTTCGCATTAAGTAGAATTCTACGGCCTTTTACCGCTCTCTCCGACGTCAACGGCGCTGCGGGCCTGCGGCCGCTGCTTTGTGAGTCATTCTCTCGCTGTGCATGTGCTGGGCGCCTCCGACTCGGCTTCCTGCTCCCGCCACAATCCTGTGTCCTTTCCGTCATCGTGTAAACCCGGCGCGCAGTTGTCCCGATTTGGTGCACACTCGGACTGCGGAAATCCGAGTCATTTCGCATGAACGTCACACAGTGACCCATCAATGTCTCTTTCCTCTGCCCTCCATGATTCTTGGTCCCCATCGACGCTCTCAAGCTCCTCGACGACGATTGAAACTCATCTCAACGTGTCAATCATATCAAACGCTTACATCAAGCCCTCCTGCGCGGGCAAGTCCAATTCACAACGACGACTTTCCGCCCGGATCCGCCGATGCTGCCTCCTCCGCCAAAAGATCACTCAAGTTCCGAGATAAACGCGCGGGATGGGCTGAGGAGAACATAACGACAAGAGGGCACTGTCAGACAAAGAGGGTGGCCCGGGAGCGACGGCGAGGGGAGCGGAGGGAGCGCTTGGATGAGGTGCATGTTGCAAGCGCTCGCTTATCGAGGTACGTCGTCATTTCGGTCATGCAAATGTACAGCTCCTCCCTCCTGACGCTGAATGCATAGAACTCGCCCGCCGTGCCCGTCGCCGTCAACCGTGATATCACGACCCATTCGGACTCGACTTGACTGCATAACAATGGCCGGTGTTCGACACGGCAGGCCAAGCTCAAGCCAGAGCCCGAAGACAACGGCGAGCCCTTTCACATGCCGATGTCTCTGAGTTTTAAACCCTGCTATTCAGCGTGCGCTCATCGCCAACAACTCGGAAGCGTCTGCTAGCTTCCGTAGTTCGCCAAGCCTTTCAATGGGTTCGTTCTCCCTTTCCCCTTGATCTGGACTTGGCACTCATCATCTTCAAGTTCAAGTCTCAGCTTGGCCAAGCTCGGCGGAGTAAAACTCATGGTGTTCGAGCCGCGTCGGCGATGGACAGAGACTGGCGGACAAGTACGTCGTTCGTTGTCTTCAGCCCGGCTCACGCAGTACTCATTCATGCTCAAATAGCATTTGCCAACGTTTAAATCTCAATGCAACCAGGACGGCGACAACGATGTCGGTGAGCGCAGATCGACGAAGCGAGTGCGTGCAAGGTGGGGCCTGTGTCAGAAGGTCTCACTGGCAGATTTCCGGGACCCAACAAATCCGACACACCGAAACATTTTCATCCTCGACACATTTTCGGAAGGGTCAAAACATCGGACACATTGGGTGAATCTCCGACACATTTTCTCATTTGTCGACACATTCGGACACATCCTCGACACATTCCCTATCCGGAAAGTCTGACACATTTTAGGCCCTGCCTCGCGCGTTCAAGTGGGTTTTGACACGTTGATTGAGCTATCTACGCCGTACATGAGTACTGCTAAGTCCTTCCGACCATCTCATTCATGACAAGACCCCCCAGATATTGATGTGTTGGGTGTTGGGACACGAGCCATCAATGAGCCGCGGCTGCGTTTTGGGATTGGCGATGCCGGGGGTGCCAGGGGGAGGGAAGTTGTAGCGGTGTGCGAGCCCATGCCGGTCTCGGCTGTGTTTCCGACGCGTGGGCTGCATTTCCGTCATCGCGTCCGGTGCTAGACGATGGTGGGTGAGTTGGGCCCGGGAAGCCTTCCGAGATGTCAGAAGCGATGGCCGGGACACACTGCGACACACCCGCTACCCACGCCTGCCCTGGCTTCCACCCTCGTTGCTCAAGCTTCGCGTTGCCGGCGTTGGCGCGGTGCATCCATCGAGATTAATCGAGCTTGCACGTCGCAGATGGCGGGGGGCGTCAGGATGGTGGTGGAGCGGAAGCAAGAAGGTCCGAGTCACAACGGTGACAGCTTCCGGCCTGCAGCTGATCCACCGCAGCGGAAATGTGTCGATGTTTCCGAATGCAGTCTTTCCGTGCCGCGTAAAACCTTCAACACATTCCCACAATCGTCGGACCAGTCCTCGACACATTCTTAAATGTGTCGAACTTCAAAATGTTTCGGTGTGTCGGATCTCTTACATCCTCGCAGATTTCCGTTGTACGAATGTAAAACCATCCGAATCTTTGTTTCTCACAACAGTCAGACCGTAAGATCAGGATGAGAGTTGGGACGTCTGATATAACAGGCTTCCTTTTTCGCACTTAGTCGGCGCGGAGCGCCGGCCCCGTCTTGTTATTATATGCAAGCCACGTCGGGGATTGAAGCTCCACGTGACCTTATCTTATCTTATCGTGGGAAATCACTACCCGATAAGGCAGGAGGGGGGGGGGGGGAGGGGGGGTCTAGCGGGGTCCAAAAAAAACTTTTCGACCCTATGTCCACTTTTACAAAGTTGAACCCCCCTTGGCAAAGCCCAGCGCATCCTGACGACGCGCGGTTCGATGGGCCAGCTCATCGACTCCCTGGCAGCGAATCTGCGTGATCTGTCTATCCAGGAAATCCCCACACTCGCTGAATTGTATCCCCTGCTTGGTCGGGAAACGCCGGAGGATTCGTTTACACCGTATTGTCGGCCAGGGAAGGAGGCAGCGCTGGATGACTTTGCGCTATACCTTCATTCCAGTGGTGTGTTTGTCGTTGGCAGGAAACGTTCTCTCTAACCAGAACTTCAGGCAGCACTGGCCTCCCAAAGCCCATCCCCATGACGCACCGCTCAGCAATCAGCATTGCAGGTCTCGAAGTGCTCACTCAACTCCGCGATATCAGTCCCCGAATGGCCGTCGGACCGCTCCCGTCCTTTCACGCCATGGGCTTCTTCGTCCAATTCCTTTCTCCGATCTTCAACGGCGTCGTGGCGTGCATCTACCCTCCTGCGTCTCTGAGCGCACAGTCGGATTATCGCGTCCCGGTTACAGTGACGTCCGAAAACGCGTTGGAGCAGACCAAGAGGGCGCAGGCCACTGGGATGCTGACAGTCCCGATGTTCTTAACGATCTGGGCGCAGAAGGAAGACAATGTGCGGTATTTGAGCACCCTGAATTTCGTGGTGCGTCTTCAGTTGCGCTCCCATTCCTCTGCCAAAAATACTGACCATGTATATCAGGGGTATTCGGGTGGTCAGTTATCCCAAGGGGTCGGTGACTTTCTCATCCGTCAAGGAGTGAAGCTGGTATCGATTTACGGAGCGACCGAGTGTATGTGTCTTCAAGATTTCTGTTGGAGTCTGAGGCAGCCCAGCAGAGCCGCGGGACGCCGAGGACGAGCGGGGTATGCTTGTTGCCTCGAGGCATGTGGCGGCGGCGTTGACTCGAGGCTCGTCGCGTTGAAACGCGTCGCAGTCGCACCTCGAGTTAGTATCGCGTCGCCTCGAGTCCCCGTCTCCTTGAGACGCGTCGCCTTTACCTACCTCGTTGCCTGGATCGAGATCTTACACAGCCACCATTGTAGGGTATAAAAGGCGCGTTGTAGTAGGTAGACGGAATGGAATTCTTGCTTCCCTTTTTTCCCCCCATCTCAGACTCTATTTCGCTACAGGTTATGGGCCCCGACCCAACCACATCGACATCGAATACCACCACTACCACCACCACCACTCCTAACCCTATGCCGACCTCCACCGACCCTATCAGCACCGCTGGGGCGACCCCATCGTCGTTGTTTCGCATCGAGCAACTCACTGAGACGAACTGGGCACCGTGGAAACGCCGCGTTAACGCTATCTTCCGCGAACGAGGGCTCTTGAAGCTCGTCGAAGGTACTGTCGCCAAGCCTGGCGCTGTCGACCCTGCCAACCCGACCGCGGACGAGACGAAGGAGATTGAGCGCTGGGAAGAGTTGGACGGGAAGGCGCAGACGCAGATCGAGCTCACCTTGAGCGACTCGCAGATGGTCCACATCGCAGGAGCCAAGACTGCCGCCGAGATGTGGAAGCAGTTGAAGCAAGTCAAGGAACGTGGCGGGAAGCTTGGAATGCTCTCGCTCCGCCGTCGTCTTTATCGCACCATCGCCGACGACACCACCGATATTGCTGCTCACATCGTCGACATGTGTCGTCTCCAGGAGGAGCTCGCGATCTTGGGCAGCCTTGTCAACGACGAGGACTTCTTGCTGCTCGTGATCAGCTCGCTCCCCGAATCCTGGGACAACTTCACATCCTCCTACCTCGGCGCTTCGAATTCTACCACGGCAACAGCGCTCACGTCGCACGAGTTCATCTCGCTCGTTCTCGAAGAATACCGCCGTCGGCTCGAGAAGACGGGAGATGGAAATTCCGCGATGTATGGACGCACGGGGCGCGGAGTCGGAGAGGGCAGCGGAGGCGGAGGAAAACAGATGGAGTGCTATAACTGCCATAAGATCGGGCATATTGCCGCCGATTGCTGGTCGAAAGGCGGCGGGAAGGAAGGGAAGGGCCCGGGACGAGGCGACAGAGGAGGGAAGCGTGAGAAGGCGCACAAGGCGGACGATGCGGGCGTCGTAGACTCAGACTTTGTCGAGACCGCTTATGCAGCCAAATCCAAATCTTCTTCCTCGTATTCTTGGCTCGCCGACTCGGGAACAACCTCTCATATATGCAACGACCGAAACGTGTTCAGCGAGCTGCGCGCCGCTGAAGTACCCGTCGAAGGAGTTGGAGAACAACCACTACAGGCGATTGGGCGAGGAACCGTGCTGTTAGACTGCGAAGTCGATGGCCGAGTTATCACGCACCGTCTGCTTGACGTCCTATTCGCGCCGACCTGTGCACACAATCTGGTGTCAATCAGTCGACTCGATGACGCGGGATTACAAGCCGAGTTCAAGGACGGCGTGGTTAGATTCATCCGACGAAGTGACGGGAAAGTAATGGCGACGGGGAGAAAGACCGGACGTCTCTATCCGTTAGCCGCAACAGCTCGAAACGAGAAAACGGAGGCGCACGAGGGGGCGCATGCCGCGAAGGACGCGAGCGAGAAAACGTGGGATGCATGGCATCGACGTTTAGGTCATCTGGGAAGGAGCGGGATGGAACGCCTCGTGCGCGAGGGGCTTGTTGAAGGACTTGAAGTCGATTTAGATTCACAACCCTTCAGCCAATGCGAGGCATGCATTCAGGCCAAGATGACCACCAAGCCGTACCCACAGGAGGCCACAAATCGACGCGAGGCGGCCGGAGAGTTGACCCACAGCGATATATGGGGTCCCGCGCGCGTGGAATCGCTGAAAAAGTCGCGATACTGCATGCTATTCACAGACGACGCTACTCGACACTGTTCCGCTGAGTTCTTGAAGAGCCGCGACGAAGCATTCGGGAAAATCAAGGACTACATTGCCTGGGTTGAGCGTCAGTCGAACTATACGCCCAAGGTTATGCGCGTCGACAACGCAAAAGAACTCACTAGCGCAGCCGTGAAGGCGTGGCTGAAAGGCCGAGGAATCGTGCTCGAGAACCCGGCGCCATACGCGCACGCTTCCAACGGAGTCGCGGAGCGTTTTAACCGTACGGTGGTGGAGCTTGCTCGCGCAATGTTGATTGCGAGAAATTTACCGGCGTTCCTATGGGAGGCAGCAATCGAGTACGCGGTTTATATTCGAAACCGCTCGCCGTCACGCGCCGTCATCGGGAAGACGCCGCTTGAAGCCTGGACGCGACAGAAACCCTCCGTCTCGCATCTTCGAGAATTTGGATGCGAAGTATGGGTCAAGCGCGAGCCGGTGCAAAAGCTCTCGAAGCTTGGTGGAGACCATGAGAAGGCAGAGAAATTCATCTTCGTTGGTTTCGGAGGAGAAACAGACATAATCAAGTATTTTGACGCAAAGAGTCGCCAAATTCGAGATGCGAGGAACGTTGTATGGGTCCGGCCGAGCACCCGAACCCCGGTTGATGTGCAGCTCGAGGGGGAGCCGGGAATGCCGAGCCAGCAATCGACCGTAGAGACAGAAAAAACGGACCAGATAAGCACCACGCCAGTACCGAGCCAGGGGGAGCCATTCGCGCAGCGAGAGCAACATAAGACGCCTCCAACGCAGCACCAGACCCGCGTCGAGCCGGTAAACCCCACATCGGACACCCCACCAGCGACCGACGAGCATAACACACCAGGACGATCCCTCCGACCGAGAAAAGCCACGGATTATCGCACCCTGAATAATCCAGCGGCGCGTGCTGCTCCACGTCCGTCGACAGAGCCCGAGCCAGTCTCGAGCGAAGTAAGCCAAGATTTGAATGTGGCTTTATTGGGAGAGTCAATCTTGAACGCTACAAATGCGCCCCGAACATACAAAGAGGCAGTTAATTCAAGCGAGCAGCTTGAATGGGAGAAAGCGATGAGGGAAGAGATCGAAATGTTGAAGGAGAAGGGAACTTACGAGGTGGTAGACTTGCCAGACGACCGCACGGCAATCGGATGCAAGTGGACCTATGTGAAGAAGAGCGATGAGCTCGGTCGTGTGGCAAGAAACAAAGCCAGACTCGTCGCGCTTGGTTGTTCCCAGATTCCAGGGATAGATTTCACCGAAACTTTCGCGCCAGTCGTTCGTCTTGAATCGGTTCGCGCCGCACTCGCAATCGCAGCCATTGAGGACCTCGAAATCATCCAAATGGACATTCGAGGCGCCTACCTCAATGGCGAGCTGAAGGAGGAGATATATATGCGGCAGCCACCAGGTTTTGACGACGGCACAGGACGTGTGTGGAGGTTGAAGAAAACACTCTATGGATTGAAGCAGTCAGGGAGAGAGTGGAATCGCGAGTTTGACCGCAAACTCACATCCATCGGACTACAAAAGACCGCCGTCGACCATTGTGCCTACTTCCGAGAGCGAGACGGCCAGCGGAGTTGGGTGACAGTATGGGTGGATGACCTGCTCATCCTGTCGACGACCCCGGCGGAGGCGGAGGCAACGAGGGCCGAAATCGAGGGACTTTTTGACACGACGTATCTGGGAGAGCCACGGAAATTGATCGGCATTGAGATCGCACGGGACCGGGCCGCCGGCACGATCACTCTCTCACAACGCCACTACGTTGAAGCGCTCCTGTCCAAGTACGAACTCACAGATGCGAACCCACTATCAACCCCGATGGACTCCAACCTCACTCTGCGGAAAACCCCGACAGATTCGCCTCCAGCACCAGCCGACCTGCGCACCCAGTACCAGTCCATGATAGGCGGGCTGATGTACGCGGCCATCTGCACTCGTCCGGACATCGCCTACGCTGTAACCGCACTCAGCCAGTACTCATCGAACCCTGGAGCTGAACATTGGAGCGCTTGCAAGCGTGTCTTCCGTTATCTCTCCGGCACTCGAAGCTACGGGCTTGTGTACGGAGGCAACGGCGGGACAACAGTCTCCGAGGGCTTCAGCGACGCTGACTATGCGTCCAACCCTGATGATCGCAAGTCTATCTCCGGCTACGCGTTCTTCTTGGGAGGAGCAGTGTACGCGTGGAACTCCAAGAAACAGACGACCATTGCGACGTCCTCGACAGAGGCAGAATACACTGCCCTCGCGCACGCAACTCGGTTTGCGGTCTGGAGCCGATACTTACTAGAAGAGATTGGTTATTTGCAGCCAGGGCCAACAATAATTCACGAAGACAACCAGGCTGCGCTGGCGCTGGCCCGGGATCCCCAGTATCACGCTCGGTCGAAGCATTTCGACGTACAGAACCACTTTGTGCGCGAAAAGATCGAAAACGGAGTCATTGAGCCCGTTTACTGCTCCACCGAAGACCAAGTTGCGGATATATTCACAAAGCCACTCCCTAAAGCAAAACACGAGAAGTTGGTGAAGGCATTAGGGCTTCTGCAGGTCTGAGGGGGAGTGTTGGAGTCTGAGGCAGCCCAGCAGAGCCGCGGGACGCCGAGGACGAGCGGGGTATGCTTGTTGCCTCGAGGCATGTGGCGGCGGCGTTGACTCGAGGCTCGTCGCGTTGAAACGCGTCGCAGTCGCACCTCGAGTTAGTATCGCGTCGCCTCGAGTCCCCGTCTCCTTGAGACGCGTCGCCTTTACCTACCTCGTTGCCTGGATCGAGATCTTACACAGCCACCATTGTAGGGTATAAAAGGCGCGTTGTAGTAGGTAGACGGAATGGAATTCTTGCTTCCCTTTTTTTCCCCCCATCTCAGACTCTATTTCGCTACAATTTCCTAACAGACTCACAAGAAATCAAGAGTACTGACTCGTTATCCAGTCGGCGGTGTCAATGTGTACCCGAAGGATCTCCTCACAAGTGACTGGAGCTGGCTGCAGTTCAGCGACCGACTGAGCGTGCGATGGGTCCCTACGGGCGACAATACGTTCGAGTGTCAGCTTCTGGTGCGTTCCCACTCACGTTCATTCGTCGGGAGTTCACTCTGAGGGCAATGCAGACTGTCGACACCCATTATCCCGCCGTCGAAGATCTCCCGGACGTGAGAGGATACGCTACGAAGGATCTCTTCGAGCGTCATCCGACAAAGCCTCATCTTTACCGCATGTGAGTACTGTATCGTCGGCTCTTGCACGCATTTGAACAACGCAGTGCCGGCCGACTGGACGATGTCCTCATCATGGCCAACGGAGAAAAGACTGTCCCAAACGCGATGGAAGACATCATCAGCACCAGCCCGTACATCTCGGATGCAATCATGTTCGGCCAAGGGCGCAACCAGGTCGGGGTGCTCGTCGAGCCTGCGCCGTCCGTCGGTCTGGTGGATTCCACCGACGACAAACAGCTGAGGGAATTTAGGAATCTTGTGTGGAGCGTCGTAGAGCAGGCTAACACCATTGCGCCTGCGTTTGCGAAACTGTACAAGGAGATGATATT
Source organism: Mycena amicta (assembly GCA_029282125.1). Classification (NCBI taxonomy): domain Eukaryota; kingdom Fungi; phylum Basidiomycota; class Agaricomycetes; order Agaricales; family Mycenaceae; genus Mycena; species Mycena amicta. The sequence continues at coordinate 388,725 of JARIHP010000042.1, read as the reverse complement.
GGTGACAATGCCAGGTCGGCCGTTCGTGCGTGCGCCAAAGGGGACGGTAGTGAAGAAGGCGACAATTGCGATGTACGATGCGGATATTTCAGCTTTGTGAGCATTGTTTCTTCGCTGAGCTGTGCTTCCCATACCCAGAGACTTTCAGATACGACATCATCGAAACGAGCGGTAATGCGGGCAGAGATGTCGCCCCGCCCGCTGCTTGGACGGCAGCAGACCTCGAACTGTGGCTTCTTGCGCATGCGCGTCTGCTTTCCGGCAAGGAGCTCAAGCCCGATATCGACTTGTTCGACCAGGGCTTCGACTCGCTCAACGCTACGTTCCTTCGCCATCGGATCGTGGCCGCGTTGCGAAACGACGAGGCCAAGATGTTACTTGCGCAGAAGATTCAGCAGACTCTGGTGTATTCGCATCCGTCAATCCAACAGCTGGCCAACGCGATTGAAGCCCTCGTGACGGGGAAAGCAATCGGGGACGCGGACGCCAGGGCGTTGGTCGAAGGGATGATAGGGAAATACTCAGAGGGTCTCGACATTCCTCCTTTGAAGCAACGAATATCCAGCGGAGGCACGGTAGTCCTCCTCACCGGCTCGACGGGCGGTTTGGGCTCCCACATCCTCGACATTCTGCTTCGCCGTTCGTCCGTTGAGCGCGTATACGCGTTCAATCGCCCTGGCCCGACACCGATATCTCAGCGCCAGGAAGCCGCCTTCCGAAATCGTGCGTTGGACGTAGGACAACTTGCATCGTCGAAGCTATTCTACGGGTAATATACATGTGCGTGAGTGGGTGCGCGCGTAAGCTTTCGTGAGTTGGGCTGCCATCATCGTGAGGTTGATGGCAACTTTCGTGAGGTTGGTTCCATCATTCGTGAGGTGGCTAGCCGAGCGTTAGCTTTCGTGAGGTGGAGCCGCCGCGCAGATCCATCATCGGCTAACGGCGCATCATGCAAATCCATCCCAATCCGTCCACCGTGACCGTGACCAAGCGCGTCTTCCTTCTTTCCTCCATCCATCCACCCGCCCCGCCGCACCCCGCCGCAACAAAGACGACGAACCGCAGCGCCGAGCGGTATGTCAGCGCTGCACAACCAGTCGCCGTATAGCTTACCCACGACAGTCTTCTCCCGGCACCATGTATGGGGGTGACGCGTATTACGGCGCGCATTACGGGGTTGACGATACGAGCGGGACCGCGGGACACGGCGAATACTCATGGTGCGTGGCCAATCTATGTTCTGTCGCCGTGGTTGACTTCGCAATAGGTATCCTGGGACAGAATCTGTCGCGGCGGCAGCTGGATCAGCTTCCCTGTCAATCGTACCCTCGGCATTCCCTCCGCATCCTTCCACGTTCTCTTCCCCGGCACCAGGCGATGGCTGGCTTCCCACGCAAACGGCCCCGCCGGCGCTTCCGTACTATCCACAGCCGCCGCCGCCACACTTTTGGGGAAATAACGGCTTTCCCGCTCATTCAGCAGCTTATCCCGGGCGCCCCTTCCCCCCAAACGGTCACCATCAAGCCACGACTGCGATGTATTTGACACCGAGGTCCGAGATAATTTTTTTGTCTATCTATTCTCATCCCCATCAGCTACATGTATTCCACGCCGATGATGGGCGTCAATCTTGAACCCACCGGAATGGTGCCGCCGCCGGCCCCCTCCTCTTCGACCGCCAATAGCTATATGTACGTCACATTACCGCTGGTATTCACATCACTCATCCCGCTTCAGCCCTAGCGCTCCACAAACGTATGCCCAGCCGAATGCCTCCACCGCAGCTGCGAGTCTCGACCTCGACAACTGGCTGTGAGTACTTGGCTTAATTATTCATCTGCAGGCCGCGAGCTCAAACCCCACAGCATGGAGGAAGCGATGTCATTCTCGGTGCACGGATCATTGAGCGCCGACGTTGGCACGTCTTCAGCCAGGTTTGTTTCCGTCAGTCATCTGCTTCCAGCTGATGATCTATAGCTCGCGGACCTCGACACCGTTCGATGTGTTTGATATTGGGACCCCATCGACAGGTTCCGGGGAAGCTTGGCCGTCGACGTAGGTTGTCCGTTTAAAATTGAACATTCTCTAACCTGCTCACTCGATAGGTCTAGCTCGGGCTCCTCCCGATCCTCCTCTGTCGACCCGCCAGGTCTTGGTCTGTTTTCCCTTGATCCGGAGGACGCGAGGCTGTAAATCGTTTTCTCTCTCGTTTATGCCATTGAACGGCTACCGACCATTTATAGATTCATGGACAACGGCACACAACTGCGGTTCGCCGAGGATGAAATAGGTCCTCAATTCGCCGAGTAAGTTCAAAATTGTACTCTACACTTGCTATACTCACTCGCTCCGTCCAGCGGAGCAGCTCCGGAACGAAACGACCCCGCACCGTCGATGACCCAACGCGGCCGTAAACGCACATCCAAGAAGAAAAAGACGAACGAACCGCTCGAGCCGACCGATGTTGGCCGTTTGGAGGACCTTGACTGGCAGCCGTCGGATACGGTCTGGCTGGATGAGGGTGTTTCGTCCGAATATGTCGAGTTCCCGCGTGGCTTGAAGCTCACATCGCAGAAACCCATTTTTCGGCTCGAACGTGTGCATGGCGTACCATCGGAGCTTCCTCACTTCGAAACGCCAACTGCCTTCATCCTCTCTATCCCGAACGGCGTCTTCCCCCAGAACATGACTCCGGACAACGTCTTTCGCAATTTGGTGCGTCTCCGATTGGAGCATTGCTTAGCTCACGATTACAGTGTCCGCACTCCTTCACATCATCGACGGGCCATCGGACTGAAGTGGACACTCATCTCTCGGGTTTCTTCTTTGGCCGTGACGCCAGTGAGAAGATCGACGTGCGCCGTGCCACGCCGACGTGCAAGGGTGTCTATGTCTGCTCTTCCATTGACCGCACGTTTGTCGAGACGCCCCGACGGACGTTGGACCCTGAAATGACTGAGAAGCTCGTGCAAGCTACCCTCCGCCAACGTGAGCATCAGGACGACACTCTGGTTGGGCAGGTTCTTGCGTGCGATTTCTTCCTTCTGCACTCGCCGGTTCTAATTTTGCTCGCAGCTTCATCCGCGCGATTGAGAAGGTCCGCTGCCGCGGAATCCGTCCAGATGGTACACGTTGTACTGGGTCGGTGAGCGCTGTTCGACGGCTCACTCAGGTAATTCCGCTTTGATTGCCTGCTCCGCACTCATTATCTCGCAGCGTGCAAATGGCAAAAACAATGCTCTCAAGTGCACGGAAGATCACACACCGCTCGCTCCCGGTTCCTCCCACTCGGTTAGTTCGATCCTGGTCGACGAGAGCCTCTTCCTCAAAGCGAAGGCTGGGGAGCGCATCGTTGATGCTGCTGACGACGACCAGCTTTGTGCGGGTGTCGTCAGTATGCGGAACATGTCGGGGACAGTTAAGGACTGCGGTACGTGCTATATATTTTGTCGCTCGAGATGCCTAGTTGACGCGATCCCAGAGTTCAATCACTCGAAGGATGGGCGTCCTTTCACCGCCAAGCTCGAACACATCCGCTGTGGCGCGAAGATTACCTTCTTCTGTCCGTACGAGAAGACTTACAAGGACGAAGAGGACTTGGTACGCACCGCAATTGCATACCCCCATCCAGAGCACTGCCATTACCACCCTACTGCGCTCGGGACAAAGTGTCCGTGCACTGCACGAGAGAAGTACAAGGAGGCTGGACGTGTATTCGGCGTCGGCGCCACGGTGGCGAAGGTTGAGAACGGTATAGGCTTTGCTAGACGTGGCATCTTAACTGACTGTTCGTCATAGCGCCGAGTACAAAGCAGATTTTCGGAACGGCGACGCCGGGCGAGTATCATTCGAGTCTCATGAACTCAGCGCTGAAGAATCGCCTGTTGCGTGAGGTTCGGGCCGAATCATCTGCAGCTGGGGATAGTGCAGCCGAAGGTATGCTTGTCTGTCTTTCATCGTGGACTCGCCGTTCATTTCTATTGTTTAGCCCTTGCAGCCTACATTTCCCAGCAGCAAGCCATTCCAGATCCCGAGAAACGGTATATCCACAGCATGATCTGGCGCGACGGCAAGCGAATCATCTTTGGCGTGCTCGCCGCCCTTCTCCGCCGTATACACCAACTTCGAGCCCTCGATGTCGACACCACGTACAAGCCCGTCAAGGGCGTGCTACAGGTCTTTGCGATCAGCGGCTGGCTTTCGTCGCAGAACCGCGGTGCGCTCTCGCAGCCCTTTTGTGATCACCGTTAAAATCTTCCAGCTATTACCGTCATGCGTGTCTGGATGGAGGTCCACGACGAAGCCTCTTTCAAACTTGTTTGGACCGAGATCTTTCGACTCGTCCTCCTACTGACCGGCCACCCCCTGCGTTTCAAGCGTGTACATAGTGGGGGTAAAATTATGGGCTTGTTGTCTGATATGGAAGCGGCGCCGTTGTTAGGTTTTGCGTCTGCACTTTGGGAGGAAATGACGCCGGAGTATCGGGCAAAAATCGGTAATGTCGAATCGACGCTATCGTATGTTTTGCGAATTTGCGGCGTCCACTTCAATCGGTGAGCGATCTCTTGACAAAACAGCCAATACCTCTAACGCTACTCTTAGCGGTATCTCTGATCTCAAACACCTTTCGAAGGAGACGCAAACACGTCTACAGCAACTCCGCCATCTCCGAAACTCTGCTGAGCTCGCCGAGTTCAAAGCATGGCTCCATGAGATCGACGATCCGAGCGGACGTGTTAAAGGTGCGTGTTCCAGTTTTACGATTTTCATTCAGCAGAGATTTCTCAGCGTGGTGGAAACACAAGACGATGCATCACTGGCTTCTCCCCGGTCTGATCCAGTTCCTCTCCAACATCGGCGACGACTGGGATCTCCTCGAGCCCAACACCAACCTCGGCGAGGGCCAGCACCGCTGGAACAACATTCAGACCGGTGTCGACATGGGCATCGTGGAATCGTTGATCAAGTGCGTGTTAATCTTCATGTTCAACTGCTTCTGACGTCTCGAAGATATGAGCAGTTGGATGGATCGCAGGCAGCGCTGCTCGAAACTGGCGAGCGCACAGGCGACCTGCGCAATGTGCGGAACAACCTCGTGCAGAGGTACGTCAGCCGTTCTACACGGCGGATTGCCGCCCGCGAGAAGCATAAACGTGCGGCTGTCGTCGATGCAAAGGTTCGTTTGCGTGAGGTGACGGTGGCGGAGACGAAATATTATCTCAAGAAGGCCACGGAAGACGCTGAGGTACTCTTTGCCTCTCCACCCGCACTGAACACTGATATATTTAGTCTGATCCATCGCCTTCCGCGAAGGCGAAGGTCAAGGCGCTCAATAAGCAACTTCGGGAAGCAAAAGTGGGCGTCAAGAAAGCGAAAGCCGAGGCGAAGGTGCGTGGATTGACTCGGGATATCGATGAGTATGACGCTCACTCTGGTATCTTTAGTCAAACTCGTCGGGCCGTGTTCAGAACAAACAACGCATCGGCTCACGGAAGCTCACCTTCGTGGACACAGATGCACCTTCGTCTCTGCCTCATCTGGCATCGCAGGTCCCTGATCCCATCGCCCATCCACACGCCGAGGAGGATGCTGTTGGACCTCCCGTTCGTCGCACAACACGCGTTTCTCGTCCCACTGCTGAGCTGGTCCCTGCTCCGGCCGTCCAGTCTTCGGAGCCCGCTGTTCCCGCAATTGCTCACGGTGATCCTGCCACCCGCCGCCCTCAGCCGAAACGCCGAGGCGCAGCCCGGGCAGGCTCGGCCCCACCTAGGAAGCGCGTGAAGGCCTTGGATCTAGATTGGGCGTTATTTGTCGACGGGGAAAAGATGCCGGCTCGCGAATATGCACGCATTTATCCCGATGACTTTGCAGCGCAGTACCCAGAATATTTACCGTTAATAGACCGCGAAATGTAGCTAATTCTGTGACCTGAATTTCAAGTTCGTACTATTGTTCCTCAACGTCTTAAGATTTGCCCTTTGGAATCAAATGTCTTCGGCAGTGAAATGGAAATACTGACTGAGAGGGCAGTTATCTCGAATATCGGACCCACTTCCATTTCTCCGAGTCTCGTCGATAGCACACTTCCACCTGTCTCTTCTCCCACGACGCTGAGAACCTGAATGCAAACTTGAACATAGAGGACTCCAATGTCCCCTTCGAAAGATAAAGACAACTGTCGTTCGAGTTCACCGATGACCCACTGACAAAATGATTCGCCGTGTCCGGCATCCACAGGTACACAGACCCACACCGACGGATCTCAAGTGTAAGTTAGCTGCTATTAGTCCGTAAGATGGACTTGACGAAGGCCGACTGATCTTGAGTCGTGTCCAACCCCGACGATTTCACTCGTCAGCCAGCACTGGATATGAACAGGTACTATCGGTCCTTCGAAACGGAACTCGCGACACACCAACTCTCATCTCTGACAGTTCACGAACTTGCAAGGCTCTCGAAGCGTGGAGCACTGCACTGGCAGTACACTACTGACCGTGAATAAGCACCTTGGTATCTGTGCACCAATACCAAGAAGATCTCAAGTTGGTTTGAAGGTACGACACTCACAGAAGGTATGTAGTAGAACTCAGAGGGCAGACGACAGTATACACAGTTCACATTTCGGAACACAGAGTGAGTTAGATGTGGTGACCTGCCGGAGCTGAGGAGCTGAGGATCAAGAAGCAGGTACACGGTTGACTCAAGTCTGCAGTTTATGCATCCTGATAGTAGACCCAACGTTCCTTCTCTGTAAGTGGCTTCCAGGTCAATGGCTTTTCTGTTGCATTTTTAAGATAAGTCGCATTTGAACGAGGACGTGGGCGACACTGACACAAATGAATTTGAACAGACGACGGTACACGGTGTGCATGCTCGAGACCTATAAAAACGCGGAGAAAAAAAATTGTGAGCCGATTTTGATGATGCTGAACCCTTCTATAGCATACCGAGAGACACTGTGAAAAGTTTGAGCCGTTAACTACAAAAATGCCAGAGATAATTATGCACTGTCCTGAAGTCCCCATTGGATGTACAGTAGTATAGTATCATAAAGGGTCACTAACAACTGTCTTCTTGAGTTAAGGACACAAAGCAGAAGGCATAGAAAAGCAACTACCGTGAACGATGGAGGCTTGATGTTGCTCAAACGCACTGCGGCGCGCTCGCGTCTGCATCACGGATGCACGTGAGCGTGATCAGGCGTCGCTAAGTATCCAGAGAGGTAGCAGCGTCAGGCGCGAAACAAACTGCAGTATACCTCAACATAACAACAACGAAAACAACGTAGGCCCCACCGGCAAGTTCTCGGCACTGTCAAACTCCGCAAACTCCGACACGGTGCCATCAGACTTAGCGAGGCGGTCAACTGAGCATCGCAACATTACGGTGGCAACATCTCAACAGTTTTCAACCCAGCATCTCGCCAAATTGATGGGGGATTGACAGCTCACGAAAGCTAATCGGGCGCTCACTCACGAACATGGTGAAGGCCCTATTCTACCTCGAAGGCGACTCAACTCGAGATGATTTTGGTCTGTCTGAGGACGTTTTCGCAGAAGTGAGTTCAATGATAACTGCTCGTCGCTTCTCTAATGAATTGTACAGCTCCAGAAAACGGTTACGGTCATCATACACTGCGCAGTCTGCGCATGGGTCCTGGATTTCAACCAATCGCTCCCTACTTTCGAGGCACTCATCCGTGGGGCGCGCAATCTCATCGACCTCGCGCGCTCCTTAAGCGCGTGCACACGCTTCCTGTTCACCTCTTCCATCGCCTCGGCGCAGGGCTGGGATCAGTCGAAGGGACCATTTCCCGAGGAACTGCAGTTGGATGCTAGTGTTGCGGTTGGTAATGGTTATGGAGAGAGCAAGTACGTTTCCGAGCGGGTGAGTTGATATCATCTTTGAGCACATCAAGTTCGATTGACTTGAGTAGATCCTCGCAGCCTCAGGGCTTCCCGCGACCTCCTTCCGCATCGGCCAAATCAGCGGAGCACGGTCTAACGGAGCATGGTCGACGACGGACTGGGTTCCAGCGCTCGTCAAATCCAGTATCGCGCTGGGCAACTTCCCTTCACATCCCAACGGGACAGTCGCGTGGCTGCCCCCAGAAGCCGTTTCGCAGGCCATTGTGGACGTAGCACTATCGGAGGATGAACAACCGTTTGCGATTAACCTCGTTCACCCGCGGTCAGTAGCTTGGGACGCCGTCATGGCTCCCATGGCGCGAGTCGCGCAGCTTCCGCTCGTTCCGATTACGGAGTGGGTCGAGCAGGTCTCCAGGCGCGCGAAGAACGCGAGCGCGGAGGATATGGAACAAATCGTCCGTCCACATTCATTCATTGTTGTTTAGCGCTCACGCTCAATAAACTCCAAGCCGGCGATTAAACTGCTTGATTTCCTCAGAATCGCAATCGGTGGTTCGGGAAACATCCAGTTTACCACGACGCAAGCGCAGCGGGTCAGTCAATCCATGGCGATTCTGCAGTCATTGAGCGATGAGGACGTGAGGCGTTGGATGGGGTATTGGAGCAGAGTTCGGTTCATACACCTTTCGCAATAGTTTATAGTATCTCACACTGTACATATGCTGTACGTTGTTCAATGGATGGGCGAATCAGCGACTGGGAAAGGATCACCTATGACCACGCAGTGCCTTCAAATTTCTCTTCGCTATGATTCCCTGCCCTCCTAACCGTTCTCCATTGCATGACTTTGTACCAAGATAACGAGTATGCGCAGTCCGACCCTCTTCCAGAAGTATTTGCAAAGGCAAAGAATAACTACAACCACAACGAGAGCGCATGGCGTCTTTCAGTCCGCTCCCATTGACTGAGAAATGTGTTGATGGGACACGGACGTCGTTGGGTATATCGTACAAAATCGTCGACAAAGATTCAAGAACCACGAAATGGAGGAGATAGATGTGGATGCAGCACTGGCGTGTGGGAGGAGCCGCGGCGCCGGACTGGATGAGAAACGCGTCCTCATCCCGCATACCGGATGCGTCACCGAGATCAAGGAGCCGAAGGTGTCTTTGGCGCTTGAAGGTCGAGGGCGAACGCCGTCGACAGCATACAGTCGGCGAAGGCTCTCCGAGAATGCGGCGGCAGCGTCTCGCAGGACGCGGGGAGGAATGTGAGGTGGCAAGTGAGCTGATATTTCGTATCGGAATTAGTGATGGCCAGGTTCAGTTCGGTTCAGGTTCAGGCACTTTTTTGCTGAACGCTGAACCTGAACCCGACCTGAACGCGCGTTCAGGTTCACGTCGGTCCGGTTCGGCGTTCGGACCGCGTCCGAACGCCGGACGCGATCAGCGCGTTGATGCGCCAGGATTTGCCCGAAATTCCCTCCAGGTATGACAAGATAACATTGAAATTGAGCTCACCCATACAAACAGATAGGTCTTGCTGCCTGTGGACCTTCCAAAGCGCAATGAGAAGGATTAGTGCTGTCCAAAGATACGATACGACTCGATATATTTTTGATATATCGTCGATACGGTCGATACGATACGGCCTTGACCCACCTCCACGATACGCGTACAATATGATATTGATACGATACGAAATTGATACGATACACATACAGCCAAAGCGTATCACGATATATCGTGTGGGCAAACGATACGCGGGCCACCTGTTAGCCGGCACCCGGGTCACCGGACCGGGAGTTCCGCCGCCTGTCTAACCCGGCTCGGAGGTCCAAATGACAGTTCCGATCAAATTTTCACCGCGGATAGGCCTCGGCGTGATGGTCGGCAGTGACTCGGCAGTCCCCAGGGGGCTGCCGAGGTGGAGTTCAGGGGTCGATGGGGTGTTCTGGGGTGTGCCAAGGCAGTATTGAAGTTCATCTGAATACTGCAGATAGTGGTTGGAAGCCATTAGGCCATGTTCCGTCCAGAATCAACCCAGTTTGGGCAGGCGGAAAATGAGAAAAATATATCACAATATATCGAAAATATATCGTCATTCAGGCGATACAATACAATATAATACGGTACAGATACGATATGCGCTCCAGTAGGACGATACGATACCGATACGCGTACGATACGCCATATGGCGTATCGTAAGCGTATTTGGACAGCACTAAGAAGGATAGTATTACCAATCATGATGGCTGGACTGACCGCCCGGGCCGGAACATCGTCGTGGGTCGCCACGCCGCGTCAAGCGCATCAACATGATCAAGTTGCCGCATCCATGGCAGCAGCAAGTCTCTGCCGACCTGGCTGCCGTGATGGATCCACCATATTAGGCCATCCACATCAATTCTCCCGCCGGCCCGGCGATTCCGCGTCCGCCGTTCGAACACGTTCGAACCGAGTTCACGAGAATCTGACAAGCGCTGAACGCTCAACTGAACTTTAGGCCGAACGCGCATTCGGTTCAGTCCGGTTCAGGTTCGAACCGAAAAGCTGAACCGAACTTGGCCACCACTAATCGGAATACAGGCCGAGACTAGGAAGAGAGCATCAGCAACTGCGGATGAAACAAAAGGGCGACGGACGACGCACCGGCTGGAGTCTCGAGTGCCCGTACTTCACCGTATTTCCACACTCGCGCCTCAGTCGACCATTTTGCTGACCACCGCCTTCATCGGGAGAGCTCGAGTGCCTGTCCATCCTGAACGAGAGCCGCAATGGTAGGGGGTACCCTGAGGAAGAGGAGCCTATCGTCCTGGGCCACGACAACGCCGAGGCTGATGGGAACCCGTGAGACCGAGCCTGGCGTACGACCTGCGAGGAGACGTGACGTAGATGAGGAGGTTCATCCTACCATTGTCGTCGGTCATTCTCCAGCATCAAGTTCCCCGCATCTTCACGACTTCCTCCTCCGTCTCCATCAACCCGCTATAGCACAACGCTCCTACGCGAGCCGTTCGCAAATGGTCTTGAAACGCCGAGCTAGCGCAGAGCCAGGCTCCGGGATGGACAGCAGAGGGAGGCGACATCGGGAGGGACGTGGAGGGTACAGTGCCGTGGGCAGTTAGTCTCTTTTACAGACCCCGTAGTCGAAAACTCCTCCGTTACTATTTTGACACCACTAATGCAAAGGTTATCTCCGGCGCCCGATGCCCGCCTCCACTGACACCTTTGCGCCCCAATTTTTTTTGTAAATCGACAGTATGCACTCTTTTACACCACATATCCAAATTTCAATTTTTTTGGTTGCTTCGTTGTTGAGTTCTGGCGAGGTCAGTCGCGCGAACCGAAATGATCACCAATGCAAATTTTGTCACAACGTGACCTCCGCTCAAAATATTCATATCTCGTCTTCTGGGGCCTCAATCGCCTTCAAATTTTGTGTGCGTACTCTCTGATTACTTGGTAGTTAATCTAGACTATCATAAGACGATGTAGGTAGGTATCGCGAAGGGCACAAACAGTAGTGACGTCTACTGATATCGAGGAGCGAACATATCGTAAGTGGGAGTCGGTTGGAAGTGGGGTTGCAGGTGAGGTGGAAGTGAATAGCTCATCGGAAGGTGGGGAGGGTTCACGTGCGACGGGAATGCAGGGACATGGGAGGGAATCGTAGCATTCAAGTTTGTATGGGACGATGACTCGGAGAACGACTGCAAATGGGGAGGTGAAGGAAGGCAATGCAGGATATGCGGGCTGGGACTGCGATGGGATGGGAGCGCGCGATGTAGACGGTGGACGACGAGAATGGTGTGGTGGTGAAGGTGTATTTGTCATGTCCCCAAGATGATGACGGGAGGAAGTGCCAGCGCGGGGAGATGCCAGTGCGCTGGGTTCATCGTCCTGCGAGTTTGGATCCGGTGCCGCAGGCCGTTTCCTCTTTCGTCCCGTTGCAAAGAGCGCTGCATATCGGGGGTCCGCGCGAAGGGGAAGGTTTGCATCAAAATGCTCAGTTGCCCGCACAATCAACGCGTCCCTTTTACCACTCTCGTCGAGTCCAAGAGACCAGACAAGATCCTGGAGGACACCCAGCTTCATCTGCTTGATATTCCCATCGAATCGCATCCCCTCCTTGCCCTCCTTCGCCCGACGAGCACGTTTAGCGACAGCGGCGTCCTCCTTCTTGTTCTTGGAAGTGGTTGCCTTTGCCGTTTTATTTTCGCGGTCTTCCTGCTGCTTCTTGGCCGCTGCCAGACCCTCTGAGCGCGACAGGATGCGAGCCTCGGTGTGAATACCGCGTCGGCTGGCTTTCTTCTTTGTATTGAGCTGCCCCTGCAATGTTTGGATATGGGAGGCTGCAAGTACCGCATTCGCCGTCGCCTTGCGCTCGCCCTGCTGGGAGGAAGCAAGCGCAGCCTTGTACTTTGACATCCGGCGGCGGTAGAAGTCGAGCTTGAGCGGGGAGGCCATGTCGCTTGGCGGTTCGTCGCCATCACCATCGTCATCGTAGTGGTTGGTAAAAACGGGCACGATGCGACGCTGGGGCGGAGCCGAAGAGGTTGATGGTGCGCGGGAGGTCGAGACTGGGGCGGAGTCGTCGTCCGAGTCCGAGCCGGAGGAAGACGAGCTTGAAGATGAGCTGGAGCTCGATGATGAGGAGGAAGATGAGGAGGCGACGCGGGCAGGGTATCCGTGGGGGAGATTGAGCTGGGTAGAGAACGGGATACTTGGGGCAAAGTCTGCATCGGAGAAGTATTCGTAGTTGGTATGAATGGTTTCGCACTCGGTGTCGATGGTAAAGCCGGACTTGGTCCAAGCCTGAAGAATGGTCTTCTCCGTGAATGCTTTCTTGCGGGCGGTAAGGTACTCCCGCACGACATCGGAGGTCTGCATTGCAACACCTCGTTCCGCAAGAACGGCGTCACACCGCTTGCCCCAGTGTGTCTTGAGTGGTCCGAACGCGCCAACATCACATGGCTGGAGGTTGTGGGTGGTGTTCGGCGGGAGCGCAACGAGTACAACGTCGCTGTCCATTGCGAACTCGATGATGTCGGGGCCGAGGTGGGAGTCATGAGAGTCGAAAGTTAGAACGATAGGCGCCTCCGGGTCTGATGACGCAAGAGCTGCGGGAACAAAATTATCGCGAAACCACCGTTCACAGACTTTGCTGTTGGTCCAGCCTTTATCCGTAGTCGCAATTCTAGAGAAGAGGATGCGGTGAGAAAAGAAAAGGCAAGAAAAAAGCGAAAGATTTACAGAATCTCCGTCATCAGGAAATTTGCGCTTGGCTGATTTGGGCTGGCCACGATCACGAGCCTGGAACAGCTGATGCAGATCTGCGGATCTCGCGTCAAGACACGCCAGCGCTGGTCAGTATGGGACCAGCTCACGGACTACTTGTCAGACCATCGACCGGCGGGTGTTTCGCTGGCATGCGCGCGCCAGGTCTATGTCAGCTGGCAACCAATTGACCATTATAGGTGAGTGCGGGCAGACTTCGGCGCTACCGTCGGCGTATGCCGACTATGACGCAGTCGGATACCAAGTCGGATGGCTTGGTATCCGATTCCTCATAATTTTCACACTAATTGTAATTTTCACGTGTATAAATCAAGTCCTCTTATCCGAGTCTGACCATGATGACCGACTTTGACGGTGAGCTATTAACTTGAAAGCCTGCTTGCTCTCCCATGCTTATGGTGCTAAGTTGGTGAGAACCCTGCCTTCGTACCCCTTCTCAAAGCTCAGCTTGAGGCCGTCCGCGGGGAGTATGAATATCAGTTGGCGATGCGTTGTCAAGCAGAAATCGAGGCTGCAGAGCTCAAGGAGGAGCTAGAGGAGGCTGAAGAGGAGCGGGACCGATTGAAGGGTCGTCTGCAACAGCTCAAACACGACTCGCGCGCCATTCGAAAGCTTCTTCTAGACGCTGCCAACCGGCTTGTGGCGCAGAACAACCGAGAGAGGACTGGAACAGCGGGAGAACAGGTTGAGGAGGATCGGAAGTTCATGGAACAGCTTTCGGAAGAGATTTGGCAGCATTTTCATAGGGAGAAATAGCCTAGTGGCCTATGTAAACCGCGGAAGATCTCCAAATGGGACCGAATTTCCGTATTCTGGAGGATCCTGATGTTTTTTTTTTTCACAGAGTGTATAGAGGATGAATACAATAAGATCCTAGGAGCCCGATTGCGTCTAAAACTTTCGGAGGCCCGCATTGCGCTTATCTTTCGACATCTGATCATATTTTTACAGAACGGGACGATCTGCTCTGCCTGACAAGTTCTTGCCTATCGGCGCAGCTCTTAATCCGACTCGAAGCCTCCTTCCTCTTCTTCGTCCTCCATTCCCCAATACAGCTCCTCATCCTCATCCTCGTCATCATCGCTGTCATCGAGGTCAATCTCGCCATCGGAGGCGTTCTCGGCGGCCCTTTTCAATTCCTCCAACCCTGTATCCTTATCTCCCTGCTGCTCGATGTCTTTGCCCGTCAATTGTCGTGTGTCGAGATGGCCAATACCACCGCCAACATAACGCATGATCATGTCGCGGTCGGGGAAGCTGAAAATAATGTCGTTCAACTGTGAGACCCGTGGAGCAGAACTGACGAACATATTGACATAGAAGGACTGATAATCTGCAGTCTCCCCGGGAGATCGAGCGATAGTTTCATCCAGGGTGTCGAGAAGGTAGTTGGTCTGACCGCTGTTGAAGTCAGGAACTAGATGTGCAGCGCGGATGACGAGATTGGGATCGAGAAACCCAAATGCGTATGGGTCAGAGTCCGGCACAAAGCCGACCTTTGGTAGGCGGGCTTTCAGGCGTACCTGTAGAATCCATGCATGCATGCCCCGTAGTGAGAGAAATGGATGCATTGATTAATGCCCATCATCACAGAAGTGGCACGCATGCATGGATCCTCGCTGACTAGCCTATTGCCTTTTCAGGGCTTCATCCGGCCCCACGTACTGGCGCGCCTTGGGCGCGCCCGCTGCCGGCAGCTTGCTGATGGCGGGCCTGCCCTCGGATCTGGGCGCTGATCTGTGGATAGATGTTGATTGTTGGTGGTGATGCTTTCCGTCCGCTGCTACCCGATGCCCTCCGGCTTGCGCCGATACCTCCCTCCACTCCCGCTGCCTGGCAGGCTCGTGTAACCGTGTAACCGAGTTACTCACCATGCCCGCCGCCCATAACTGCCTTCCTATGAATCCTATCGCCACCTCCTTCGTCGCCGTTGAAGCATTCGGCCGGGGCGGATATTTCTGTTGATGTGCTTGATGCGTACGGGCGCCATCAATTCAATGGCCAATATTGTTCAAAAATTCAAATTGTAATTGCCCTTGGATTTCGCGAGCGCAGGCGCTAATGCTGATGCGTACAATCGGTGCATCAGCGCCATCAGCGCCATCACATCGGTCTTCCCCTTTTAGGCAGCATGGGTGTCGTCCTGAATTCTGTCTCCATACTCGAAGAACTTACAAGGATCAGCTATTTTACGTATATAAGCGGCTCCCTTGTGCAGAAATGACTAAATAGGTACTGGAGAAGGATAAAAGGGCATAAAATCTTCTATACTGAAGCCGCGACGCCTATTAAGACTTGACTCTGTCGAGTTTCAGTCGAGAGGGATAGAAAGAAGTACGAAGAAACACACCTCTTTGCAGTCGGTGCAATGTTTTCATCTGCACCGCGCTTCTTCCCTCCGGCTTTGCTGATATCCGGTCCGTCTGCCTTCGCCCCGCGAGTACTTCGGGCGGGAAATACAAACTCGGTCTTGTCTGGCATCACCCGGGCCTTCCGCTGTCGCTTGGCCGGCACTGACACGGCGTTGAGATCGCCGTCATTGCTGTCGTCACTCAGCGGACGTGGCGGAGCAAGAGACGGCATAACCGAAGGGACTAGCAGCTTGACGACAGCGGGAGGGGGAGCAGTGCCAACGACTGAGGGCTCGTCAGAAGCCGTATCCGCAGGAGGTGTGATGGAGGGACGTGACTGGATCGACAGCGCCGGCGTAGGCTGACTGGGCGGGGGCCCGGGCCGCGGGGCAGATGAGGCGACGGTGGAGGATGACGATGGGTCGCCATGATGACGTGTCCATCCAATCTGGGTGTCCGGCGCGGTGATAGGCCAGCTATCAGGATACACGTGAAATCTACCGATTTCTGCGCTTATTCTACTGTTTGGTACATCCAATTGGAACCATTACGAGTCCCGTGTAAGTGGTTAGGATGCTATTCGCGTTGGTAGCAGTGAAAGAAGCTGCTATTCTGGATCTTGAAGGCGTTGATAGCGTCTGAGGGAGAGCGTAGTCCGAATAACATTGCAAGAGAAGCGCCCCACTTGCATGTACTCAAAGGGAAACTAGACCTGCGACACAAGTGGAATAAGGATCATGACGCGGAAGCGGAATAGCGGAGTGGGACGCTTCGCATGGTGAAGACAGGGATGACAACAAGGGTCAACTCGGGATGATCGGAATATCTCGGACTATCTGAATAAGGAGACGCCGTGCTTCGGGATCTGCAGTCACGATTCCGGACATCGGGCCTAATTAGGGTGGCGTCCACAAGATTGGGATCAAGGGTCTTGGCAACAGGGTTAGAGGGTATTTGGAGGGTTTCTCCCCAAGTACTGGGCCGTCTGGGATGTAGTGAGCACGAGCAGGAAGGTACTATCAAGGGCTATTCGGCTCTGGTTAGTATTGGCGCGGGCAGAATAACAGGAGCGGAATAGTGGCGGAAGCAAATCGTGAAACATTACTCCGGTGCACTGGGTGGAGCATCTGGCCACCGGTTGGGCTGAAGACCTCGGAGAGGGATCTCCGAACCAATTAGAAGCGGCGCTTTAGCCACGAACGCACATGGACACAATCATCTATCATTTATATTTCTCATGGTCTCTGTATATAAAGTGCCTGGGGGAGCCAGTTTCAGCACGGAATCACCCCGCTAGAGTTAGGGCGTGTTCTGGGCTTGGGGCTGTGCGAACTTGGATTGCCGAGTTTGTAAAGTTTCAATCTATTATTCGGGTTTGGGATACATTTGGATTTGGAATAAGGGTTACAAGAATAAGACAAGTTATACGTTCAAGAAGCCGGGTTCTGAAGTGCGACCTATAAGGATCGGCTTACCGGTGGTTACAAGTACAAGACAAGCAACGGTGGAATCGCACCTGCGAAGTGCAAGGGCGACGGAAACTGAATTACACGTTACAACCGGTGGAATCGTACGGGCGAAGTGCACGGGCGACGGAAACTGAAGAGAGACCTTCAGATTATCTGGTGGGCTAGAGTTTAGCTTGGTCAGAAGTCGAATAAGGGACTTTACCGAATAACACACAAAATCACAATCGTTCACCGAGTTGGAGTAGGATCTTTTGGGGCCACAAAAGTGTTTGGAATAGCTTCTACTGGAATACCGATTCCCGTAGCACCTCAAGTCAGCTCTGTTCACACGGGCCGACACTCGTACTTGCAGTGCGGAATAGCATCTTGGGATTATATTAGATTAGATTTGGCAACTCTTATTCGCCTGTGGCTTATTCGAGTTGTTAGGTTTAGTTTGATTTTAGTTCGCCTGTGCGTTTCACACACAGTCTCGTAGCACACCTTACATCTGGAGCCCACCGCGAGGGGTGTTGGCAGTTCAGTTTGAAGCTTTCAAAACACTTGTGGATTTAGGGTGTTCAGTCACCATTCAGCCGAAGAAGACTCCGGATTATTCCGACTCAAAAACCAGTGATTTCCCTAATCTCCTCAGGGGAATAGGCGAATTACGTCCACCAAAACCTACAATTCCGAAACCCACTGCTCAGCGTAAAACCAAAACATCGGAGAAGGCGAGAGAATCACTAGTTGGACCTTTGAAGAAGCACACAATTTCGAGATCGCGAATTCCGGTAGCATCTGGAAGCAGAATACCGAACCTTTCGATCGGACCGGAAGAGTCGGCATCATCGAGAGTACAACGTGTTCGTGAGGACTCGGAGTCAGAACCTGATTTAGTTGACGAAGAGATCGTCGACTTCCTTATCCAACAAGGGGAATTACTACAGCAACCGAATCAAATGGTTCAACCAATTCCAGGGGGTGCAGGACAAGCAGGACCAGCAGCAGGAGCGGGTGGAGCTGGAGTAGCAGCTGGAGCAGGGGCAGCACAAGGGGCTGCAGGACAAGCGGGAGTACAACCACAAGGACAACCAGCGGGAAATGCGAGGAATGATGCAGCGGCGAAGTTCAGAATTCCGGAAGGGTACGATGTTCACCGACCAAGGTTCGATGGGCAACACCCCGAGAAGAATTTGAAGTCTTTCATACGTCGTTGCAAGGGCATATTCGAGAATGGGAAGGTAGAGGATGATAACGAGAAGAAGAGACTTGTAATGGAGTACCTGGACAACGATGCCGTCTACGATCAGTGGGAGAGTTTGGAGTCTTATGTTGGAGGAACATTTACGGAATGGGAAAAGGCCATTATCGCCTTGTATCCAGAATTAGAAGATGTGGAGAAAGGGACCATGAAGCGCTTACTCAACGTTATGCGGGAGTATGATGGAACGCGCCGCTCCGATCTCGGGCCGCTCCGACGCCTTGGCTATTCATTTATACGGGAGGCAGACAAGTTGTTGATCGAGCCTGCTGTTATCACGAATAGAGAATTGGTTAGCCACTATCTTGGAGCTCTGGATGCAAGTTTCGAGGGCAGCAGTCAGATCTGCGATGGACGGACCTGACCTGACTAGAATAATAGGCGATCCGGCGCCCGGAAGAACGATGCGAAGAGGGGATCGACTGACTTACAAAGAAGTCATCAAGGTTGCAGAGTACCTCGCGGATCAGTATTCGGGCGTGGACAGTAATTCGCGTTCTCCACCGGCAGGAAACCGAAGAGAAGAGTCAAGGGAAGTCGAACCTCGCTTCAAGCGAGAAGTTGATGATCGACTTAACCAATTCTCTGCCGAGATCGCTGGTGTGAAGGACATGATTACTGTTCAAGGGAATAAGATGGAACAGACTCTTTCGAAATGGGAAACCTCACTCGAGAATTCTATGCGGGTGATGAAACAGGAATTACAGCCTCGTCAGAGAGAGGTCGGACCTTCTGGTGAATTCCAATCGGGGGCGATGATGGGCTGCCACTTCTGTGGAGGCTCTCATGTCATCGCAAAATGCACCGTGAAGGACCAGTATATTCTGTTGGGATACATCATCGTAGAAGATCGTTTCTTGAAATTGCCTGGAGGAATGGATATTCCATTCTTCCCGGGAGCCAAGACACGGAAAGATCGAGTGGATGAGTTCTACAAACGTCAAGGAGTGGATACGTCGCTGGGGAAACCGAAGTCTCAAATGTATTCGAGTCAAATCGAACAGGATGCGATTTATGGGGATATGATAGGGCAATTCTACGAAAGTTCGGCAGATGAGATTTTATCCGCTAACGTTCAGAGAAGTCTCAATCTAAGGATGGGTAAAAACCAGTATAACAACGGACCTCAAGGTTATTCCAGTAACAATGGGTTCCGGGGTTATTCGGATTTTAGAGAGTATCCTCCGCATCCAACTACGCTCCAACAAGCACCTCAACCAATGGCAAATAATCCTATGAACGACGTGAGGAGCTTGCCGTACGCTCAAAATCAACAGGCAGTTGCGTATGACAATTCGGGACTGCCGATGGGGATGAACGTACAGCAATTCGTGCAAGCTTTAGACCTCGTGAGGCAATTGCCAGGCATGGGAGTCTCGAATACCAATGGACAAGGTCCTCAAGATCAGTTCGTTAACACTAGAACGGGTGCAGGGGCCAGGTCGGACCCTCCTCCGCAAAATTTCTAGAACGTTCGAGGAAGGGAGCTGGGAATGTTCCGAAGCAGAATATTCCTATCGCAGAGAAGCCCCCGGAGAACCGAAAGACAGCTGCGAATACTAGTGCGAATTGGCGAAAGAGTGGAAGAATGGTGAGAATTGCGGATGAAGTGGAAGAAGAAGAAGCAGATATGGGTAGAGAATTACCAGCTGTGGACAGGAGGACGACTCGCCGAATTGTAGTAGACGACGATTTCCCTGAAGAAGGGATCGTGCCTATTCCAGTCGTGAGGAATGAAATAAAGCAAGTCGAGTCGTCCAAGGAAAACAAGAAGCCGGAAGGGAAGGGTACTCTTCCGGGGTTTCAGGAGAAAGCGTGGAAGGTAGTCTCGAAGTATGATGACCCAGGTATTCTTCGGAAGCTGGTTAGTCGAACGGAGAATGCTACTCTGGAAGGAATAACCATCAGCGAGATGTGCGCTATGTCACCGGAATACGCCAAGGCTATTCGGCAGAGTCTGACAAGGAAGAGGAAGCCGAATAAGGTTGTGACGTTGGAACAGGCAATATATCGAGGATCTGAATTCCCATTCATGGAAGACGGAGAAACGGCGGGTCTTAGAGAGAGACGCTATTCCCTTATGGACTTACCTCCTGCGGACTGGTGTTATTTGTCGACGGTGGAGGATATAGGTACGGAACCTGGTGTACTGGTGTGCGGGGATCCAGTATTGCAATACATGGCCGCTGTGCCAGACGCTGAGCAACCGAAGCAATCTTCGCTGCGACAGAATCGGCGTCATTGCGAGTTGTTTTCCCTGTGGTAGGAGGAAAATGGAGAATAGAGTGTGTGGTGGATAGCGGTTCACAAATAGTGTCAATGGCGCTTAAGATTGCAGAGGAGCTTGGGCTTACTTGGGATCCGGATGTGCAGATTTTCATGCAGAGCGCGAATGGGACTTTGAAGAAGTCGGCGGGGGCTTTCAAGAAATGTTCCGTTCCTATTCGGCGATATTCCGGTGTACCTGCAAGTTCACGTTATCGAGCAACCGGCCTATGATGTGTTGTTGGGGAGGCCCATTCGACATCATTACAGAGTCAGTTGTGGAGAACAGGAGGGATGGAGGACAAGTCCTGTTAATTCGGGACCCGAATTCGACTCCAGTAAAGAGACGTTATATTCCGACGCATGCAAGAGGGTCGATGATGGTGTTGGGCAGGCCCAAACCGGTCGTAAACTCGAATACCCCTGCGAAGGAAGTAGCAACGCAAGCGGAAGGTTCAAAGTTGAATCCGCAAGCGGCTGGAATACCTAATTCGGCTCCGAAACCTTTCCGTCCCACGGTTGAAGAAGTAATTGATGAAGATGATCCGGCTTATTCTGGTGGTGATGTTGGGGATTCTGAACAGGGGAATAACGGGAGGACTGCGAGTTCGAACGATTCCGAAGAGAAAACAGAATGGCCCGCAGCTCAATCAGAGTCCGAAGACGACACAAGACATGAATAGTGGCCGAGGGTATAATCCGAACAAGAGCTTCTACTCTTGTGAGGGTATGCCTGAGCTCGAGGATCTTGAGAACTCGTCAGATGAAGAGTCGGATGACGAAGAGGACTCTCAAGCAGAATCGAGCGTCCTTGAAAAGCCTTGGTGGGAAACTCAGCAGGATTTTCAGCGCTCTGGGATTGTAGCGACAGAAGGAATGAGCAAGCAGAAGAGGGAGAACATGAGCCAGCTTGCGGTGCAGATCGGAATAGATGAAAATGGGGATTTGCAGCTCGAGGCAATTCTGGAGCCGCGAAATGGGAGCCATTTCGTAGGGGATGAAGAGAAAACGGCGTACCTCTTGGCCTCGAACAAGGCGAAAGCGTTCGCAGAGGACAGGGTAGCGGTGCAACTGCTTAACCAGTACGCGGGTGTAGGAAGCGAAGCTGGTGGAGATGAGAGTATGAGGGTTTTCACTTTCGACGAGCGGATAATACTGGATAGAGAAGATATTCGGCGAAAGACGAAGACTCCGAGACAGAATGGGAAGCACAGGAGTGGAATTGAAGTGAAGGAGTGTCTTAAGTGCTCGATTCATGGGGCGGATGAGGTTCATCATTGGAATAATGATGTTCCGTCTCCGGCTGTGAAACAGGTTTTCGCTGGGAAGAAGTACAAACCAGTGGCACTTAAGACGAGGCCTGTTTACACGGATCTTCCGGAAAAATACCGCATCAAGCGAAACATTACGGACGACCCTTTGAAGGACATGCCTGGTCTGACTCCGCATCCAAGTGAATACTGTCCAACCGGACGCTATTCTGAAGAACGGAAAGAGATCATCGATAGAGTGCACGCAGGGGATTTCTTATGGCTGGAAGAGCGCAAACTACTGCATTGGTTCATGATGGTGCATCACGAGGCTTTCGCGTGGAACGATGAAGAGAGAGGAACGTTGCGGCATGACTTCTTCCCTCCCATTGAAATACCCACGGTTGAACACAAGGTCTGGATCGAGAGGAGCATACCTATTCCGAGAGGGCAGCTGGATGAATTTTGTAAGATAATCCGGAAGAAGATTGACGCTGGTGTTTACGAGCCGTCTAATTCCTCTTATCGTTCGAAGTTCTTTGGTGTTGTCAAGAAGGATGGGAAGAGTATTCGGTTGGTACATGCGCTGGAGCCGCTGAATGCAGTAACCATTGCACATTCGGGAATTCCGCCGGCAACTGAAGAGCTCGCCAATCACTTCGCGGGTAGAGCTTGTGGAGGCGTGTTGGACTTGTATTCCGGTTACGATCACAGAGACTTGGCGGAATCTTCGCGGGACTTTACTACATTCCAGTCACCGTTCGGCGCACTGAGATTGGTAAAGTTACCGCAGGGATGGACCAACTCGGTACCTATATTCCACGACGATGTTACTTATGTTCTTCAGGATGAGATACCTCATGTTACTATTCCTTATATCGACGATGTTCCTATACGGGGACCACCGACTCGATATCAAGACAAGGATGGGAATTACGAGACTCATCCGGAGAAACCCTGGTATTCGGAGGTTCGTGTGGGAACATTTCGAGAATCTGAATAGGGTAGTTCAGCGCTTGAAGCATAGCGGTTTAACTATCTCTGGACACAAGGCTACCTTGTGTGCGGACTCCTTCTCGGTAGTGGGTCATGAGTGTTCTTATGAAGGGCGCAAACCGTCAGTCGATCGGGTTGGTGTTATTACAAGGTGGCCTCCTCTCGAGGATGTTCATCAAGTGAGACAGTTCCTCGGCGTTGTTGGGTATGTGCGGAACTTCATTAAGGATTACGGAATAATGGTTCGACCTTGAATAAACTGCTGCGGGCTGGTCAGGAATTTGTGTGGGGAGACGAAGAGCAAGCTTCCATGGACGCGATTAAGCGTGCAATCGCGGAAAGCGGGGCTCTTAGACCTCTGAATTACGAATCAGGCTGGGAGACAGTTTTGGCGGTCGATACCTCCCACATCGCGATCGGAATAGAGCTATTCCAGATAGATCCTATGGACTCGAAGAAGAGGTACTTCGCGAAGTTTGCCAGTATTCCACTCAACCCGAGAGAGCGCAATTTCTCTCAACCGAAACGTGAGCTATTCGGCTTGAAGCGCGCATGGAATACCTGCAGTACTGGATTCTGGGTTTGTCGCGACCTGACGGTCGAGACAGATGCCTTGTATATCAAGGGTATGCTGGATAATCCGGGAATGGGACCCAATGCTACGATAAACAGATGGATCGAACAAATCCTCATGTTTCACTTCAAGCTTAAGCACGTCAAGGGTTCAACGTTTTTCTCCTGATGGATTGTCAAGGAGGAAAAGAGTTGAGGGTGATGAAATTCTACCACGAACGGAAGAAGGATTCGATGAAAATCCATCCCCGGACATGCACGAGACCAGCCATTGGAATTCGATGATTTCAAGGAAACAATCGACACAAGAGGCGGCTTCATGTTTGACATTTTCCGGGAGGAAGACTCGTATGAAGAAGTAATCGCCAAGTTCTCACAAGAATGCCAAGACACGAATAGGGATACTAAGGTGAGGCGGATGCGATTAGGGAAGCGTATTCCAGTGAAGGCGTTGCACTTCCGGAATACCTCTCGAATGACATCAGAAAACCGGAACCTTTATTACCAGACGGTGCATTCAAGTGGGACGAGTCGGTGAAGGAGCCTTATCCGGAAGAATGGCGCAGCGCGGCAGCAAAGAAGCAGGATGAGCGGTTAGGAACAGTCATGGAATCTTGAGTAGGGGTTGCAGAAGGCCAGAGGGGTATTCTGATAAGGAATACAACTCCCTGGTTAGATATGCACGCTTATTCTTCTTAGGGAAGGATGGACGGTTATTCAGGAAGGGGCAAGATGGCATGAATAAACTTGTGGTTGAACCTGATCACCGAATGTTATGATGAAGTCGGCGCATGATAGCCTAGGCCATCGTGGAGTGTATGCGACGAAGTCGCTATTGGAAATCAGGCTATGGTGGCCGGAATTGGGAGCGTGATGTGTCGAACTATGTCAAGACTTGCCACATGTGTCAAGTCAGACAAAGGCAGTTGATGCGAATACCTCCGGTGCCTACTATGACACCAAGCCTATTCCAGAAAATTCACACGGATGTGATGGTCATGCCAGATGCGTCGAACGGTCATAAATTGGTGGTGGCAGCAAGGGATTCCTTGAGTAGATGGGTGGAAGCCAAAGCTTTACGCGCAGATACTGCGGCTGTCTTGGGTAATTTTCTGCTGGAGAACGTCATCTGTAGATGGGGTTGTCCTGCGGAGATTGTCACAGACAACGCACCACAATTCCTAGCAGCGCTGGACTGGTTGCACCGGAAGTACGGAATAACTGGAATAAAGATATCCCCGTACAATTCGCAAGCGAACGGACCGGTAGAGCGAGGGCATGCGGATATGCGACAATCTCTAGCTAAGGCGACTGGCGGAGATGGGAATAAGTGGTACTGGTTCTTGCCTCAGGTTGTGTGGGCGGATAGGGTAACGGTTCGGCGGGGTTTAGGTTGTTCACCTTATTTCGCTGTAACGGGCGCTCATCCGGTCTTACCGTTCGATATCGTCGAAGCGACTTGGCTTGTCGAGTACCCCGGAGAAATTATTTCGACCGCGGAGTTAGTTGGCCTGCGAGCGAAAGCTCTGGCTAAACACCGAACTCACGTCGAAATAATGAGGAAGAGGGTCGACAAAGAGAAGCGTGCGGCGGTTGAAAGATATGAACGCGTACACAAGTATACGATAAAAGACTACGACTTCAAGCCCGGGGATTTGGTGCTTATTCGGAATACTCGGATAGAGAAAAGCCTGAATAGGAAATCGAAGCTTCGGTATATGGGTCCTCTAGTCGTGGTCCGTCAAACTAAAGGCGGTTCTTATCTTTGTTGTGAATTGAATGGTGCAATGTGGCCTGGGAAGATAGCGCGATTTCGGGTTATTCCATACGAAGCTCGGAAGAAGATCGCCTTCGTAGAGGATGTTGAATCACTCATCGACATGTCAAAAGCCGAATTGGACAGGCTAGCGGAAGAAGCTGAGGAGAAAGATGAGGAATTTGGGAGGGACTTGCAATTTGGAGATATGCAGATGGATGTGGAAGACGACTCGGATGCGGACTCAGAAACTGCAGAGGACGGGAGTTCTGCCGAATAAGGTTTAATCACACGCTAAAAGCTTCGGCGAAACACAAATGGTTAAGCACTATTCGACACGGGGACTACTGATCACGGGTAAAGAGCGTTATTCGAGTTGGACAAGGAGTGTGGCTGGGTATAAAGAGGCGCTGCACGTTTAGTAGCGCTTCTTGTTGTTGTACGGACGGGAAGAGGAGGCACGCGGAGCGGTAGGGGTGTTCGCGCCGTGGCCAGTGGAATTACCGCTGTTGGTGGCTCCAGCCGCGTTGATGGCCTGAACGAGATGAACGGGGAGACCGAGGTTGGTGTCGCTGGGAATAGAATTGAGTGCGGGTGAAGAGCGGAATAAGGAGACGTACGACATGCGGGTAGGGGGCTTGACACCGCGCTTCTTGAGTTCGTTAAGCGCGTGGTTGTGGCGAGTGCGGGTGATGACAAAGTCCTCAACGGCGTACGAAAGGCGCTGGACACCGATGATGAGGTTGTTGTACTGCTCGTCCTCGAGGCTGATAGCTTGGTTGTTCGAGATTGAGACTCCACCCTCGTTGCGCGAAATGACCTCAGTAATTCCGGCAGCAATGCGGAAGAGGCTGCCTACGGTGGTGTTGGTACCCGCGGGTCCAGGGACGTGTTCGGCGGGAACGTGACGAGGAGCGCCGGAGTCCGGAATAACGTTCTTATTCTTCATGATCTGAAGCAGAATAAGCGAAGCACTGGACAAAAAGAAGTTAACTCACTGGAGTTTCCTTGTTGGACTTGGTCTTTTTGGCGGGAGGTTCGCTCGCGTCGGGGGACAAGGCCTGGCATGGTAAGCGGGGATAGTGGTTGACCGTACAAGTGCATACGCGGGCTTCTTCCATGGGTTCATCCTGTTCCAAGACGACGTTGACGTCGGGTTCGCCTTTGGCATCGGATGGCGCATCAAGGTACGCGTCGAGGTCGTCGGTCTGGAATAAGGTCAGAAACTGGAAAAAACGAAAATGGGAAGAGACGTACGTTGGGCTTGAGCTCGGCAGGGACAGGAATAGCTGGGATGCCGTAGAACACGGCACAGTTATTCTTGAATGCGCCAACTTCCATCGGAGGGAGGAAAGTTGGGTTCTTGGTGATAGTGGTGCCGACGACCTGGTTGATCTTGTTCTCAGCGTCGTGGAGAGCGGCCTGGTTCTCGGTGTTGCGCGCGAGGAACTGGATATTGTCGAGATCGAAGAGCGGATGCTACCGGAATAAGCGATGCTGCCTCGGGAAATAACCGGAAAACGACTCACGAACTTGTTAATCGACTCGATGAGGGTGCGCGTGGCAAGACGAGGGTTGTTGGGGTCGATGTACTGGCTCTTGAAGGACGAGAACGTGTACGCGACGTCCTCGATGAGGTCGTGGTGCTCCTGGACAAATTTGGCCATAATGGACTCAGGGATAGCGAAGAAGTTGGGAGCGGGAGCCATGTTGGGTTCGAGCGGGGATGCGAGTGCAAACGAGTGAGGGTACTGCGCGGAAAGGAACGTGTAGGGCTCGAAGTGGGACCGCACGGTCTTGTGGGGAATTTTCGGGCGCATTTTATACGGTCGCTGGGGACAGCAATTAGCTATAAAATGGGGGAGAGGGTCGCTGATTGGCTGCATCAAAATTTTGCAAATTTTGGAGCAGACCTCGAGGTAACCGCCCTCGAAACGAGTATATTCCACATGGATCCGACGCGCGTATCAAGCGACCAGAGCTCACTGAATTGGTTTGCAATTCGCTTCGTTGGCTCGAAACGACCGGAGCCTGTACAGGCCACATGGAACCGAAACCCTCCAACCCTGTCTGAGCGGTTACTTCGACCATCAAATCCGAAAGACGAATAGCGAAAGGCTGTGGAATAACCAAGACAAGAATAGAGCGGGCACAACACGGATGATGCATATTCTATTGAGCTCTAGTCAATAGCCAGACGAAAGACTGAAAGTCTTCGAAGGATGCGGACGTGTGTGTACCTGATGATTATGGGTCCTATTGATCGGTATCAGCATGGCAGTTACTGTCGAGCAACCATCAAATCAGTAGACCCACCTCATCAGGATCGCCGTTACTTGAATTACCCGCAGCCGCATGAATAACGAGATCGTGATGATCAAAGCCCGATTCTCACAGTTGAAAATCGTGCAAGTCAACTCGGATTATTCTGATTCTCGCTTATTCGAGTCCGACGTGTGTTAGAGAGCAGTATAGTATATTGCGAGATAGCGACTATTCTAATTATTACAAGCGGTAATAAGTGGAATAGTGGAGAGAGCGTATATACAAAACAGAAACGACACCCAGAACACGACAACAACAGTACAAGCGACCAGAATAACGAGCTCAGCGGCGGCGACGGGGAGGTGGAGCTGGACGTGAAGAAACCTGAGAGAAGTAAATGAAGAGAAGCCACGAGGAACGGAAGAACTCACCTCGGGTTCGGGAGCGACGGACTTGGGAGCAGCGAGCGGTTCGCCGTCCTTTGGGACGACTGCGCTGGTGCGGGCCTTCTTCCGCGTCTCCTTCTCCTTCTCCTTCGAAGTACTGGCGGTCGGAGTCTCGACGGTTCTGCGCTTGGGGGTCTTCGTCTCGTCGGCCTTCTTCTCGACGATCGTCTCAGTCTTCTTCTCGACGGCCTTCTTCTTCTGTTTTTCGACGATCTTCCTGGCGGCATCGGCGTCCAAGGTGTCCTCGGCGAGTTCGTCGCGGCCGGCCTTCTCGTACTGTTCGAACCACGACAAGAGGACATCTTCGGCGATGGTGCCGGGCGCGGCGTGGAAACGTTCGCGGGCGGCTTCGACGCCGTTGGTCTTGACGATGGTGACGAAGAGCTCGTAGAGGCGCTCGGTGCGGACGCTCAAGTCGTCCATATTGGCGTTGTGCATGGCGAGCGACTGGCGTGCGCGTTCGTGCGAGGCCTTGAACTCGTCGAAGAGGAGGTTGAGCGCTGGAGATGAAGTCAACACGGGAAGAGGAAAAGTGGGACATGCGACGTACTGTTATCGTGAAGCTCGATGGTCGGCGCCATCTGGCTGACAAGGTCGCGAATCTCGTCCGACGACATCTTGTGGTCGCAAGACCGACCGCGAGTCTTCCGGCAGTGCTGGCATCCGACGCCGACTCCAACGGGGATGCACTGCTTCACCCGTAGGTGTAGCATTTAGCCTGTGGACCTAGGAGCGGCTAGATAGCCTCTAGGCTAAAAGCCTATCCATTCGTAGGCCTGCCGTTCCTAGAGATCTAGGCTATTTCAGCACCCAAATAAGGTGCTTGAAGCCGCCGTGAAGCTGCTAGCCACCAGGCGGCATCTCGGCTTTTTATTGCTCCAGTCACAACATGGATTAAGGGAGAATATCCGGGGAATACAATCAATCTGTCAATATTCTCTTCGGCAACATTCGGAACTACTGCTGGCGGTCCCCCCGTGATAACCGCGGCCCCGCCTTCTCCCGCTACGGCTGCTGGCTGTCCATTCCCTCCAGCTCCGCCACGCTGCCCCCCTCCGTGATAACCCCCCCATCTCCCGCTCCTTCCCCTTCTCCCGCCACCAGCGCTCGATATATCTCCACATCCTTCCTCATTACCGCCTCCACCACTGCCTTTCCTGGCTTGCTCCATTCGGCGAAAATGCGCTCGGCTATCCATCCATGCACCGCAACCTGCCGTTTCGAATATGCTTGCAGTCCCGCAGCCAGCTCCGGCTCAACGTGTCTCCCGCACTCGATCCGCTGCTCCCATTCCCGCTGAACCGACTGCAAACTGCGTAGCACGCGTTTCATCTCCTCGCGCAACAGCCGTACTTCCTCGATCCATCTATCCCGTCGCGCTCGCGTCTTCATCCATCGTACACGAACGGCTAAAACGCATCAGAACCTGTCGCACGCAATTGTAGTAGCTTCTTACCGTCATGAAGCCCAACCTCATCTTCGTCCTCTCCCACCGCCTTCCAAATCCAGGAAACCGCACCGCTGCTTGCCGCCGCTGTGGGTTCATTGCGGGCCCGTCGTGTTGCACCAACTCGACCCAATCGCAATCTCGCCCCTGCGTCACTTTCCCCTTCCGCTCGCACGTTCAGGTCCCCATCCGCAAGCTCTTCCAAGTCGGGCCTGTAGGTCGGTCCCATGAGTCGTTGCAAGGCCGTCCGCGCCTGTCTGTACTTTGTTGCCTCCCTGGTGATCTGGTCCGTAACCCGCGATATGAGAGTGCTTGAACGAGTAGAGGCCCGCTGACCCACAGAATTGGCATTCCGATGGTGAATGAGGTGTGTTTTCGTGTAGAGCAGTCTGCGAAGCCTCGACAACGCATCCCCGCATTGAGCCTCCCGGAGCTTGGCCTCCACCGTCACCAACCCTCCTCTAGATGCCCTTCCCCGCTCCGTGTCGCTCAAATCCGAGGGGAGCCAAAGTTTGACGTCCTCGGCCTTTGGCGGTGGTCGGTCCGCGTCGCGTCGCTCCTCCTCTGACAACCGTAGGGACGAGACGCCAGGCATGAAGAACTCTTGCTGGCGTTGAATGACTTTGAGCTTCTTGAAGAACGAAGCCCGCAGCTCGTCGATCTGTCCAGAGCGATTGGCAGTCAAGGTGGTCGTCCCTCGTACTTCGTTTTTTATGCGCCGTCTAGGCAAGCATTAGCACAATCCCAGCCAGAGCGACAGCAACACGTACTTAAGGTCCTCCAGTTGCAGGAGACCCTTGATGAATGCTGCTGCCGTCGTACGCACTTCCAGAAACTCGCCGCGACCCTCGCGCGCTTCCCGCACTTCCGTCTGCTTCAGATCTGCCGCCACCTGCGCCTCGGATGGCCCCGCTAGCATACTTGGTCAGCAGAGAGCAGATAGACGGAGGGAGATTCCCTTACCATCTTTACCCCCAGCCATTAGATACGGGTTTGGCCTAGTCTTATCGGCGAGCCATTCCTTTATCTGCTGCATCCATTCCCATCGCACCGAGGGCGCCAAGCTGCTATCGACTTCGACGAACTCCGCGATCTGCTTATCTCGCTCGGCGACTGCGATGATGAGCTTGCGAGCCAGCATCTCGCCTGAAGATCAGTGAGTAACGGACTTCTGACAGCGCGGTCGCACACACCTTGTCCGACATTCTTTTCGAAGTTAATATGATCCACTTTGTCCTCGATGCTGTCGTGTCGATTGCCTTGCCCCATCTCCTTCGTGGCAAAACCAATGGGATTTAGGACTGCCCACGTACGCTCGATCCCCTCCCCATCCGTACGTCCTACGCCTACGGCATAGCTGAGTGAGTTCTCGGCACGGCAGCCTTCCTCGTGCGCCACCGCATGCCAAACGGGAAGGGCGAACTGGATATCGAACGCATCGAGACTCGCCGGAATGTCGCGTTGGCCCATGATGTTCAGGACCCGCGCGCGCAGATGTTGCTTCCACTGGCACGCAATGTCGTAGGACAGGACCAGATGCTTAACCGAGGTCTGCCCCAGCGCATGCATTAAGATGTAGTCCATGTTTACATAGCTGCACAGAATCATCAGCACGGCTACCGACGCTTAGCAGATACATACGTACCGTTCGCCTTTCTGCAAATCACCCAAACCACCCGCCCGGACAACTCCGTGCCGCGCGCAAACACACCCCCCTACACCGGAGACGCGAAGGCCAGTTGTTAGACGTGTGTCCTTCTGCATGAGAGCCGCAAAGGCAATGCAGTTGCTGACCTATTGTGTCGTTCAACAAAACAAGTGAACGAAAAGTGAAGGAACTCACGTCTTCCTCCGCGACGTAGTCGCGCAGGTGTTCTTTGTATGGCTCGTCGTCCACAAAATAGCTCCATCCTGATCCCAGAGAAGGATCTTGGCGTTCGTTGGCACGCATTCGGTTCTTCAGCCGGAAGTTAGCATCTAACGCGAGCATGAGGCCATAGAGGAATCTAGACGCGTTCGTTAGCCTCGGCCTCGTCGACGTTGAGCCATATTACTCACTCGTTGTCCGGACTACAGGTGTCCCAGCCCACTGGGAGATTGAAACCGGGGCGTGGGCACGCCCAGCAACCGACAGCAAGAGCACCTGGCTTGACCGCCCCAACGCTGACTCCCTCAGCATCCGGGTTCCATCCCTCGGATTGATGCCCAAGTCCCGCTCGCTTGGCACGCTTGAGGAACGCGTATTGCCGCGCCATACGACTAAACGCACGATATCGATCCTGCATATACGTCAGGGCTCGTTTCACCCACTGATTCAATGATACTCACCGGCGTCTTTCCCAATAGGGAGGGATCCGTCAGTCGCTCCAGCGTACCGACAAAGTCGTGCGCATTGACGTTCCCGACGACATTGAGCGTTCGAAAGAGCTCCAGCGCGCGGAATGTCGCACAGGTCCCAAGCTCGTGGACGGTAGCCGGATACCACCCATTGGCCATTAGCTGCGCAATAAGGTCTTGGCGAAGCGATTTTGAGCAGCCGCAGAGCTTCACGTCGAGAGTGAAGACGCCGTTCGTGTCGATGACGACGAGTGCCTGTGACGGACGAGGAAGTGGGCAAGCGCGACCTTGGTGTCCCAACTGATACCCGAAACGTAAACTTCTGGAGGAGTCGTCCTTGAGATGAACCCGATGTAGCGCGACAGGATCCCAAAACCCCCCATTCCATTCCTGTACAGCGTCAGAGACGGTAGAAGAAATCGCATCGAACGCTTACCTTGACAACGTGTAATGGGTTATCGGTGTGTTTCTCCTCCAGACACGCTTCACATTGCAAGCGGAGGCCACAGTCCTGACAGCGGAATAATCGAGTCTGGCCGCCTGAGTAGTAGGTCGCGTGGCAGACAGAACAGGCTGGACTATAGATATCTTCTCCCAAGCCATCGTGTCGTAGGAGGTTGTCGAGGAAGATGTCTCTTTGGCGACGCCAGCCTTTCATGGGATCGTCCTGTCCAGCACATATTGAGTTTTCTTTCGCCAGCTGAAGCAAAGCATTCGACTTACGGAGCTCTCATAACGACGGCGTTTCCCGCCCGAGACCTCGTCTTCCTCGATGGTGTGCTCGTAGGGCGCGTTTGGGTCGTCGCCGGTGAGTGTATCCGCGATAGCGGCGAGTTGCGCTGAATCCAGTGGAGGCGCAGCCATGAAATCCGTGGTGTATGTGTCGGGTTCATCGTCTTCCAGCCTAACGCGCTTCTGGGGTGCCAGATTCGATACGCTCGTGATGGTGTTGGAGCTGGCCGCGAAATGGATGCTCAGGTCGGCGGAAGGGTTGGACCCGGTGTCATTGTAGGTGAAGGTCGACGTTGCAGCTCTCGCCGTCTTCTTTCTGCGACCCATTGAGATTGAGACAAGGAAAGAAACGAAGGAGACGCACCCATCCAAGCCCGAGCCGGAGATGGACCCAACACCCGAGCAATCGCACAGGGCCTACATCGCGGTGGCTAAGGAAGACGACACATCCTTTGATGATCAATTCTTCACGGCCATGTGCCACAAGCCCACTGTGATATGCGCGTCCTAGTTACTAGTAGCCGACTCCTACAGGTAAAAGAACTTCCGCAAATTCTGAGATGATACTGGCTTAATGGCTCAGGTCGAGCTGCTCTGTCGTTGATCTTCCCTTCACGCTGGCAACTTGAATTCGCTTATTTGAATCGAATACATATCCACGCAACTAAAGCTTCACAACTTCACTGACCCTTCGCTTTGATTTCGGCAGGGTGGGCCACTGCATCGTCGCTCGCACGGCCGTCAGCGTCAGCGGCTCTAATTTCCCGTCAGTTAGCGTCGCAGACCGGAAAAAATGGGCCACATACTGAGCATATGAGCGGCGATATTGGCAGACGATGTCGTAGGTGACATGCACGTACCCACTGCGCGAGACAGGGTGGATACTGCGCGAAGCGGGGTAGATATCAGCGTATTTCTCGCCCTTTGCCAGCGGGCCGGGGCTGTTTTCAAGCTGGCTGTTTTCTAAAAGTCATGAGCGTGGGCGTAATCTCGAGGTAGACCATACCTGACATCCAAGTTCTCAAATCTGCGTCGTGAAGTATGGCCATTTTAAAGCTAGCCCATTTTAAAGCGCTCAGACAATCGCATGCAATCAACGCATGCAATCAAGCGTAAACCACTGGTTTCAAAGATATCCCCGAGTAACAGGCGAGACACGCACAGTCCCAGCCTTTCTCTCGGCGCAGCAGCGCCGAGGTGCCGGCGCGGTCTGAGGCTACAAAGGTCGTGTAAAATGACCCTTTTCAGCGCCGCAAAGCCTTCCACAATGTAGAATGGAACCCACCTTGCTCGTAACCGGCGGCGGAAATCGTATCACAAGGCCCGTCGTTATCGGTGATCATGATTCAGGGTCCTGGTCTGCGCTGTGGGTCATTGACCCGCGCGCTCGATTCCCCAACGCTGAGCGACGTCTGCAACAGCTTGCTGAGCAAGGTCTGCAAGGTCTGCAACGGCTCGTATTCTCAGACGGAGAGACCGGATTTTGGAGGAAAAGGCGCCTATTGCAGCCCGCGTTTCGTTGATGCATATGAATATCGATGAATCTTGTTGCTGAGATCTATAAGCTGAGCTCGAATAAGCTGAGCTCGAATCAGATCTCTCAGAGAGTGTGACTTCCCTTGGACTTCGCCTGTGCGCTCTTTTCCCCAGCCATGTCCGCTTCGTCCGCTGGCA
The DNA here is from genome assembly GCA_029282125.1 of Mycena amicta. Taxonomy (NCBI): domain Eukaryota; kingdom Fungi; phylum Basidiomycota; class Agaricomycetes; order Agaricales; family Mycenaceae; genus Mycena; species Mycena amicta. Next base: position 354,753 of record JARIHP010000042.1, on the reverse strand, counting down.
GCTCGACTCTCTCTCCCACCAAAGGCAGCCGTCCCGACAGACCTCTCGACAACGACCATGTGGAAGAGCTATTGGCCCGCCGTAGGCGCTTTCCGCTCGTAGAATGAGTTGCGCTGATGAGTCCAGTCCCCAAGCGCGCTAGAGAACATGTTGAGGTCGTCTCAGAAAGCGAGATTGAGGTAGTCTCTATCTCTAACAGAGGTCAGTCCCTATCGCAATGTGCTCAAGCTTTGCGACACACGTACCTTCCTTCCAGTGAGCAAGCGACCCCGCGCATTGATGTCTTCCACCTCTGCGAGCCTCTCGACTTCAGTTCGCACCACGAGGCATACGCAATCTGAAGCTGAAGAAGGTGAGTGCCTGATCTACGTGAGCGCCACTTCACCTTACGCGGAACGGTAGCAGAGATCGCCGACACTGGCACTAGTAGTGAGCCCAAAAGCTCTCAATCGTTGCTCTCACTCACTCACCCGTTTAGCCGCCGCCCTTCGGGATCTCGCCTACCGTCTGAAAATCCTGGGCGAGGGACGACAGCGTCCCCGTCCACGCGACCTTCCCACTCCAGACGAATTGCAAGGCCGGCGCGACTTTCCAGACGGCTTCCCAGTCCGCGACAGCCTCTATGCCACCGATCTGCGCCCGGGTCCCTTGATCCACGCTCTTCCCATTCATAAATGCGCGTGCTGCGTTAAGGTGAAGTCGTGTCCCGTCTGGTATGTGTTTTCGCTTCTCCGAGAGTGAAAAGTGACCCAAGCCCTAGGTTTCCGAATTGCCGGCATAGCGCGTGCTACGTGTGCACGTTTCTGCATCTCGAGGGCTGCTGGACCTGTCCAGAATGTGCGCGTCCGATGTACGAGGCTCCGCGGCGTGATCACGGTCTGGAGGAGGAGATTAGTCGTCAATATCCTGAGTGGAAAGATCAGAGTGCAGTCACCTACTCATTTGCGCGCTTCACATTTCCCCGTCGTCCAGTATTGTAGTGGAGTCAAGTCGCAGTAGACGACCAGCGAATCGTGTATCGTGCTGTGAATCGTGTATCATGATTATCGTTGTGTGTCCGCAATACAGAGTGTTGCTGTGAAGTTCTTCAAACCGTTCATTGAGCGGTCGTATTCGGTGGTCGTATTCACAGTAAGCGCTCTAGGAAGCCACTGGGCGGTCGGAAGTTGAGAGCAAAGTGAAGTGACACCGTGATGGATTGTCGTCCATATCAGGCAAGATGTGGTCGGGTCACCAAGATTTCCTTATTTTAGAGGTACTCTGCGAGATATAGCACTGGTTTTAGTTGTACTGGAATCTATTAGCGTGCCCGAATCGATCCAGAGGCAAATCCGAGAGGATGCGAAGACTTTATCATTTCACTTCAAACCCGACGAAAGATGTCTCTAATGATCTTACATCTTTCTTCCCGACCTTCACCGTCCGATGCTGGCTCCGCAGAATCTAGCCACAAATGATGAACGGCGCAAGGCTCGCCGCTTAAGCAGTCTGAAATACGACCACAGTGAACAGTACGACAGCCTCGAATTCATTTGCGTTTAAATTTATAGAACTAACTATTTGGGACAGTGGTCGCCAAGTCAGGCGTGAACGCGTACGGTCTAAACGCAAGGTCGCAAAGAATCATATCTCGCGGGTGGCTCTCCCCGACCTCCTTGAGGACTGGGCCTGCGCTTCCCTGCGCCAAACATATGAAGTTTTCAAGGCCGCCAGGGATCTCGACGGCGATTTCGACGAAACTGAGTTCGCGCATTGGATCTCCCCTCCACCGTTCGACGCCCCCGCCATAGCGCTTGCCAACGAACCTGACGATGCCGACTATCAGGACTGGCTGGCATGTCTCGTCGACGGCTGTCTGCTGCGACGGGAACGAGCCTTCGAAGCAGGTCTGAAGGAAGACCTAGCACATATCGGCAAGAAGAAGATGGGGGACCGCCTCCGCACCGATATCAAGAGCCTTCTGGCCCACGACTGGGTGGCACTGCGGACGAAGGAAGCTCTGTACCAGCCAGGCACCCCGCCACACACGGTATACGAACGCCATGTCATATTTCTAGCGCGGCGTATGTACAGGATGTACTATCTACGGTTTGTCTGAAAACCACTTGCTGCCTCATCCACGCACAGATGCTGAATTGCTCGGACTATTGCTCGGACTCGCGCACGACGAGAATCCATCACCATCATCAAATTGCTCTTGCTCCCGACACCCATCCACCATGTCGACGACCACACGCTACCCCCGCCTTCTTCAGTCGTTTCTTCTCTTCTCCTCCGACCAATGACGATATCTGGCGGTTCCAAGACCTCCAGCACGATTCGGAGCTTCCCGATGGCCAGATCCGCTCCTTCGTCAACGCCCACACGGCGAAGCACTGGCAAATAACTTTCGCCGGCCGCATTGTCGCTGATGTTCAAGAACCGGATGCGCGCGTACGCTGTACCTTTACTCGCGATGTAGGTTGCTCACCGTCATACACAGTACCTGATCCTCGAGGCCCTGTCCGGGGAGCAAATGCTCGAAGACTTCAAGGAAATGGTGTGGGCGCTGGGTCGACTCAAGGATAGGGCTCTCCGGAAGACACTCGCCAAGAGTGTTGACGACTGGACTCGCCCTGGTCGCAACGGCATGGACAGTGGCTACATCTACGTCCATATCACCAGCAAGACAGTTCTGGTAAGCAAGCTATCTTCCCAGTCCGTGCCCGTGTTGTGCTGACCCTGGCACTAGACAACGCATGCCTGGGAACGCGACGAGCCGTGGGTCGCTGAGCCGGAGCGACTTCCGGTGAATCCTCTGGCAGTCGGCGCGGCGGTATTCTGTGTCGCCCATCTCCTTCAAATCGACAACCAACTTCATGACGAACCACCACTGTTCGCCAAGGTTCGTTCCTCGCGCTGGTTGTCGCTATCGCTCACCAGTGACCAGCAGTGGATTGTCAAATGTCGTTTCCTTTCCCGTCTGCATCTTCCCTCGGCCGGCGCCCAAGGTCGGAACCCTGGAATGCTGGTCTTTCTGAGTCGTGGTGGTGTCCCTGGTGGTTTGCCCGTGAGCGCTTCGGAGCAGTTGGCCGTTCGCGACGACAGCGACGAAGCTGATGAATAATACGATTCGCTTATTTCCCTCACGCACAATAAAATTCATGGCTTGAAGCGATAAATTGAGATGTATACGAGTAAGAACACTACAGCGAGCCGCGTCGAATTGTGTATGAGGAGGGGAGATACTGCAGAGACGCTTCCTCCCAGTCTCCGACAATGGATCTAGGATTCAATTAGCAACGTTATACATGCAAGGGAAACACCCACCTCAAAACAAGGCCGCGAAGAACCGGGAAGTCCTCCACAAGCACGTCCAGAATCTCAGCCTCCATAAGGCTCCGCGGCAGAACATTGTCGACGATGGTGTGCTTGACGACGACAAGATTCCCTCGAATCGGATTGTATCCAACGTCTTCGGTAATCAGAGCCGTGGCGAGGTTCTCGGCGTCGTCGTCCTGCTCGTCGGACGAGTCGTCGCTGCCGTAGCTATGGCTGTCGTCGCTTTTGGTGCTGCCCGTATCTTCGGCCTCCGTTTCGACGTTGTGACTGCAGGCCTCGAGAAAAGTGAAAGCGCAGCGGTCGTCAACCGAGATAGCCGAGGCGAAGAAGCGTCGGCACATGTCGCAACCCATGGGGCTGTTCTTCCAAAACCCGCGCAAGATGTCGACCTGATGTCCGATAGTGGGCGGCTTGGTGCGATCCAGGGGTAACACGAAGTGCTGAATGGCGCCAGCACTATCGTACGACGCGACGGCGCGGCAACGGGGATCGCCAGGCTTGCGGATTATGATCAGAAAGTGAAACAGGGCAAATAAGTGATAATGCTGCTCACCTGTGTGACGCTTGGATGGGGAGGCAACCGTTGGAAGTCTTCGCGGGGTAGAAAGCCCCAGGCCTGCGACGGCGGGGGGGACGAGGGAGTCGACATAGTGGAGGAGCAATGCGGATGAATCAAGAAGCGTCTGCTTATTATCTTGCTCAAGTGGATTTATCCAGACGTACCTCGTGGTACCGATGCAGCGCTGAAACTAATCAGCAACGAAAATCATCGGACTCGGAGGCACAAACGCGCCACACCTTGCCGAGTCCTCGTGGTACCGATGCAGCGCTGCAAGCAATGATATTCCGCAAACGAAAATCAGGCGCAATCGCCCCCGCCAAGTCCAACCCGTTGTGGTCTCTCTCGTCCTTCCCCGCCTGCTTTTACTTCCCGTCCGCTGTTATGTCTACGTCAGAATCTCCTGTGGGCGCATTGATAGAGCCCAACGCCGCGGCCGAGGATGCCAGTGTCTCCAGCCTGTGAGCTTTTTCGGCGTCCAGACGTTTTCAGATTTTGACAACCTTCCAGTGCGCTTACGCAGTCTGCGAAGTCCAAGAGCAAGCGCAAGAGTAAAGCCACGATGACCAAGGCGGATCGGCTTCAAAAGAACGGCAAGAATTGGGCGCAAGGGGTTCGTGAGGATCTGATTCTCAAACCTCGATGGGACGAGTTTGTGGCTGCAAAGCTGGTGGGCGGCCCGACGCTCAGGTCGTTCTACACTTCTGTTCAGAACGAATTCCTCTACAAAATCGGCTGGCGGCTTGCAGACGACGTGGAACCAGACCAGCCTCTGCCCGAGTTTGACCCGACTGCTGCGCCACAGATCGAAATACTGTCGGCAGACGAGGAGAAGGCCAAAGAGCAGCGTATAGCATTGTTGTGTGGGGTAAGCGAACTTGCCACGAGTGGCGTCACATACTCACGCTTTATCCCCACCACCAGCGTATCAAGCGCTACTATGTGAACCGCCTCGAGACTGCCAACAAGAAGAACAAGGGCAAGTCTGGCCCCGTCAAAACCGCCCAGCTCCCCAAAGTCGACGACGTAGACGATGCGGTGGTCTTTGTCGCCAATCGCCTTGGGCTTTCACCTCCGAAACGCGCTACCGCTGGGTACCAGCTGTACATGACAGAGTCTTTTGCCGAGGAGATCGCGCCCGTGGTTGCGCAGAGATGGAAAGAGCGTCTGACGCCAGAGTCGACGCAGGCGGAGATTGACGCGAGTCCACCTCCAGAACTGGGTCCCAAGATCGCACTGGAGCTCTTCAACCAATTGGAACCGGAACGGAGGGAGGACCTGCAGAGCCGGGCGAAGGCATTCGCACGGCAAAACAAAACCGAGTACGAAGAAAACCTCAGGGCCTGGCCACCGACGACGCCCGCGTTTCGTCAAAAGTACAGTTATTGCTTTCCTACGTGTTCTTTACTGACACCGCGTCAGAGCTCAAAATCTCATCGAACCGCTCATGGACAAGCTCATGCGAGCAGTCTCGGATGCGACAGGAATGCACATGTTCGTCGTGCTGGGTGGTCCTGTTCCCAAGTGGGGCGGAGAGATACGAACCATCCAGTGCGCCATTTCTTGCTTCTCGAGTCCTGTGACTGATTTTCTATGGGTAGATTATCTGTCGGTGCAAACCACGCTGCGGTACCTGTGCCCTTCATGGAGTGGGACGCAGCCCGTTGGGAAAGCGAGGTCATCGACAGATTCAAAGCATACCTGGAAACGGCGTTCAGTAAGTGGTCCTACGGCTACCTCGACCGCAGGCTAAATGTGTATAGCTCCAGCCGAACGTCTCGCATATTCATTGAACAAGGATACCGCCATCGGCGATCTCTCGCCCACCATTGACCCCGACGACACCATGGACGCCGACGGTGTGCCAATCGCGTCATCCTCCAAGGCCAAAACCACAACGAAAACCAAGCACAACTCGAAATCTGCCAGCAAATCATCCTCATCCTCATCCTCCCCCCACAACCTGACGAACGACGATGCCAATAGCGATGACGGCGATAGCGACGGCGACGACGACGACGATAGCGACGACGATGCGAGCGACGACTCAACGGAGAGGCGGCGGCGATTCGAGCGGAATCGTCAAGAGAGCATTCGAAAGACGAAGGAAGTGATGAGGGGTATGGGTCTCCTTGACGCCACGGGCAAACTGTTCGCCGAGAAGACGCCGAAACCGCGGGCTCCTAGAAAGGAGAAGGCTGTTCCGACGGACCCACCCCGTCGTTCTCTGCGGCGGGCAAGTGGCTCGGAAACGGAACCTATGGATACGAGGGAAGATGGGGAAGATATGGGGTCGTCCTCAGCGGGCAGTGGAACGGATGGGGAGTCGATGGGCACCGGAACGGACGGAGAGTCGATGGGCACTGGAACGGACAAGGAAGGGGGGTCAGTGGGGACTGAACCCACGCAGTCAGAGAACGAGGACGACATGATGCTGGTGGAACCCACGAACGAGCCGCCCGCCAAAGCCTCCTCGATGAACGAACGGCCTGCGACGAGCAAAACCTCGGCACCAGCGAAGCCCTCGGCTGGGACCGCCTTTAAATCCTCTGGGGGCGGCCTGCGGCGTTTGTTGGCAGTCGACGCCGCCAAACGAGTCACCCCAATCCCGCCTTGCCCGGAACGGACGTCGGAATCGACCTGGCTTTGCAACGTCTACGGGGAGCTCACAGGAGTCAATCTGGGAGCCACGTACAACGACACGCTCGCAGCGTACTTCTCGCTCGAGGCAGCGTATGGATATGCCAACGGGACGGGGAGGCTAGCCACAGAGCATCGACCGCAGCAAGTGGCCGCTTGGATGCGGGCCAAGCGAATTGCGAGACCGGCATATTGCGGGATCACCGACACAACCGCGTTTGGAACGAAATTCTGGGCGTGGTGGATGGGAAACCAGCCTGCGTGGAGAGAGACGACGGGGGAAGGTCGGCCAGGTAGCGCAGAGCGAAAGGGCGAGTCGTGGGGAGGGTTGGTGGCCCCAGGCGTGAACGGAATGCTCACCGCGGTGGTGATGCTGTACTGGTGGGGCTGCGAGGACAAGACCCGAGATGCCTGGCCGACATATGACTGGGTGGACGCCGTGCTAGACGTTGGGAGGGTCTGTGAAAGTCTACGGGACGAGGCGGAGGAGGAAGGGAGACCGGCAAAGAAACCGAAACACTAGATATATGGACAACAACCTTACGAATAGCCCTCCCTACGTGTTAACAACGTTACTCTATGTATCTGAGATTGTGTAGTTAGAATCGAAGCATTTTGCCTTTGAAATGAAACGAAAGGACTTGAATTTGTGGCCGATGATATGATCACGTGACGTGTGGACTTGGTGAAATTTTGAGCAAAATTGGTCGGGCAGGCAGATGGTCGGGTAGCGTGCAGGCGTCAGCAGCTCACAGACACCGAAAGGCGCGAAGGCAAGAATAGACTTGTTATTCAATGGGACTACACAAGGACAAGGGCGACGAGGAAACGTAGGACGTAGCAGACGAGGGATAGGATAGAGATGCCAGTACTGTCAGTAGAAGACATTCGCGAGGTGGCCTGCATGTATGTACAGTGTATGGCATGACAATGGGGAAAACAGGCGCTACGTAGGTGGTCGTGAAGCCTGAGGTGGTCGTCAGTGATGGCAAGGAAAGCAAGGAAGGTGTAAAGCGGCCACGTACCGCTGTTTGGTCCCAGCTCTTCTCAACCATCTCAACCAGTGTAATAGACGAGGGGGAAACCGTCCTCCGAATGAGAGCGCAAGAGAGCCAACGGCCGCTGGCTGGCCAGGTAGAGGTGATCCAGAGGACGGCTGGCTGGCCGGGCGGGTAGGGCGCGAGGTCCAGGGAGGCGTGACACAGAGCTCGGAGACGCGGGACGTCCATGTGGGACGGATAGAATGAGCGGTAGGGGCAAAGCGGGTGGCAGCGGAGGGTATCGGGTGAACGGAAGGTATTACCAATCTGTGCAACAGCCTGGGGACCAAACAAACACACCGGAGCTATCGGAGAAGCTGGATATATCGGCCGAGCCATACGGGAGCTATTGTATAACCCATTAGGCAAGAGCCTTCAGACCAAACAAATAAACCGTTTACAGACGTGTAACAATTTGATCGCAGGTAGTACCTATTGATGGCAATACAACGGTGCTTTGAAACATCCAGGATAGGCAAGGGCCCATCCAGACCCTGCCTATTTAGGCAGGGATGGGCCAGCCTAAATACACTAGGAACAGCTAGGAGGTACGAACTGCTAGCAGTTTAGCCTAGAGGCTATCTAGCCAGTCCTAGGGTATTTAGGCTAAATATTACCACTATGGCTCACTGCTTGCGGGCTAGTACACACGCGAAGCATGGAGCGCGGGGCTATTCGAGTTCTTTGTTAGCGGAATAAAGAGTCTTGAATGGACCGACTTACCAGGACAACGTCTTCGGCAGTCTCGGCCAGGACTTCACTAATCGGGATCGTGTCGGGGTGACTGAACCACACGGGCGGATCGTCGGTTTTGAGGTTGCGTGCGCTGCGGACACGGCCGTGGACGGGGCGATACTTGACGGGCTGCGTGCCGAGAACCGAGAGGCTGACGACGAGGCGATGTTTGGGCAAGTCGATGGGTACGACCTCTGATAGAAACGTGGGTCAGGGAAAGATGAGGGCAAAAGGAAAAGATAGCGCACCATAGAAGTTATCAAATCCTTTCTCCCCCATCTTCCCCAATATGGCCATCGTGGACTTGGTGACGGCGGTGGAGACCTCGGCCTTGTCGATATCGGGCTCCTTGGACGCTTGTCGGCCTTTGCCCTTGGTCGTTTTGCGGCGTGGTTCTTCCTCCTCTTCATCTTCGGAGTCGTTGGTCTTGGAGTCTACGGCTTGCGACTCGGCGATTTTGAGCCGCTAAGTCGGAATCAGAATAAGATAAATCGGAATAAGCAAGCTTACCTTAGAAGCCGAAGGTTTTTCCGATTTGTCGGGTTTGACTACTGCGGCAGGGCGTTGTGCAACACGAGTGGCGACGGCGGATTTGGGACCGACGCTAGGCTTGCCGGCGGTGGACTTGTTGGCATGTCTGGCTTTGGGGCGTGTCGCGGCTTCGACGGATTTCTCCTCGACGTTCTTGGTCAACGTCTCTGCCACGGCTTGGACTTCTTCGATATCAGAGTCCTCGATGAATTCTTTGGATTTTGGAGGGCTGCAAGAAAACCAGAATAAGTCAGAATTCGGAATAAGAAGAAAAGAGAGATAACGTACGCGCGGGACTTCGAAGAAGATGGAGCTCTCCTCTTCTTTTCTTCTGGGACGACGGCGGGGGCGGCAAGGACGGCGGGGAGTCGACCGGGATTGTCGTCGTCCGAATCGCCTTGGGGTTCTTCGGGTTCCTCAGCTGGCACTTGGGCGGCGATGGCGGTATTGTCAGAAAGGCTGCCGTCGTCCTGGAGCCAGCGACGGTGAACGAAGCGGTCGTAGTCATCGTCGGGGACCTCTGGGAGTTTCTCGGTGGTCTCGTGGTCAAACTCGTTGGTGTAACGTTGTTCGCACATCGTTGGGGTCGCGTTGAGCCTCTGGGGCGTAATGGTCTCGGCAAAGGTCGGAAGGGAAAAATCGCTGGGCAATGTCAGGTTCTGGGATGAGTCAGTGTGCAGTCGGTGAAAATGAGAAGCGGGCTTACTGGGTTGTGTTCGAAAGTCGGGAAATATTTCCAGTCCGCACCAATAACCTTGAGCGTGGGGTCGCGGGCAATGTCGAAAAGGGAAGAAACAAGGCCAAGGAAGGGCAGGATGCCGGTGTCGTCGAGGTCCTCGGTGAAGCGGTTGGTCTGCTCGCTCATATAGGCCTGGGAAATAACAAGGTGGCCGTCAGCGTCGATACTAGGGATGGAAAGACGCGTGAAGAGAAGGCGTACCATGGCTAGAAGTCCGAACGGAAGGACTTCACGGGCTTTGTCGAACGTCGTGGGCGAGTTGGAATGAACACGTCGAAGGAGGCGGAGGAAGGGTCTCATGCACGGATGAGTGAGGGCGAACCAGGCTGGGTGCTGGCTGGGCGCGAAGAGAGGTGCGTGAGAGTCGTTGGGTGAAGGGCTGGCCGGAACGGAAGACGTGGGCTCGGATGCGGGAGCGTCGAGGGCGGTACGGCCGGAAACTTTGGAGGACATGGTGGTGGAGAAAAGGGAAAGAAACGAACGACGAGTCCGCAGCGGGCTCTGGATTTATACCAGAGTCCGTTCCTAATAAGGAAGCTTCCATAGTCGGAGACTGCGGGCAAGTGAATACGGCGGAGTTCGAAAAAGCTTAAGTTGAGCTCACTGATGAAGACATGGTCTCCGGTGGAGTGGAATAAGCGTTTTTGGGACTCTTCCCGTCTTTCAAAGCGGGTAAGATGGGTGTCAGGAGGAAGGCGCAAGTCAGGAGCATGCGCTGGTGCAGTTATATATGAGGGGACGGCAACTGAGACTCCAAAAAGCCCCTGGGAACGGGTGTTGAATCAAATTTGATCGAACAATTCCAATCGGAGATAGCTCCCAAATCGGGATCTGGGCAGACCGAGACCGCGGAAAAGTTATCAAGTCGAAACCAGAGGTGGTCGACCGATCCGAATAAGCGGATGATTGACCTAATTCCACTGTCATCGACTGGGGGCAGTCGAATTTATAAAAAGGGGGGAGATGATAGGCCAGCTATCAGGATACACGTGAAATCTACCGATTTCTGCGCTTATTCTACTGTTTGGTACATCCAATTGGAACCATTACGAGTCCCGTGTAAGTGGTTAGGATGCTATTCGCGTTGGTAGCAGTGAAAGAAGCTGCTATTCTGGATCTTGAAGGCGTTGATAGCGTCTGAGGGAGAGCGTAGTCCGAATAACATTGCAAGAGAAGCGCCCCACTTGCATGTACTCAAAGGGAAACTAGACCTGCGACACAAGTGGAATAAGGATCATGACGCGGAAGCGGAATAGCGGAGTGGGACGCTTCGCATGGTGAAGACAGGGATGACAACAAGGGTCAACTCGGGATGATCGGAATATCTCGGACTATCTGAATAAGGAGACGCCGTGCTTCGGGATCTGCAATCACGATTCCGGACATCGGGCCTAATTAGGGTGGCGTCCACAAGATTGGGATCAAGGGTCTTGGCAACAGGGTTGGAGGGTATTTGGAGGGTTTCTCCCCAAGTACTGGGCCGTCTGGGATGTAGTGAGCACGAGCAGGAAGGTACTATCAAGGGCTATTCGGCTCTGGTTAGTATTGGCGCGGGCAGAATAACAGGAGCGGAATAGTGGCGGAAGCAAATCGTGAAACATTACTCCGGTGCACTGGGTGGAGCATCTGGCCACCGGTTGGGCTGAAGACCTCGGAGAGGGATCTCCGAACCAATTAGAAGCGGCGCTTTAGCCACGAACGCACATGGACACAATCATCTATCATTTATATTTCTCATGGTCTCTGTATATAAAGTGCCTGGGGGAGCCAGTTTCAGCACGGAATCACCCCGCTAGAGTTAGGGCGTGTTCTGGGCTTGGGGCTGTGCGAACTTGGATTGCCGAGTTTGTAAAGTTTCAATCTATTATTCGGGTTTGGGATACATTTGGATTTGGAATAAGGGTTACAAGAATAAGACAAGTTACACGTTCAAGAAGCCGGGTTCTGAAGTGCGACCTATAAGGATCGGCTTACCGGTGGTTACAAGTACAAGACAAGCAACGGTGGAATCGTACCTGCGAAGTGCAAGGGCGACGGAAACTGAATTACACGTTACAACCGGTGGAATCGTACGGGCGAAGTGCACGGGCGACGGAAACTGAAGAGAGACCTTCGGATTATCTGGTGGGCTAGAGTTTAGCTTGGTCAGAAGTCGAATAAGGGACTTTACCGAATAACACACAAAATCACAATCGTTCACCGAGTTGGAGTAGGATCTTTTGGGGCCACAAAAGTGTTTGGAATAGCTTCTACTGGAATACCGATTCCCGTAGCACCTCAAGTCAGCTCTGTTCACACGGGCCGACACTCGTACTTGCAGTGCGGAATAGCATCTTGGGATTATATTAGATTAGATTTGGCAACTCTTATTCGCCTGTGGCTTATTCGAGTTGTTAGGTTTAGTTTGATTTTAGTTCGCCTGTGCGTTTCACACACAGTCTCGTAGCACACCTTTCAGCGTCTCGGTAGATCTCATCACTCAGTTACCACCCTCGCAAGGGTACGACGCGATCATGGTAGTAGTGGATCGGTTGGGCAAAGGGATCTGTCTAATGCCATGCACAAGTGACATATCGGGAGAAGGGGTGGCGAGGTTGTACCGAGACAACGTCTGGAAGGATTTTGGAATCCCAGAGGATGCAACAAGTGACCGAGGACAACAATTCGTTGGTAACTTCATGCGGGATCTAAACCGGCTTCTAGGAATTCGATCTAACGCATCGACGGCGTATCACCCCCAGACAGACGGACAAACGGAGCGGGTGAACCAGGACGTGGAACAATACCTGAGGATTTTCGCGAATTTCCAGCAAGACGATTGGGTGGATTGGCTGAGCATGGCAGAATTCGCTCACAACGACAAAGTTAACGCGACGACGGGATATTCGCCATTCTTTCTGACACTTGGCTTCCACCCGCGGAAATCAATAGAACCAAGGATGGAGGTCCCTACAGAGGCGGCTGAGGGCTTTGTGTCGAGGATGGATCGGGTACGAGAAGACGCGGCAGCGGCTATGCTCAAGGCACAGGAGCTGATGAAAAAATACTACGATCGGAAGCATCAACCCGATCCTGGGTATGTGGAGGGCGAACAAGTCCTACTATCCGGGGAGCATCTGTCGACGATGCGGCCAACGAAAAAGTTCGACGATCGGCGATTTGGACCATTTCGGGTTCTAGCGAAAGTGGGGAAACTGTCTTACAAACTGGAACTGCCGGAAACTTGGAAGATTCACCCGGTTTTTCACACTTCCCTGTTGCGGCAATGGGTTCCTCCCTATGCGGAGCACCAAAAGCAATACAAACCACCTCCGGTAGAAATCGTCGACGGTGAAGCACACTACGAAGTCGACGAGATTTTACAAATCAGAAGGACTGGAGGTGGCCGAACCCTGCGATACTACATCAAGTGGAAGGGGTACCCACGGGAAGAATGGACTTGGGAACCTCAAGAGGCGCTAGACGGGGCAGAAGAAGCGCTCGAAAATTTTTATGCAGCACACCCGGGAAGTCCGAAAGAGATCCTCACACCGAGAGGCTGGAGAATAATGGGACCAGACGAAGAACCAAAGAAATCTAGGAACCCGACAGCAAGATCGCAGAACCCGCCGATACGTCATCGAGCATACAGGCGTTGAGGACCTCGCCTCGAACGGGGGGGTGATGTCATGACACAGTCCCTATCGACCCTTCTTCTCCCCTGGCTGTCCAAGCTGAGACGTTACAACCCGATCGTTGGAAACCAATTGACTTTCAAGCCCTGATCGTATTAACCCTTACTGTACGATCAGAACCCTTTCTGTTGCCTGACTGCCTTATATACCGTAGGTACACTCCTGTACCGTAGGTTATTATCGTCTATTCCCCCAGAGTCTTTGTACTCGCTTTACCCGTTGTGCTCATCGGTCGCCTGTTACAATCCGCTCTCGCGGGTTCTCTTGTTCGACAACCTGCTCAGCCACCCGGAAGACCGCTGGTGCTGACAATCGAGCTCGCTCCTCATATAAGGAGCGAGTCCATCCCGACGTCCCTCAGTCTCTACCATATCTTGGGTGCGACTGAGGGTTCGTCTATTCCTTTACTTTATCTTATCTATTGCTTACACTACATGTAGACATCGTACTTATCGTACGTCTACAGGTGAATATCATAGAGTCTCTACCATATCTTGGGTGCGACTGAGGACATCGTACTTATCGTACGTCTACAGTTCTGGCTCGTGTTTCTTAGGGATGTCAGGAATGGCTTCAATGCAAACTTGAATGCAAATCAATGAGGAAAAAAAAGTGGTTGCACACGGCAACCATCCAAACCTGCCCCTTGCTTCGAACGAGAGTCCCATATCTATACGGACACAAGAGATGCAGTGAACTATCCACAGGAGCGCAAAAGGGCAGGCAGGTATTGTGTAGAGTTCACGATGGTGGATGTGTACCGGCGTTTTTACGACTAAAGAGCAAGACCAACAAAAGAAACAGTGCCTGCAACCACCGTCGTCCCTGCCGCTCGTTTCGATTTCCCACATACCCATAGCGTGAGCAAGATACTGTTGACAGGAGCGTAACAGCGCAAGCAGATGTTACGTAGAGCTCACGCCGGTGGTCATGTACTACCGGCGTTTTACGACTGATCACGAAGAGCAAGACCAAAAAAGAAGATGCCAATTCACCACACAATCAACAGCCCCTGCCGCTCGTTTCGAACGAGCATCCCGCATGTCTACAGCATCAGAAATATACTATTGACCGGAGCGCAACAGCGCAGGCAGGTGTTGTGTAGAGTTCACGATGGTGATATTTTACGACTGAAGAGCAACACCAAAAAAAGAAAAAGTTCCTCCAACGACCTACATAGTCCCTGCCACTCGTTTCGAACAAGCATCCCGCAGATGTATAGCAGATACCAAACTTGAAGCGAAAAAGTACTATTCACAGGAGCGCAACAGCGCAGGCAGGTGTTATGTAGAGTTCACGATGGTGGACATGTACTGTACCGGCGTTTTAAGTTACGACTGAAGAGCAAGACCAAAAACGAAGATACAAACGATAATCCCTGCCGCTCGTTTCGAATGAGCATCCCACCTACGCTCAACATACTCGCAAGATACTGTTGACGGGAGCGCAACAGCGCAGGCAGGTGTTATGTAGATTTCACGATGGTGGACGCGTACCGGTGTTTTACGACTGAAAAGCAAGACGAAAAAAAAAGATGCCAATTCACCACAAACAATAGTCCCTGCCGCTCGTTTCGAACGAGCATCCCGCATGTCTCATCAGAAATATACTATTGACCGGAGCGCAGCAGCGCAGGCAGGTGTTGTGTAGAGTTCACAATGGTGGATGTGTACCGACTGAAGAGCAACACCAAAAAAGAAAAGAAAAGGTTGCTAGATACAACTACGACAAACCCTGCCGCTCGTGTCGAACGAGCATCCCGCAGATGTATAGCAGATACTAAAGCGACAAAGTACTATTCACAGGAGCGCAACAGTGCAGGCAGGTGTTGTGTAGAGTTCACGATGGTGGTTATGTACTGTACCGGCGTTTTTAAGTTACGACTGAAGAGCAAGACCAAAAAACGAAGATACAAACGATAATCCCTGCCGCTCGTTTCGAACGAGCATCCCACATACGCTCAACATACTCGCAAGATACTGTTGACGGGAGCGCAACAGCGCAGACAGGTGTTGTGTAGAGTTCACGATGGTGGTCATGTACCGGCTGAAGAGCAAGACCAAAAAAAAGTAAAGTATCGCCAATCATAGTCCCTGCCGCTCGTTTCGAACAAGCATCCCGCGCGCCCTAAACGACCGACTCGAGATCGACATGGTACTGGCAAATCGCCCACGCAAAGGTAAACTCCCATCCCTCGACCCCTTACTCGTCCTCAATACGTGGTCGTCCGTCGTCTCAAGCGATAAGGTCCTATCAGAAAACTGGCTCAAAGACCCCAGGGTTTTAGTGGGTCCCGTGCAAAATCACCGCCCACCGGGGCGAAATAGGTGAAGCCGGATCCCCACACTGCCGTCAACGCGGCGTGTAATCGTACATTTCCCTGGGCGGTGTCCCCGCTCCTCTATCGCTGGGTGTTTTCTGTTCGGAGGCTCATTCCAAACCTTACACGGACCTTATAGGATAACTTTGTTAACTGTATATTGTTCGGCTACGTACCACCAAAAAAAGAAAGAAAAAAAAAAAAAAAATGTATACCAATGACCAAAGCAAGATACCGTTGACGGGAGCGCAACAGCGCAGGCAGGTGTCGTGTAGAGTTCACGACGGTGGACGTGTACCGGCGTTTTACGACTGAAGATTCAAGAGCAAGACCAAAAAAAGAAAAATGTTGCCACAATTGTCAACCCCCGCCGCTCGTTTCGAACGAGCATCCCGCATATGTATGTGAGCAGCAAGGCACTATTGACAGGAGCGCAACAGCGCAGGCAGGTGTTATGTAGAGTTCACCATGGTGAATATGTACCAGCTGAAGAGCAAGACCAAAGAAAAAGCAAAGTATCGCCAATCATAGTCCCTGCCGCTCGTTTCGAACGAGTATTCCCGCGGATATATAGCATATGCCAATACAAAATCAAGATGCTATTCACAGGAGCGCAACAGCGCAGGCAGGTGCTATGTAGATTTCACGACGGTGGACCGTGGACGTGTACCGGCGTTTTACGAATGAAGAGCAAGACCAACTTGATAAAAAGAAAAAGTTCCTCCAACGACCTACATAGTCCCTGCCGCTCGTTTCGAACGAGCATCCCACTCACGCTTAACATATTGGCAAGCCACTATTGACAGGAGCGCAACAGCGCAGGCAGGTGTTATGTAGAGTTCACGAGGTCGGAGCACAGTGCAGTCTACCTTCCTTCGATGATGAAATGGAAAGCCCAAGAGGCCTCGAGGCCTCGAGGCCGTCCCTGTTCAGCTACCGGAACCAAAACTTAATTAAAAACAAAGGAGCTGCTCAGCTGAGGGCCAGCACCTGCTGCTCGGTTTGATCGAACAACCTGCGATATGAGTAGTTGGTTGGGTGAAGCCCAACATTTCGCAGGAGCGCAAACGATTGCGCAAGCAGGTGTTGTTGTTCCTTCCTCTGGGTGGACTAT
The DNA here is from genome assembly GCA_029282125.1 of Mycena amicta. NCBI lineage: Eukaryota > Fungi > Basidiomycota > Agaricomycetes > Agaricales > Mycenaceae > Mycena > Mycena amicta. The sequence goes on along the minus strand of JARIHP010000042.1, from coordinate 338,080 downwards.
ATAATTGACTGTATGCCGGGCATGCATCGGCATTGGCACTCTGAACTCGAGTAGAGTCTACCCTGTCAATCATGAAATCAAAAGCCCAGCCACTAGTCCCACTATCATAAGAGGCCTCTGAGTCCCCTGTCCAGCTACACCATCCCATTTACCAGTAACGAAACCAAATTAAAAACAAAGGACCTCTTTTGACCAAGTAGCACCTGCTGCTCGGTTTGATCGAACAACCTGCCAGTGCGATATGAGTCGGTCGAGCGGCGTAACATTTCGCAGGAGCGCAAACGATTGCGCAGCAGGTGTTGTTGATACTCTTCTGGGTGGACTAAGTATGTAATTGACTGTATGCCGCGCACTGTGACCTCCGAACGCAAGACGAAATCGAGTGTGCTCGACCCGCAAAGCGACTATTCCCAGGCTGGGTAAAAAGTTTATCAGTATCTTCTACTTACACGTAGAACCTGCCGCCCGCTTTGAACGGGCAATCTGCACGAGATATCGGCCTTGAAAAACATCTATGAGACGCAGATGTGGGGAAACGACGCAGGCAGGCGTTGTGTTAATTTGGAGAACACCTGGGAAGTGAGCATTACTTAGTTCAAGTTGAGGATAAGATTGCAAGCCTGATCACCGTCACCCCCGTACTTAGCCGCACCGCCGCTCGAGATAGCGCCGAACTCAGTCGGGAAAAGATAAAAAATTGAAAGAGATTCGCGAAATCCCACCGGGACGCACATATTAGCTTAAAATCAGGCTCACAACAGCGACAACAATTCCAACAACCCATCACAACATATACTAATATTCGACTTTTTCTTCCCTTCCACTTGCAATTTCGGTGCCGAAACACAAAACCTACTCCAACCACAACTCTTAGTTGATCGAAAGCGAGTAAGACGTTGTCGTGAGGGTCGCGCTCCCTGCCATTCGAGTCAGTTGAAGTGAATTAGAGTGAAGGACCACCCACCGATGAATGGCTCCGTGCCCGCTTGCGCCTGCACGAGGAACTGGCTGGAGGGGACGCCTTCGTTCTGCGTCAGGAAAGCTAGTTAAAGTCAGTAACTCGTTCCACAATCTGAAATGCGATGCAAAGGAAAGAGGGGGCGCCAAACGTCGAAGAGGTGGGCAATAAAGGAGTGGAAGAAGAGGGGGAAGTGAAGAAAAGAGAATTCAAACGCACTAAGGAACGGCTTCAAATCCGAGTTGAAGTTGGTGATCTCAGTGGGCGCGACGAAGGAGAAGACGGTCCAAGTCGAGACCGTGCCCTTGAAGAGGCGCCAGGTGACGCCGTTGACGCTGTCATTCCAGTCAGTGAGACGATCTCACGAGGCGAGCGTATGCGCACCTGGCGGTGCCGATTTGAGACCCTGCAGGTCCGGCGCTGTGTAGGATTGCAACTCAGTAACACATTGAATGAGAGAACATAGGCGACTCACCCTCCACGTGTGCTCAGCCACACCATTCTGTCCATTTGTTAGCACCCAACCCATCGCTCCACAACGAAATGGAACGTACATCTCGAATGTACTGGTGGAGCTCGCGCCTCCCGTCCCAGCCTGGTTCGAAAGCCACAAATCATAGGAAACATCCGCGACGAGACCCGAGGAGGCCGAGCTGTACGTCCACTGCCACACGGTCGGGATGGAGGCGATGGAGGCGACCGTCTTGCCGAGGCCGACGCGCAGATCGAGGTTCGCGTCTATAGGGGTTAATAGGAAAGCAGAATTCAATGTAGAAGGGAAAAACGCACAGCTCTTGACGTTGAAGTTACCTGTAGTCATCGTTAGAATCATCCTCTACGAAAGGAAACAAATGCAGATTGCACGTACCTCCAGTCCATGTATACGTGGTGTGCCAGGTGACAGCATTTCCGTTCGTCGCCGTTACCTGCGAGCTCTGCGAACCTAAAGAGTTCAAAATAATTATCAGTCCATCCACAATCCTCTCTGACGACAATGAAGGAACACCCACCGCTAGTCGCAGCCGATTCACCCCACAAGTTGTTTTCGAGAGTGAATCGCCTTCAAGTAGTGTCGATATACGCTCGCCAACACGATATCGAAAATACTCACCCGTTGATCTATTTCGCCAATAAGACAACATAGACTCCGTTCACAGCGCAAACGCACCTCAGACTCGGTGGCAAACTGTGCAGTCAACACAGCGCCTCGCTTGCTCAGGCTTCGCTCCTCCTCCTTCTCCACGATGGGCGACGCAGCGACGCCGAGTGCTAAAGCGAAAAGTGCCGTTCCGAGGAATTTCATGGTAGCAACCGTAGTGTTTCGTGGAATATTGCTTCGTCAATTTATAGGAGCCAACGAACCTCTCCCGGCCCGTGAGAGATCACCTGGCCGCGCTCGCAATTGTCCGGAGAAACCGCAAGGCAGCGACGACAAATTTTTTCCACGGTCGCGGTGAAACGCATTCGAAGCGTTGAAGCACGTTAACCGGCGCGGGACCAACGATGTTGCAGCGTATTGGCTTCACGCTCATCATCAGACTGTAATGCCAAGGCGGCAGTGGAGTGCCGGAAAAAGTAAGGTGATAAGTCGTCTGAGGTGGAAGGATGGCATTGGTGAGGACGTGGTTACTCGCAACGGGCGTATGACCCTTGACGGAGAATGAGTTTGAGCACGCTGATCCACTCGGCATGAGGATTCTCCGGCACGGCCCGCCTTCGTACGACTGGGAGGGGAGGTTTGATAGAATGGGTAGATATTCGGACGTTCGGTTGATGAGGTCCTTCGAGCATGGCGGTGTTCTGAGGCACAGAGCAGCGACTCGGAGACTTTTCAACTAGGAGATGAAGAGAGCAAATATCCAAAACTAAGACAAAATCAAGAGAGTGGAGAGCACAACGCACGTCGACGGCGACGAAAGAAAGGTTGAATCGTTCGCCATTAAGTCACAAGCCGACGTGTTTGCTGCCAACAAGCAGATGACCCAGCGAGAATAGTTGGTGGGAACGGCTCGCAATTATACGCGTATCTTGAGCTTGATCATGAGCAAGCAAGTGATTTCTCAAGCAGCTGACTCCATGGATCCAGCCGCCTGGGTGTTCGGAGGGCTACAACCCTGGCGTCTATATCGTCAACAGAGACAAGTAGCCCGAGTTAAAGCACCAGAGCAGAGAATAGTGGGATTGGTGGGAGGCCAAAGAGCGGAAAGAAAATGACACGTCATCCCGGGAACTACCGATATCATGATCAATGTTTGGCTTTGTTTCTCTCGCCACTTCCACGACAGTCATTCTGGAATGACGGTATCCGCACCGAATCGATAGAACGCGTCTTCATCGGGTTTGGGATAACTTGACTCGAAATAATTGCGAAGGACTCAGACACAGAAAAACGTAATTATAACACTGCCGTGTCGTAAACCCGCCGGCGGGGCCGCCGCTCGTTTCGAACGAGAACCCGCATGACCGTACCATGCCAGGCCTATCATCACGCACACAAAATGCTATTGCGAAGGACTCACGATTATGACCTGCTGCTCGCTTGGAACGAGCGACTTGCGAGAAGGCTATGCCAATTTCCTTGTCACCTCGAACAGAATCGCAGGGGCGCATGCGCAAGCAGGTGTTGTGTATCCTCGCGCTCACAAGAGACTACCGAATTTGGATCGAGCGAGAGGCGCGAATCCGCGAGGGTTTATCTTATCTTATCTTGGCTTATCGCCATATTCTGGGAAAATCATCTCGACCGATACTGTCCTGAATCTACCATACAGTGGGGAAGGTATGATACAGCCCTTGATTCAGAAGCTAGAACAACAGAGGACGACAATATTTTGGCAGTGCTCATCTAGACAGCGCAAGTAGCAGAGATGGAGGCGAAGACCATGTAGAACAGTCTGACTGTATCCGCCAACCAGCGTGTCCTCTCATTCTTCGACATCCGCGTCTTCCAAATCCTCCTCACTGTCGTCCTCGCCGCCCTCTTCCAACGTCCTCCGGAAAATCGCCAACACTTCCTCGCTGGCGAGCTCCTGCTCTCCCTCTTCACTGGTATATCCATCTTCCGAATCACTGTCGCTGCTGCTGCAAGACTCCGAGGATGGCTGGTAGTCTCCATCCTGCTCGTCATCTTCGTCGTTGGGGGCAGGTTGAACGAACAGCTCATCGAACAATGACCCGGTCAGGGGATCGAAAACCGCATCAACTTGGAGCAGTTCTCCCCGCACAGCATTAGACGCGATTTCCCCAGCGAAATCTGGCGGTGGCCACACCAAAAACGCCGCCAATCCGATAGGGACGAGACGATATCTCGAGAGAGCCGGCATTGAACTCTTCAACTTCTCGACAACCACGACAGCAGATAGAGTATCTTCGTCCTTGAGGTGGAGGATATCTGCGCTACGGACACTCGGGTACCCACGGCCATGTCGAGCTTGATTGAAGACAAAGTCCCCGGCCGAGAGGTGTTCCAGCGCTGGACACCGGTCAAGCATATCATACACTAGGGGAGGACCGGCGACGCTCCAGCCAACGGAGAGCTGCCGGATTGTCTTTCCGCACGATGAAAAAAGCGCACGAATGCAGCTGTCGAAAGCGGAGTGCGAGAACATAATCGAGTTGGAGAGGAGCGCGGTGGGAGTGGGCGTGAGGAAGAGGGTTTGCAGATGCGGAAGGCTCCAATGGTCGGGGGAGAAGTTCGAGTCGTGGGATAGGATGAACCGGAGCGACGTAAGCTGCGTGTTGAGATGATCGCGCTGAGGGGAGGAAGAGAGAAGATAATGGATTATTATTGGAGGGCTTAGAGCGAGGCTTATATACTGTACAGAAGTATTTCTAGCATATTCTACAAGTAGAGAGAACAGCGGAATGGATGAGTAAGAAGAATCGGGGAGAACGTCGGGGACGTCGGAGCTTGATAAGATCCGATGATCTTATCTAATCAATAATTACAACACTCCCCCTCAAGCGCGGACGTATCGGGCGTGTACGAGAAGTTCGCGATTGGATAGAGTGCCGTAAATGAATGGTTGGAATTAAAATGTGTAAGATGGCAGAGGAACTGAATGCTCGCGAGAGCTGGGTTTCTCCCGAGTGGAACGGTGATCGATGTTGGCGTATTTGGGATGGGAACGGTGCGCGGAAGGTGTGCGCGAAGTGAATACTCCCCCTGGAACGATGGCGGGGACGTGAGGATTGTTGGCGGAGTTGTGCCGTGGGGTGCTGTGGGGATCCTGTGAAAATCCCTGGCGGATGATACACGCTTTGTAGCGTAAGATGGTGCCGTGAGCATCGCGGCGGGTGCGGAAGATCCAGGAAAATGGCGGCGGGAGCTGGCTAGAGGTGGAGGCGGGAATAGCGCCGGAGGAAATGGCGCGTGAAAGTTCCGCGTTGATTGCGGATTGCCACTGAGACCAGTGGTGACGCGACTGTGCTTGTTCGACGGATAGCGGATCTGCATCGTAGACGATAACGTTAGCGTGGGAGCGTGGAGTCGATGGCGGGTGATGCGCGTCTGGATGCGCGTGTGGATTTCCGGAGAGCGGAGGTATGAATGTCGGAGCCTCAAGCTCAGGAATTAATGGAGAGGGTAGAGAATTCTGCTCCCCCTTGAGCTGGGGCGGAGACAGAACAGGACGTGGCTCGGATGTTGAGCCGGTGGGAATGACAGCGGGAGTGTCGACGGAAATGAACGCGTAGTCAATGGTGGGCTGGGATTGCCACTGTGCGACATGGGCCTGGGAGTTCTGGTGATGCCGTTCGCGTGAGGTGCGTCCGTTGCGTTCCTTCTCTTCGTCAGAGAAGGTGATTCCACGTTTGGTGTCGTGGCAATCAGCTTTGATATGTCCGATTCTGCCACAGCCGTAGCAGGTGATGTCGGGATTGAACTTGGTTCGGCGGGCGCTGGCATCGTGTGGCATGTTGTTATGATGGCGGGCCGTGAGTGCGACCTCGTCGGAGTTTGGTTTGGCGGTACGACGGCGATCCTGCTCGAGAATACGAGCGATCAGTTTGGACGATTCCGTGAGTGATGCGGTGTCGATGCCGGAGATGAACGTGTCCCAAGAGTCGGGAAGCGAGGTGAGAAGAGTGATGGAGAACTCAGCGTCGGTTAGCTTAGAGTTCTGGGCGGCGAGTTTGGTCCGGAGGTTGGTGAGTGACCGGATATGCTCCTCGATACTGGCACCTTCTTCACAATGGAGGCGGAAGAGTTGGCGGCGGAGGAGTACGACAGCGATAACGCCTTTAGGCTGATAAGTGTCAGCGAGCGTGGACCAGGCGGCTGAGGATGTTTCCGTGTTGGTAATGTAAACCAGCGGATCATCAGCGACACGGAGACGGATTTGGGAGAGGGCTTTACGATCCTTCTCCTGCCAGGCTGTGATGGCGGCGGCTTTGGTGCCTTGTGGATCGACGATGGCACCGGAGGCGTTGAATGTATGCGTGGGGCAAGGATTTTTCCCGAGCGCATAGTCGATGAGACCGACATCTGTCAAGATATCGACCATCTTGACAGACCATGTGGAGTAGTTGGCTTCCCCGAGGAGATGCTGGATGCGGTACGCGGGGGAATTGTCGACGTAAGACATGATGGATGATGGGGAGATATACGCAAGCGGCGTGGAGATGTGCAGAGGCGCTTAGGGCGTTACACGGCGATGGAGTGGACTGGAGGCACGTAAGAGGCGTCGAGTGTGCGTTACGTGTGAACTGGATGTGCGCGGATCCGGAATGCGCGGAGTAGGAGATATACGCGGAGATGCGTGGAGTAGAGAGGCGGAGTGGCCTGGAGATGTACGCGGAAGGCGTGGAGATGGCTGGAGACTGTGCGCGGAAGGCGCAGAGCGAGGTAGAACCTGTTTGAGCTGGTAAGGCTATCAATGAGGCGATGATCAGCGAGAAGCTGATGAGAGAAGCGTCGCGGGAGAAGTTCAGTTACGGCCGGGGCCCATAACCTGTTGAGATGATCGCGCTGAGGGGAGGAAGAGAGAAGATAATGGATTATTATTGGAGGGCTTAGAGCGAGGCTTATATACTGTACAGAAGTATTTCTAGCATATTCTACAAGTAGAGAGAACAGCGGAATGGATGAGTAAGAAGAATCGGGGAGAACGTCGGGGACGTCGGAGCTTGATAAGATCCGATGATCTTATCTAATCAATAATTACAACACTGCGTAAAGACGAGCAACGGGAGATCCGCGATGATGTGTGGACCCGGCAGAACCAGGGAGGCGACAAGCAGCGTGCCGCAAACCTGGGTGAGAAGAGGGAGCATGCTCGCGTATTCGGACGGGCGGAAGAAATGCAGACTAGTGAGCGAGGGGAGAGGTACGTTTGGAATGCGGCATGCATTCGTGTTGAAAATTCCGAGGGGACTGAACGACAGCTCGATTATCCCGGAACACAACGCAATCAGTTTGCTGAGCTCCTCGTAGTGGGTGCGTGCACAACCCGGGGGCATGAAGTAGCAGACTTCCAAGCTTCGTACGAGCGCAGCGAGGTCGCTGCGTGCTTCGAGGGTCTCTACGAGAGCAGGCAGCTGTCCGATTGTCGACAGCGTCGGATTCGCATAGAGAAGCTCGACGCCGATACGGTTCCACGTCTTGCATACGCGGGCCAATGCGAGTTTTGTCCGCCAATCCGTGGACCGGGTGGTCTGTGGGAAGGGTGGGCGACAGTGATGGTACTTCATCACCCACGACGGAGGAAGGGCATTGTGGAAGATCTGAAGCAGTGTCTCGTCTGGCAATTCGGGGGGTGTGTTTTCCTGGCTAAGTCGGTGAGTGGTACATTCAAGTTTCTCGAGCTGCTGACCCACCATTGACTCCAGTCGGTGGTCTGTTGACGATGATGGACGGAGGAAGCAAGCGTTTGACAGTGACAGGAGTGGCGTCACGGGATGAACAAACAGGTGCAATCCCATCAAACGCGACCCGAAAGTTTGAGATGAAGATAAGATTAAGATAACGCCCGAGCGAAATCGCATTTAGCAGTTTAACAGAAATGAGGAAAATTACAAAGGAGCGGCAGTGTTTACATCTTCTGGCTACAGTTCTCCCAACGTCTGAATGCAAGCCTCAGTCATCCCGCCTGCGAGTCAACCGAGCGAAAACACCCCTGATTTTCTCCACAGTGCCCCGAAGGCTACGACCCAAAGCGCGCAAGTAGCGGCCGCGCCGGAGCTCAACTCGAAGTTCGGCTGTATGAGGGTCAGGACAACACCATGCCGGCGGGACTTGAACGTACCAGTTCGAATATCATACCTAGCAGCAGCTTCGGCAGCGGCGGCTTTCTTCCTGGCCACCGAATCCGCCGCGATTCTGACCAGAATCCTTTGAGAAAATAACGCAGGAGTACAAAGATATAGCACGTACCGTGTGATTTGCTCTACCTCGAGGAAGAACTGCAATGGGTGGTTGAGCTCCTTGATGCGCGTGAGGTCATGCGTGAACTCCACGGTGATGAGGTCGTCTGGGGCTTCGCTGGGGCGCAGAGCATTGCGGAAGAGTTCAATCATGTCGTCGTCGTCTTGCTCGGGATCGAAGGAGAGATCACTGGTTGAATCTGGCGATGGCTCCGGGGCGGGGAACTTCAAGACGGCCTTCGACGCATTTGGCAGGGTAGGCGTGTGCTGCAAGCTGGAGGCTGGGTCTGCGCCCGCTAGAGTCGCGTCCCGGCGATCCACATCCTCGTCCATCAGCGAGTCATGCCGAAGTTGGTTGGGGACGTCCAGCCGACAGAGGATGGGATCGACAGCGATTATGGTCCGAGTGCGCACCGTAGTCGAAATAAACGTTGAGAGATAGCAGTTGGGCCAGGGAAAGGCGCCCTTGGGGATGAGTGGCGCGCGCAGGGTTGGGTGCTCTGTCGCGGGGAAGATAGGTACACTCATAGAAGCGTACAGTCCACGCTCCGGTACGTCTCGAAGGGGACCAGGGACAACGAATTCAACGTCTTCTTCGCGGAACTTGATCGAGGGATGGCGCAAGTCCACCGTCTGTGATCAGAAGTCAGCGAGGGAAGACATGCACAAGGAGAACGGAACATCAGCTCACCCCGGGAACATAGACCACATATTCCTTGCATATGACGTTCTTTCCCGCCTCCAGTGCCACTGGATCGTACAGGTATTCCAGAGATGCCGCCGGGTCGATAACGAGGACAGCAAAAACGCCCTCTTGAGGGACAAATTGGGTGTAGGATTGGTCGTGTTGCATGGCTGCCGGAGGGGAAAGTTTGACTGTTGGAAGCGAAGAAAGACAATTTATAGGCGGTACGGAAAAACCGCGCGTCCATCAACGAACAAAGCAACTTCAGTGCCACCCGCTTTGATGTCCCGACACAGGAAGTCCTATTCTTGGTGAATGGAGGCGAGCGGTGGCTCCGTACGCGCGTAGATTCCAGCAATGGCTCGATTCCAAGCACCAGTATAAAGTCGGACATCGTAGAGCCTTCGTTGCAGTCCCCATGCCCGTCCCTGTCCTTCGTCGTCGCTGCCGCTCAGGCTGTAAAGCTCGCCCACCGCGGCCTCCTTTAAGCCCTTCTCATCGGACTCGGCTCGCACAACTGGGCGACGTCTGTGACGCGCCTCACACGCCCATCGGAATTCCTGTCCTCGACGCCCTCCTGGAACGAGGCAGCATGCTCACCAGGCGCACATACACAACTCTCACTTCCCGCCTAAGCCGTTGGCGAACCCGCAAGCAGGGCGGAAAATCCAGTCGTCCATGCGTCGTGATTCGTACTCGCGCTGCCAAGATCGTCTACGTTTATCTCATGGGCACATGGGGTGGCAAACATCCGCGCGACCTCCCAGACGAGCTTAGCATGTTCGTCGTCGAGCTTTATACCAACGATGGCCTACTCTCCGACGACTATCCCCACGTCCACTCGCATCCGAATTGGAAAGCTTCAGGTGGCAAGCCGCAGTGGATCCTCTGCAAGCCCTGTCGACCGGTCTTTGACGATGGAGCGGAAGGAACGTTGGAGTTTTGGCTAGAGGATGGCTCGTCTGATCCAATTTACATCACTCCGGAGGACGTCAAGATGCTGCAGGACTTCGACAGGAGCCAGATGGAGCTTTGGAATACCTTGCACCAAGGGCGATTGGAGGACGAAGCGCGCAAGATTCTGGCGGTGTGTTCACTGCCCCAGACGACTTGTTTCCGGTTGATGTTGGCGCGTAGACTCGACCGGACAATGGCCATTTGAATGCCGTACCCAGCGGACGCAGCGGACGACCCTTGAATTCGGCACGTTCCGTTCTTCAGTTCTCTGTTCGAGTCCGTTCGTTCTGAACATCAGCAGACGCACCCTGCCCGGCCGCGGCCGGTGAAGAACGCTCCTTCGATTCAGTCGCAAAGATCGTATATCGGATCCGCCGGGAGTCGCGAAACGGCGTCTGGCAACAATCCGAATTCTCTTCGTGACATTTCGAACATGATGTCGGAAGCGCCGACGGAGCTGGCCCAACAACTCGACTCTCTGCACCTTGTACGTGTTTGTTTTCTTCTCCGGCTGCTCGTCGTTCATTACGAGCCAGTGAGAAGCTTTCGGGTAGCCATATGTTATGTACAAGTGTTCCAAAGCCATAGAATGAATGCGAACATCAGCTGAGCCTGAATGAGAATATTTATCGACAAAGGTACTGACAGAAAACAACACGAACCTTACACGCAAGTCAGCGTAACATTCGTCGCCGTACTCGCCAACCTCCCCGAATCCTCCAACAACGCAAACGTGTAATTCCCCGTCTGGAGCTCCCACTCATTCTCGCGGTTAATAACCTTCAAGAACCGATCCACCTCCAACTCCATGTTCGCAACCGCGCTCTTTCCAGGGTCGAGGTACACCCGCGTAAAGCCGACGAGCTGCTTCACGGGCACCGTCACGGTGGACACGCGTCCGGCGCGAAGGAGGTAGACTTGTGGGACATAGCTCCCCGCGACGCGGCCGGTGTTGGTGATCGTAGTGGAGAACGTTATGGTGGAGCCGGAGGAGAAGGTCTTCTGGCCGTGCGTGTTGAAGTTGGAGTGGGTGAACGTTGTGTAGGAACTGGAAAGGTCAGAATCGAAAGGCAATCGAGCGGAGAACTCACAGTCCGTAGCCAAAGCTATACTGTAATGAAGTGAATACGATAATATAATATATGAGTTGCGGCTCACGATTGGATATGACCCGGCATTTTCATCCGTATAGTTGTTGGAGTGTGCAGTGGATTTGTAGCTTTAAATCAATCAGCAACCGTGTCGATAACGGGCAGAGTAGAGTACTCACTTGTAATACACAGGCAAGGTGCCCACGTTGAAAGGTACACTCAATGGTATACGCGCTCCAGGGTTATACAAACCAAAGAGGACGTCCGATATCGCCTGGCCGCCCGATTGTCCCGCGAAGAACTAGGCGCGCGTCTCAGTCGATAACTTTAGAAAGTTTGAAGAAACTTACCGCATTGATGACGGCTGCGGATTTATCGTAGTACTCGGGAATAGCGAACGGTCTACCGCCTTGTAGAATGAGGATTACAGGTTTGCCGAGGTCGTAGATCGCGTCAGCGAGGATGGCTATTTCGACACCTCAGTAGAAGTTGTAGCAAACAAAGGACGACGAAAAGCCCACTTTGATTCGGGGACAGGCCCAACGTTGCACGATCTCCACCTTCGCCATCGCTATTCCAGTTGGCGCCGACGGCAAGGAGTATAACATCAGCTTCCCGGGCGACGTCAACGGCCTAGTGCAGCAACCTCAGAAGATAACTCGAGGCAATTTCGATGAGACACAGACCTTCTGAACCGCGTTCTTCCGATCAACCAAGTTCCAAAACAGCTCTACCTCTGCATTGAGACTCCCGAAGTTGGCCACCTTGATGAATAGATTGAACGCCTGGAACTCCAATCGCAGCTGATGCCGCGCGCCAGGCTCGAATCGGAACTCGGCCCCACCAGGCGGGGGACGAACGTTATCCGCGCCGACTTGAATGTTGCCGATGATGGTGTTGTTCGGGGAGAACACCTTCTCCGCTACCAAAGCGCCGTCGACGAACAGACGCGCGGAACAGTTGGCTGCTGCAGCGACACCGAGCCACCCATCCACCGCCGCACCGTCGACAGGGACCTCGAGCACTCCTTCCCAGACCACAGAAAAGTTGTTCGAGGGGAGCCCGACGGGCGGGTACAGACCCCAGTCGCGATTCGGCGTCTCCTGCAGCGTAAATACGGGCTCCGAGAAGTTGGTGTCGACGAAGTAGGTCCCGCGCATGCCGGGAGCGCCGTCGAAGGAGAGGAGGTAGTTGGGGATGTTGTATTGGCCGTTGTACGTCCACGTGTCGGTGCCCCAGCTCGATACGAGTCGTGTGGAGGGCGAGGAAGTGTCGAGGTGCGCGAGTATGGCTTGGCGGATTGTGGTTGAGTGGTTGGTGGGCTATGTGCTGCTTAGCTCTGGATTTCACGTTTGGGACAGGGACAGCGACGTACGTACTGGCCCCACTGGCCGGCATAGTCTCCGTAGTTAAGCATGTCGCTGAACGGTCCGATGAGTGCAATAGTTTCGATATTTTGAGATTTAGGATTGAGCGGCAGGGCGTTGTCGCGGTTCTCAAGGAGGACGATGCTCTTGTGCGCAGCGTCAAGCGTGAGCGGTGCATGCTCCGTTGTGAGTGCTTGCACATCAATGGTATCGGAAATGAACGGATTGTCAAAAAGTCCTGCAAAAGAGGTCAATTTCTGAAGACCATTCAAACGTCGACATACCAAGGTCGTATTTAACGCCCAAAATCTTGGTGACATGGTCCTGAAGCGTCGATTTTTGTACCGTGCCGTTCGCCACGAGATCGACCGTGCTCTAGTCATCGGTTCATATCAGGAAACACACGCAAATGGTAACCCACATTAACCCAGACATCAATGGGAAAGTCGTAGAAATTGACCATTCCGCCGGCATTGAACCATTGCGCGATAGCATCAGCGGGAGACGATGCAACTCCGTGGCTGGTGAAGAGTTGTGACATGCCAGTATCGTCAGCCGTCGTGAAACCTGACCCAGTGGAATCAATCGCCTAGATCGTGCGAGTAAGGAACATACCGTCGAATCCCCACTCTGCTAGCGCACCGTACAGGACTGGGTTTACATGTGCGGGAATCTCGTCGAGCTCGTTATACGACCTAAGATCTCATTCAGAATGATTCAGCAAGGTTGTCAACACATACATCATAACACCTCTTGCGAATCCGAGGTCGATTACTGCTTTGAACGGGACGAGCATTTCCTGCATGACCTGTCGCATGCCACGACCCATAAAAGGTGCCCCATTGAGACCCGATCGGGGACTCCCGTGCGCTGCAAAGTGCTAGACGACAGTCATCATATATTCGAGCACTTTGAATACGCGCACCTTCATAACCGGGACCACGGCATCTGGATCGGACCACGAGCCATTCTTCGACAGACCCCGCGCGAATTGGACGCCCATCAGTGCAGTATGCACAAAATCCTCTCCCCACGCCTCTTGCACGCGTCCCCAGCGAGGGTCTTTCCCCAAATCGAGCACGGGCGCTAGACACGCGTGGACACCGATGGCCCTGGCCTCTGTCCCAATCGCACGGCCGACGGTATACGCTAGCGATTCATCGAAGGACGCTGAGATGCCGATTGCCTGGGGGAAGAGGCTTTGCCGGAAGGAGCCGACGCCGTGCACGCATTCGCCGTAGGCCATGAAGGGAATCTTGAGCCGGGATTTTTCGAGGTTGAGCTGCTGGATGCTGTTGAACTGCGTGCTGTTGGTTGGGTACCTAGACGGGTGTGAGCTGGGAGAATGGGCAGCAGGAATAGCTCACCAGTCATGGATGACACCGACGCTCGCGGTTGGCGCAATTTCCATTGCGGTATCTATAAAACGCGATTTAGAGAGGCGAGTTCACAAAGAGGAAAACCGTACCATATCCCGCGTTGTCCGAGTTAATTCCAATGATATTGTCTAGGAGAGGGTGCTTCAGAAACCGAAGAAACTAAAAGGAGAGGGTCTACGCACCCGCAAACATCAAATGCATTTGAATCGCTGGCGAGACCATGAGATTCAGGCAACTCACTCGCAGGTAGACTATACTCACCGAGCTCCGGAATAGTCATTTGGTCCACAAGGTTGGCAATGAACTTCTGTTTGTCCGTGGCCGTTTCATCTTCGTGCGCCGCAAGACTCATGGGCCTCTGAGTGGGATTCTACACCAACATTCAGCATTGGAAGCGGGAATGGGAGTCAATACCGAGATAGTTCCCATGACTTCATCGAGAAACGCGTCCTTCTTGAGACGTAGCCGGCGTGGGTTCTCCGTCAGGTTCGCAGGGAGGGCGTCCGAGACCTATGAATGCTTATTCAGGGAAACAACAACCTTGGAAAGGCTTCACGAACCGATAGATGCTTCAGAAACTCGTCAAGGAGTGCTTCCACCGTTCCCCGAACCTCCGAAGAGCGCTGCTGTGCTGCGGCATCGACACGGTAGACGGTAACGAAGGCCCCGGTGAGGAGCAGAGCAAGTCGTCCAAGGCGTTTCATTCGGTGGGAGGGAAGGATTGTGTTGCAGGGAATGGAAGATGCGAATATGAGGGAATGGTCTCAGGTCTCAGAAGGAGCGAATTGGAAGGACGAGCGGGCCCGTGCGCTCAAGAGAAACGATGATGGAAGTCGCGATGGAAGAGCTGTTGACAGCGGGTCACGCATCGCGCTGTCAGATGATCGCTTCATCCACGTTGAACCCGACGGCGAAGGTGTATTGTGTCAAATTGTGAGAGAGAGAGAGCGCAGAGGAATGCATTTGCAGCGATACAGAAATAGATACATTACAAACACGAAGTTCGGTACATATTATCCCCGCAATAGCGAGGTTTTGCACGTATATCTACTAGCTAGATCGACCCTCACACATTCGTTCCCGAACCTGATCCCGACTCGGATCCGCCAATCGACAGCGACCTGCGAGTTGGAGCCATCTCCAGCTCCTCTCCATCGGGCCTCTTCTCGACACCCTTCCCCTTGCGGTCCTTGGCCGCCATCATGGCCAGCCCCACAGCCAACGGGTCCTTTACATGGGCCTCCGCATCATAATCCGCCGAAGAATCGTCGGCCAACCACTCATCGTCCTCGTAGTCCTCCCCATCGAACCGGCTCGCATCCAGCGGAGCACCCATCGTCCCGATTACACGCGAAGCCAATGAGTGTGAGCGAGCAAAAGCGATAGTGTGGTCCATGGCGGTGGTCGCAGCGCCTTCGCCTTTGCCTTCTAGCTCGTCGTAGTAGATCCCGCGGAGCATGAGGAGGAAACGGCAGATGATGATCGTGCGGAAACTGTAGACCATGGTGAGACGTTTAGGATGAATTTGAGGTTAAGGATTGACGGGAACGTACACTGGAGTGTAATAAGGTACGACCCAGTAGTCGTAGCGCGTTGCAAATGCAGGCTATGGGCAAGTTATTTGCGCAAAAGGTTCGGCGAAGCTATTGCTTACCACATGGTCGAACTAGACGCGCATTTGTGAGCCACTGCATCGAATTTATCATTAGGAAACCTCTCACAATCAGAACGAGCATATCAGCCAAGGAAAGAACGAGCAGAGCACTACAGTCCGTCAGCATTAGGCAGAGTCTGCTTTGCATTCGTGCAGCGTACATAAAATAAATGCATCCTACGATAAGAATTAGCCACAAGTCTTCGAAGAAAGCAAAGTAACCCACCAGTTCTAAGCAAAATCAACCCCAGACCAGGCCGCTCCTTGCCGTCGCCGCCGATCGGCAATTCGCTATTGCGGAGGTAGAATGTCCGGCTGAGGGTCACCACAATGACGATACATTCCGAGAGAATGTCCGCGACAATGCCAGCGATACGCACTGTACGCGACCAAGGTGAGCGAGAGAAGGAGTAGTGAAGAACGTATAATTCTGAGAGCGTGCCATGATTAGATGAGAGAAAAATGAAACGAAGAGAAACGTACACATCTATCATGCGCAATTGGAGACGCGAGGTACGCCAGCTGGCACCCATAGCGATCGACACCTTGTGCCCATTGGTGCGAATAGACATACGAGGGCATGATTGCAGAGGGCACACATAGCAAGAACACCAGTCCCGCAAGGCCCCAGTTCTTCTCCGTTAACGCGAGTACGCGGAGCGATGAGAATACTGTGGAATTTTCAGATGGATCGTTACGCGCTTGCACTTTGGCAAAGAGAGAAGGTATACATACGGCCAAAGCCAATCGTCCGCACCAGCATCGGGAAGATCTGGAACCGCACTGCTATGTTGCATCTAGGGTAGCGAATGCATCAGAATCCGGCGGCGGCGCATACACGAAAATAAACGCACCCCTGGATGTGTGTTAGTTATTTCTAGATTCTCGTGTTCCGTTGAACGCGAAAGGAAGAGAAACTCACATGAGGCGTGATATACCACGACGCCAGCAAGAGCACGGTGATCTTTTCGAAGAGCGTCCCGTAGCGCATCATGGCGTAGAGCGCGGTGGCCCCCGAAACTTTGCGTGTCCACACACGGCGGACCTCTTCGCCGAAGGTGATGATGTGGTCCCAGATAAGGAGCGCTGGGGAGGGAAGAGGGTTGGAATTGGACGGGAGAGCGGAGGGATAGTGGGGCCTAACCGACGGCAGCGATGCTACAGCAAGCAAAAGCACTACACGCAGCGGTCAGTAAGTGCACAGACACCTTTTGAAAGAAAGAAAAAAACATACAATTCGTACGCCTCGAAGATTGGCATCCTGTAAACGAAGGGAAGAGACTATCCTGCACACTCTGAGCTATCGGTTCTCCATATATATTATTCACCGGCGGCACGGAATCAAGGCCCCGACCTGCCTGTTTCTTGACACTCGACACGCTGCACGCTTCGGACCCGTGAATAGCCCGGTATTTTGAGTCCTTGGCCCTCCGCCCGCCAGTGGGCCTATTCAAAGCGCGTTACACGGAGGTTCCAAGGCCCTGACAGATCGGATTCAAGTTTCCGCGAGGATTTGGCCAGGCACGCGCCGCCGATAGACGAGGACAAGGGATGATCCTTTCGGAGATTACAGCGATAGAGCGTTTTGTTTTCGGCGAGTAGCCTCATCCTAGGAGTACGAGTGAGACAAGAAAGACATCAAGGCCATGGGTGGTAGGGCGGCGCTTCGCCCGGCGCCGGCACGCCTTGGCTCTTGGCCAGCAGCGTACTCAGGCTTGGGAAGACGGGCTTGCGTAGTCGGATTTCTCTGGCCATTACCAGTCCCGCAGAACATGCAGATCCAGATGGTGATTCGGAGAAGGAGCTTAGGTGCGAAATCATGATTTCAATGCCTGCCAGTGATGGCCGACGCTCGGACTCTGATTTTCTTCCAGAGATAAATCGATCCAAGCCTCGTCGGCGAGTCGCCGCTGTGTCGAACAGGATTTTTTAAAGCTGCAACGAGTCGAAACAGTTGTCTGATCATGATAGCGGCGCTGGATCCAATCAGAACGCCTGATATACAGGATTAGTCCCAAGGAGTGCTCGACTAGTATCGGGCGAAGAGACATGCTTGAGAACGAGTGTGCTGATGAGCCCATCCGCTCCACCTTGCGCATTGACGAAAGCCAGGGTGGTCATGTCGTCCCCCTCGCCGAAACACCCAATTCCAGCCTCCCCGCCCTTCAAAGCCCTGCCCAGCTCCTCCCTCGTCTTGGCGACTTCCACCATCTCTTGCGTCACATCCAGTCCGACCACACTCTTGACGCCCGGGAAGGACAACAGCTTCGCCGCGTTTCGTCCAGTCCCGCATCCAAGGTCGACGATCGACTTCGCTGTCCGCACCCATTGGCAATAAAGACCGCCAAAGAGGAAACACACCATCGCCCTCCAGCAGAAGGGTAACCCCGCCTACCGACTCGTCTCCACTTCCCCGTGACAGCAGGTGCTTATTGCGTTGGGAGGAGCATGCTTGCGGTGTGCCATAGAGACGGTCCATTAGGTGTATCGGTCGCCCGGCCTCCATTTGACGGAGCTCGCGGAGTCGCTGCGCAAGGTAAAAGTGCGTCTCGATCTGTGGGGAGCTTTGAATATGTAGCCAGCTGCTCATGCAAATGTAACGCACCTTGTAATCTACGCCTGCGGAATGCGTGACTCCATAGCGCGGTCTGGGCCTTCCAGTTAGTAGCGTCACTGCTGTATCTTGGCAAGGCACCGAAAGGATGGGGACTTCGAGAACGGGCAGCTCGAACCTGCATGCCCGTAAGATACAGCGTCGAGTTCGGTCCAAGAGATATGTACGCACGGTGGTACTGCCACATATACATCCCCTCCACGATCTTCTGAAACTGCTCTCAGTCTGCAGTGAAAGGAGAGCCCGAGGGTGTCTTCATCGCGATCCGACTGGGCAGAAGCCGCTGCTTGCGTATAGACTGGGCAGAAGATGCGACTCGACCTCGATTAAGGTGCTGGGGACGGTCGACTGCGGCGATAGAGTTGGTGGGGTAGAAGCGCGTGTGCGCTGTGGGCGACTCGGACCTGTAAGGAGCTTTGAATATGTGGCAAATCGCTCAGCGACCGTAGGACGCACCATGTACTTCGCTTTTGCGAAATAACGGCGAGGTGGTAGCTTAAGGGCACCTTCGCGAGAGAACGGGGCGAGTCAGCGGACTGTTGGTACCAGTGGTGTCGGTGCTCTTTCAGGTAGTGTCTGTGGTGTAGATGAGCAACCAGGGAGCGGGAAGGAATAGGGCACCACTGGCTTTGCACGCCTCCGTCGTCTTTCGCATTCCCGCCGAGTTCTAGCGGCATTTTTCAAAGGGAATGTGTCGTCTTGTCGACCGACTGCCGGCTAATTCCATCTAACGATCGTGCCGACAGTCGTGGGGTAGCTTGAGCGAAGAGGAAAGCTACCCCCAACTCTCTCCACCGTAGCATCCCGGCGCCTACTCTAATGAGGCGGAGAAGTTTGAGGCATGGCTGGTAGGACTTCTAAGTGAGATCTCACATCGGGCGAAGAACATATACGCACCACTCGCGAGTTCCTCCTCCTTGGTCCGAGTCTTCAAGTTCTCCGTCGGAGGCTCAATCGCCGCATTGTTGTGCGCAACGCAGAGGGCTCGCAGCCCTGACTTGGATGCGAAGTCGAGAGGGACAATTGATTGCGACCGTCAAGAGCATTATGCTGAAGGCTTCGACCATATCCACCGTGGCTATGAGGAGCTGCCGTCAAACGTCAATGAGGACGCAGGGACGACGGATGAGGCAAAAACGCACCACATTCATTCGTTCTCCCTCCGAGTCAACAGTTGGGCAACGCCAGACACAATGCGTTCAGGCTCTGTGCCATTGCGCGTTAGGGACGACGACGAAGTTTCAGGCAAGACCAAACGCGGGAAGAGGTTGGTACGGTTTTCGGCGGTCATGAAAGTGGAGGCAAGAGTGTGTCGTGATGGTGACAGCCCCTTTGCTCACTACAGCGACGCGGTATGGACGACTCGGACCCAGATACACCTCCACGACGCGTAGACGGCCTCTGGTTTTCTGACGGAAACATCGTCATTCAGGCCGAAGACCTGATCTTCAAGGTCTTTCAAGGCATTCTTGCTGCTCGGTCTCCAATCTTTCGAGACATGCTCGCCATTCCGCCGCCTGAGGCGCGGGGCGTCGACGACAGCTTCGAAGACTGTCCGCTTGTACGTCTACCAGACTCGGCAGCCGACACGGAGTCCTTTCTACGCGCCATATTCGACTCCGAGTGCGCATCCAGTGTACCCGTGTGGCCTCGATGCTGACGGGCCGTTATAGATTTTTCCCCGCGTATCCTGCTCGGATTGAATTCGCCGCTTTGCAAGGCTGCCTTCGCCTCAGCAACAAGTACGAGGTAGACTACCTCCGACAACGAGCGCTAGTCCACTTCTCATCCGGCTTCCCTATACACCTCTCTCTCCTCGACAAGCGGCACTACGAGGCGGAAAATCTAAATCCCATGGAGAGGATCTCCTGGATAGAGGAGCAGGGCGAGCTCCCAGTGGCAACACTTCTTGAATGCATCGAGATGGCTCGAGAGGTCGATGCTCTGTGGGTTCTGCCGGCTGCGTTCTACGCTCTCGCCTGCCAGCTAGGCAAGGCCGAGCGCCTGGTGCGTGTGGTATCGCGAGACAAGGATGATCCTTCGTCTCTGTCCCCAATCGACAAAACCGCCTTTTTGAAGGGATACGACCAACATCGCCAGGCCGTATGGGGCATCTTTGCCTTTCTTTCCGACCCCAACGTCAGCGGAAAGAAGTCTCTTTGCGCTCAGAAGACCAAATGTCAGGCGGAGAGGCTGAGGGCGGTAGGATCCTGGCTTTCTGTCCTGGATTCTCGCTCTCGGAAGCCGTTGCACATCCTCCAGATCAAAAAATCGGGGGATGGTCCATTGAGGCACGTCTGCGACGTATGCCGCACGGAGCTCGCACAGGTATTCCACCAGAAGAGGCAAGTGTTCTGGGATGGAGTGCCAAGTGACTATGGGCTCCCCCAGTGGGGGGAGTTGAAGCGGATAATGAAGGAGGCGCTACACTCTGACGATTACATGGAGTAGCCCGCTGTAGCGGACTGTAGTGGTCGCTTTTGTCACTGCTGTTCTACTCGTATCAATGGGAAAGTTGTCTGGTCATATCTAGGGCCAGCAAACCAGGGCTAGTAAGATTGTACGTCCGGTCTAATAGCGGCCTTCTCATCCCCGTCTATTAGGGTGCAGTGTTTGGGCCTGGTTTGCAAACCGGTTTGTAAACCGGTGTTTGTAAACCCGGTTTTTGGCCTCTCAGGGAATGAAAACTGAATACAAACAGCGTGACACTCTGTGACTTTGGGCAAACCAGTGCAAATATGTATTGTTTGAGGCCATTTTCAAGGTGCACACACCCATACCCTCACATACATGCATTCAAAGTGTATCCTGAGCTTGTGCACCACAGGGAGAAAAAAAATCATTTGAGAATGGCTGGGAGCCGAAAATCACGTGTCTATATTGATGCGATCAAAAACCGGTTTACAAACCGGTTTTTGGGCCTCAAAAAAATGTAAACAGTTTTTTGGCCTCAAAATAAATAAACACTGCACCCTACCGTCTATGGTGCTTGAAACGGGGAGAAATTAGAACTCCCCACATCTATCGATTTTGACAGTTGAGCTACTTTTTCTGTGGTGCCGCTACTTTCTTACGACGATTTGCTGAAAATCGTGAAAACACTGTTCCAGGGTAAAGCCATCGGGGAATATCGGCCGAAACCTTGGCCAGCGGATCAGAACGGATTGGAAAGCGTGACTCCGAGTCAGGCTGCGCATGCATGCGTAATCAACCTCTTACACCCGACAATCACTCTCCAGCTGAGACCCAACACAAGTCAGGACTGTCAGGTAGCTGAGTGATAATCTAATCTTGCCCACCACTAAGCGCAAGCGGCGACAATAACACACGTCAAATGAACTGCCAGTGTCCGAGTCTGTCTGCGTCTCCCAGTGCACTGGGGCACGGGCACCTCGTCTGTCCGCACCTTGTCCGCGTCGACTCCACAATCTGACTTCTGACTCTGAAGCATGCCCCAACACTAGTAGATGCCTACTCGTATGTGCAGCTCTCTGCATGCACGGAGGAGAATCAATGGGTTCCGCTTCAAGATACTCTCCCAAGACGCAACGAGGCCCATCGATAAATTTCTAAATGACTTTTCGGAGTGCGCGGCTCTCTTCTCCGTCTACTTCATGCCAGTGTTGACACTGACCGAGCTCAGTTCTCGATAACTGACAAGACAATCGCATCTTGCAATCTTTCTGCCTCCAATGAAAGACATCTCATGACGGTGCCAGGAACCCTCCGCGACTGATGGGCAGGGACTCGGATCCTCGTCGCCCGGTTCGACTATCAGAATCATTCTATTGAAACCAGTGCCTGCAGATCGCGCATTTACTATTAGGTCTAACGCGTCCATCGGAGCTGCTATCCTCCTGCTTCCTCTCCAGTGTCGTTCCCGTTCCCGACCCTCCATTCTCTACCTCGGCGGGACCTGGTATGGAGAATGAGCTCGTCGGATCGACCCGCGCCATGTGAGTTTCTGGTCTCAGGGTTGTATCCTCCTTTCTAAAACTCTCCCAGAATAATTCAAAACTATTGCCATCTCTTTGGACTGGGTAACAGGCTCATTTGGGCGGCAAAATCGGTGTTAACCCATTCTCAAGTGATTTTGCTCTGGGACGTCTTGATAACTCTCGGTGCGCACTAGTACCACGTCTATAACATGCTGACTCAATTGGCATCGGCAGACATCGAAGTCCAGTACCTCTGGCGCTGTCCAAAATCCCCCGGCGCCATCCTCTTTTACCTCGTCCGCTACGGCTCACTACTGAGCAACCTCCCTGTGGTGTTCTTTTCCTTTATCAACTTGTCGCCGAAGGTACGCGCGTGTTAACCCGTCATTCCAACGAAGTGCTGAGTCGGATTGTAGGGGTGAGCATCGTCAGCCAGTCTTGTGAAGGGCACAGACAGAATACCTCGCTAGATGTGCCAAACAAAACGTTATCCACCAAAGCATCGTCATCTCCGTTCAGTTGCTCATATCCGGTCCGTCTTCCATGCCTCCGAATCGTTTACACAAAGCTTATTATTCCCTTTCCAGGGATAATGATCCAGCGGATGGCCGCACTCTACGGTGGCAGCAAACGCGTTCTGTATTCCCTCCTTGCGATTGCCGCAGTGTTACTCGGAACCACGATCGTACGTTTGCCCCAACATATCCTCGCCCACATGCTTATCGTCCAGTTCTTCGCCTTGAAACAAACCTCTATAAAGCTCATGTCGCACCTTCCGGGATGCCATGCAGGGATGTCGCGAAGATCAGCATATCGTACGTGCTCCGTTCGCTTTCCTCTGGTCACAAGCTCACTAACGTGCAACGATCTGAATAGATCTTGCAGGCGCATGGCTCTGTCTCTTCCTTTTCGACACCATCATATTTGGGCTCACCATAACCAACGCATACCTGACGCTCAAGCAGCGCTTAGGGCCTACCGACTCCGAGTCGAACGAGGGATCGATGCCGACACCAGTCACCCAGGAGAAACGCAGAAAGAAGAAGACGAAACACCCGAGAGAGAAGATCCACATGCCCATCCATGCCTTGTTTTTCCGCGACGGGGCGATGTACTTTGCGTGCGTATTCAGGTACAAGCGGTGATTCGAATTCAGAGTTCCACATCTAGTGCGATGGCGATGGCGAACTTGGCGAACATACTCACCTTCGTTGTGCGTTGCTCTCTTTTCATTCCTTGGGAAGAACTATCGGCTTATCCGACTGGTAGATCCCTGGGGTGTGTCCTCTGTCCGCCTTCAATAGCGCTCATTAAACTCCAATCTGGCAGGAATACATCCCTGGCACGTTGACCATGTTTACCACATGGCAAGTCTACCCCTCCCCTCTCGCCCTCTCATTTATCTAACCAACCTGAAGCATCTCCGTAACGATGGTCTCCCGGCTCGTGATGAACGTCCACCAGAAGGCCGCTTTCTCCGCCAATGGCGGTACCGGCGGCGCTGAACAATTCCAATTCACCTTCGGTGACCTCTCGGTAGTTCACTGGCAAAACATTACCGAGACGGACGCGGTAGAGCCTGAGGCAGCGGAGGTCGCGAACTTGGGATGGGATGATGGTGTGAGGGAAGAAGAGCGGGAGAGGAGTACAGAGAGCGAGGAGGTGTAACTTGAAGTTTGAAGTTCGCAGAATGTATATGACACTGTAGTAATTTGCACTTGTACTTTCCATTCAATCGTAGGTAATAGAATACGCACAATCTAATGGACATCGATGGAAGGAAGTTCAATCGCTCTGAAGGAGCTTCAATTCATATTCGTATGATCATGATGAGTCTGAGCGAGAAAGTCGTATACTAGTCGTGATGGAAAATCTGGTCCGTTAAGGCTGCGCGGTGACCTGTATGTAGACGAAGGCTCCTACTCCTCCTCCTCAGATTCTTCCTTGACACTTCCCAACCGCTCCTCATCCACCTCCTCCTCCTCCTCCATCATCCGACCGTAGTTATTCCAACGCACGCTCATCCCTCTAGTCACCCCCAACCCAACCCACTCGCACTCCTCCGCGCGAAACCGCACCGCTTCTCCCGCGAGATCGACCTCTGCGTTGTTGCGGTTGAGGATGCCCGAGCGTTTGGCAGCGCGGAGGAAGGGTGATTTGCAGACCGCCCGGTTGGCGATGGTCTCGCTGAGCTCGGAGCGCTGAAGGGGAAGAGGGAGGCGTATGGCTGGGGTGGAAGTTGATGTGGATTCCGAGTCCGCCTCGACGTCGACGGTATCGTGGGAGCCAGCGCTAGCACCGTCGGAGTCGTACGCGTCGTCGATGCTGTCGTACATTGGCACCTTGGCGAGTCGGACACGTCCATTCGCATTCGCTGCGCTGTGGAACCAGCGTTCGGCCGAAGCGGCATAGACCGCGCGCATGGGAGACGGTGGGAAGTAGTCGAGGAACGAGATACGCTGGGAGGAAGCAGCGCTGTGGCCCGACTCTGAGCCAGCGGCCGACTCGACGTCCGCATCGTACGAGGAGCCCGACACCGATACGGACACACTGGGAGTTGGAGAGACAGCTCTCTCCTCCTCCTTCAAGTCCTGCGTCTTCTTCTCCGAGTCGAGCTTGCGAATGCGCCGGTTGCGATCCACGACCTGCTTCATCTTGACCATCTCCCGCTTCACCGCGCGTATCACCAGCTTGTCTACGTCGGCGTTCTCCCGCCGAAGCAGAGCGGCTTTAGCTTGGAGACGGAGACGAAGCTTGGAGTGCCCCCAGTTGTTCTTCAATGAGGAGTAGAAGCGAGGATGGGAGGTAGACGAGCTCGCGGAGGAGAATTTGGTGGAGGAGGAGTGGCGATGAGCTCGAGACGTCTGGACTCGACGAAGGGAACGAGGACCGCGGGCCATGATACTGGTAGAAGGGGCGTGCGAGGGAGAGAAGCTGAGAGAGTGTGTATGGACAACCGTTCCAAGTTGTGCAGAATCCACTGCTCCAGAGGTCGCATTTTATAGCAGCGGTAACACGCTCGCTTGGACCAGCGGCATTGTGCGATTTGGCCAACCGGTGTCAAGGCAAAGCGTCGGTGGGTCCGTGAGAGCCATCTGGGCATCGCGCTTGGTTGCGCTCAGACCGGCGCAGGATGAGAGGACAAAAGGTGGTAAGCGCCCAAACAAGCGCCCGCCAATCTCGGGACCAGGCGCAGGCCAAGCCATCCTGGTTACAGCAGACCACATTCAGTGTCTGACCGGTCTATCCGAGCCTCCCAGCGACGACCACAGCAGGACGAGCGTACACACACGTTCATAGATCTTCGAGAGACGGAACGTAGGACTCGGATGCGGCTCATGTCGGTGTAGAGACGATGTACATGCTGCCCCACAGCAAACGCGAGGAGGCAACGCAGTGTCCACGGGTGATTGTTGGGCGGAGTAGATATGAGAGGGATACGACAGTGGGCGAACGAGAAGAATGTCCGTAGTTGGTAGCGAGAGAGGCCATGGGTTTCCGCACAAGCGTCGCTGGTTTGCTATTGAAATGAGTGAGAATGAGGAGCTGAGACGAAAGAGCCGCTGAAGAGACGCACCATGGCTCTCGAGAATGCCCGTCTTAAGGTCCAGCGGTGGTGTTTCTGAGAAGAGATGCATAGATGCATTTGAAGAGGAGGGCATCTGCGGGGCGTCGGCCCATAATGAGCAACGGCGACGGGAGCTGCAAGAGTAAACGTACCAGTGTCGTCGAGATGTCCGTCCCGGGTGGGTAGGAACATTCAGGGCCTGTCGAGTACCATTCGCTGAAGCCTGGCAGTTAGGACGTCCTAGCGTGAATGGGTGGTCCATTCAGCGTGAATAATTCTGCTTCGCTCATAGTGGGAGACAGAAAGAGTTAAGCGCCGAAATAAGCGCCGGTCAGAAAATCATTGACGCAAGATGGATTTCGGTACAGCGACGAGTACAACAGGCTGGGTGGTCTACAGTAGGCAACGTTCTAAGGTGAGGGTACAGTAACAAGCTTTCGGAGTCGATACAGGGATGCGTACAGTAACAATCTAAAGCTTTCGGAGGGGATACAGCCTCATACAGGGATACGGGATACGGGACACGGGATGGATATGGAGACAGAGGGAGAGAGAATGCGATGAATGCGATGCGATGCTTTGGATGTGTATGCGGAGAAAGAGAGAAATGAGGTCGTTCGTGGAGTTGAGGGTGTGATGCGATGCGTATGAGTATCAAGTCCGTTTGAGTGATGAATGAGCAGGATGCGTCCTACGACGTCTCGCCGAGTACCTCCCCGCCGCCGTTGACGAGATGCTCCTTCGCACTGACAAGAAGCGCGTCTCGTTCGCTGAGGACGACGGTGTGCGCGGCGAGGCTGGTGTCGCAGGAGGTGAATAGCGCGAGTTTCGTACTGCAAATGCGTTAGTTGGTGAGTTCGTGGAAGAGAAAGGGACGTACGTCATATGTGCCTTGACCTGTGAGGAGAAACATTAGATAGGGAAAGCAAGAGCGAAGGAAAAGACGCACAAAGTCGAATACCTTCCCGTACATCGCAGTAATCTCTGTTCCTCGTCAGCAAGAGCAGTCGCAAGAAACGCAAAACGCACCATCTGCCCCAGCAAGCCACTCGTCTCTATCACACTCGCGCCAACGCTGCGCAGAGCGCTCGTACCGTGCGATCTTGCCCTCGATGACCGACTCATCGAGAACGAGGGTGTCTGCTTTGAGCAGTCCCAGGAGGCGGGAAAGCGGAGCTTGCGGAGAGGGCGTTGGCATGTGCTGTTGCTGTGGAGCAGGTGCGAGGTGGTGGAGGTGCTGATAGTGGGGTTGGTGCTGGTACGATTGGTCGTGAGGGCTCGAAGAGTGACGATGAAAGTCGTGTTGTTCGTTCCGCGAATAGGCCCGGTCGTCCTGCGGAGGAAATACGTTAGAAAGACGCGCATATATCCAGTTTAAAGATGCACCTGAGCTGGCTTGAAGCGCTTGTGAGCTTGCTGCATCTCTTCCACGTCTTGTTCGCCGTCGTCCTCCATCTCTCCGCGCGTGCGTTTGCCAGTCTTGGGGTTCGGGACTTCAAACACATCGTTCTCGTCATCTAAAGGGCGATTCTGCACAGGGGCGGCAAAGGAGATACGATGAGGGCCGGGCTGACTCGGGAGAACTGCGAGACGCATTGGGGAGGGTGCAGTGAGGCGGTCAAGATCCAACGCATACATCGACTCGTCTTGGTGGTTATGGGAAGCTGGGAGGGCGGGGGCTTTGAATGACGACGCGAACAAGGGAGGCGGCTGCGAGTTCTTCCTCGGTGTCGGTGCGACAATTCCATGGGCGTGGGATTGCGCACGGGCTTGAAGACGATGGTTTCCTGTGTGAGGGTCCGACGTTCCAGGCCGCATCATATTCATTGCCGCTCCTGCTGTCGAGTGGGGGTCGGAGGTGCCAGGACGCTGGAGATTCATCGACGCGCGTCGGGAGGGTGTGTTGTTCTGGGAGCGGTCGCGGTTGCCTTTGGTCAACGAGGCGACGTTGAGCAGAGGCGCGTTGCCGTTGTCTGCGGCCGTCTTTCCGCTGTGCAGTGGGTTCGTAAGGTCGGGTTGGAACATGGGTTCAGACGCGTCCGAGTCGGCAGAAATGGGAGGAGTATTGGTGGTGGGCATGCCGGTGAAGAATGGCTGTCGAGCGCTCATGGTGGCAGGAGGAAAGGATCGTCACTGTGACGGTCACGCGTTTGCCATCAAAACAGCTTGTCAACAACCCACCCCCTCGGCAATTCCAGCTGACTGCAAAATTAGGGGCCATCCCAAAAAATTCTCACAAGTCGGCCACGTCCGGCATATCATGTATCTACTCCAACCAACGTCATATTTCACACACTCTCTGTCCATGCCTTCCAACTACATACACCCGTTCATGTTGTGGACCACGCGAGTATAATATATCCCCCCTTGAGCGCAAGAGGCTCATCCCGATAATCAAGCAGAAGGTCAAACAGAGAATAACTGAGCACATGCTCAACACATGCTCGATGGTTGAGTGGAATGAAGACAAAATTAGAGCAACTACGTGATATGCCAGGCTGGTGCCGACTTGTGAGAAAATTTTATATGGCCCCGAATTTTGCAGTCAGCTGTCAACTCAGCTCATTGCTCACTAAGGCTACCGAAATTTAACTCAAACTACTTTTCCGAAAAGGACACCTTTCCCGATTCAATGGGCCGCCTTTCTTACCACTGGCACCGACCGTCGGCCCCCGGGGACAACTTGGACCACATCTATCCGACACCCAACCAAAATCTCTTCCTTCAAGTTACTGTCCGGCTACTTCTTTTCAAGTTGTTAGCTCGATGCTCCTATCATCATTCCTCTTATAGCAAGACAAGCGTTGATAACGGACTTTGACGAACTCGGCACCCATCTATATGTGTAAAGGGCGTCTCTGAGACAGGCGCTCGTCCGCGCGGAACCCTGACACGATTTAGATGTGACCCCGCGGTAGACATCGTTCGGAACTCTCGGTGGACTTTGGAGTTGGCTATATAGTAGCATGGTTCAAGGCGGCTAAATTACTCATCGATGTTGACCCACCTCGTCCCCGTTTAGCCGGATGCCTGAGAGGAAATGCATGCCAGCGTAGGATGGTGGAGGAGCCGTTTCCGTTCGAGCTGGCTATGCATGTTATTCCTGGAAGAACGATGACTAACTCCGTGTTTAAGCGCCACCCAGGGAACACGCGTGCCGAGCTGACACCTTGGTCGGCGTTTCCGGTTGGGTTGGCTATACATGTCATTTTCTTGAAAGAGTCGATATAAGACGGACTGGGAGTTAGTATTTTGCTTGACCCCGTCGAAGACCCACAGGTATTCATGAATGGCTTTGCATCTGCCAAGAGGTTAACACCCAGTATTAGCAGCAGACCTACTCCATGGCGAACCTTCCTAGTCACGGATTCGCGGTGCCTCTCATCATCATCTCAGAGCCCTGGGAGGAGCCGAGAACGGCCGCTGGTCCCTCCAACATCCCACCTTTTGCGCTGTTACCTCGCAGGTCACCTACTGTTTCTCCCCGGGCTCAGCGATCTCTCCACAGCCTCGGATGTGCTGTCCGAAACGCAAAATCATGGGCTCCCAACCCAGAACAGCCGACCGCCCCACGAATACACACCATCCCTCTTCCCCCGCAAATTCCAGGAATAACCAGCGTGGTCCTCCATCCCGAGCTCACATCAAACAAAC
This sequence comes from Mycena amicta, assembly GCA_029282125.1. Taxonomy (NCBI): domain Eukaryota; kingdom Fungi; phylum Basidiomycota; class Agaricomycetes; order Agaricales; family Mycenaceae; genus Mycena; species Mycena amicta. The sequence continues at coordinate 308,853 of JARIHP010000042.1, read as the reverse complement.
GCGACTTGGACTTTGCTGTGCTCCGAGTCCCACATCTGAGGAGCAATTCAAACATTCCGGATGTGCCGCAGTGCCAGTGGCCGGAACTACGGTCCGTACAGGCGACATTCCCCGCGCTTCCATCCTTGACGATGATCTCTCCTGACGTACCATGGGCTATCACCGCGCATGCATCTGGAGAGGTCATACCCCATCTGAGCGTGGTGGATGTGTTGCTCGCGATTTCGGAGGCATTGCAGATGAGGATTGGACTCGAGGATTGGGTTCGATATGCGAGCGCGAAACACAAGAAGGGGAGCGATAGGACCCAGTACAGGAATTCGAACTTGAGAAGGATTGACTTGCTCGACGGGAGGACCAAGTTCGTTGGGTTGGCTGCCAGCGATCGTGACTCGGAGCCTACTCTAGGGTGTGACGTGTGGATTTTGAAGACGACGTAGCAGGGAAAGAGATTTACGGCCAGACTGACGTTGATATTACGGTGGAAGTCCAGTTTACGATGTTTCTTGGTCGATGATGGTGGTTTGCAGCCAAGCTGTGCGGACATCAAGTAATTGTGATCCGAACGTATCCCGGGCCGTGCATCCCGACCAGCGTACCTTTGGTTATTTGAATCGCTCGCACCCAGACGACCGAACCCGTGCTGGAGCAGCACGATTTTCGCTACCAGGAAGGGTTGAGGTCTTTCTTGATGAAGAGTCATTCAACTCGAAGCAGAGTTAAAAAACATGTTCAAGCTGATTCGTCGTCGAATCGGGTCAGACCCGAAGGTTGCTGCCAGTCAGCAGATGCGCTGCGATGGAATCGAGGGCGAAAAGTTCATAGCAAAGCTCGCATGATTCCTGTTCGACTCAGGATCGGGTTCTGACCGGATCTTGAAAGAGGCTTTTTGTGATCGTTACTTTTGTCAATGTGCATTTTTAACTTGAAAGCTGTCCGAAGTCGATGTTAATGGTTCTTTTGAGTGCCTGCTCATGGGCTTTGTTTATTGAAGCTGACCCGGACTTGTGGATGGAGGGCTACCGACGAATAAAACAGAACCCTACGGTTGCTGCCCGCCAACATGCACTGGGTTAAACTTTGCATGATTCCTGTTCGATTCGGGATGGGGGTTCTAAGCATTGTCTTCAAGATTTTATCTCTCTGAAGGTCTCTGGGGACCAATTCAATCAACTCGAGGCTTCTTTGCGACTCTTGGACGTTTTGTTCTGGTTTTTTTTTTTTTTTTTTTTGATCATACAGTGAGCATCTTGTTTCAGTCGCAATGTGATTGAAGCCTGACCTTTACATGTAGCCATCCATCGATAAACAAAATGGAACCCGACGGTTGCTGCCAGTCAGCACATGCCACATGCGCTGCCTTTGTAAGTGAACTTTTCGCAAAGCTTGCATGATTCCCGTTCCACTCGGGATCGGGTTCTAAGGGCTGGATCAGAAAAAAAAAATGCATCACTTTTTCTCTGACCAAGTGTGCTATTCGTTTCAGGTCCTTTTTTCGGCACAAGAGTTTTGGATTTTTAGACTTAGGCCAAGATATAGCCGTTATCAATGGCCAGAGTGGAACCCAAAGGTCGCTGCTCGTCAGCACATGCGCTATGTTCCCTCGAACTCCTTAGATTTCGCATGATTCCCGGTCACGCGTTTTGCCATCAACAACGACTCAGTCCAAGTCCTACAGCGATATCTCCCAAATGATTAGTTACATGTTCTACTAGTATCGTGTACGATGTGTATGAACTCAAGCTACAACATCCGTTTATCTCGGTTTATTTATCGTGTCATTCATCGTGTAGTACATCGCAATCCCCTCCAAACGTGCCTCGGGTCAACCATCCGCGAGACCTGTAAGTTTTTCATCAGACAATTTAGCATATAATGCCTGGTGCTGCTACATACGCAGACGATGCGTTTTAATGATGTCCACCAGCTTCGAGACCGCCTTTCGTGTTGCCTGGTCGGAAGCGGGATCGGGAACCTCGCGGTAGTCCTGCGGCGAGAATTTTGCTATTTCCTTGTTGACCGAGATACGCAATGCCGAGTCCGGGGCAACGTAGGCATCCAGTGCGGCGCTGAATGCAGCTGGGAAGGCGGGTCGTTGTAGCGGAGGATTGCATGAAGGTTTGTTCAATGCAGATACAGACGGCTAGCAAGTCGGTAAGTTGACCGAAGAAGAGGAAAACATAGGAAGGTGATACCGGCTACGATTTCGGCGCGTTTTGTATGGGTCCAGGTGTTCTGTGCTGCGTCAGAAGGAAACTGAGCTTCAGTCCACCTACCGTTGCAGTAATCCTGACGGAAATTGTCGAGCTACATGCGAGGATGTTTTGGGACTGTCGGAAATGCAATGAGACGGACAACAAGATAGACGATTCGAGCTACGCACCAGCTGAGTGGGATTCAGAACCACCATCGCTCGGGTGACCGGTAAGAACACTCACCAAAATAGTGTGCTACTCGAAGGATGATTTCCTGAAGCACATGAGAGATTAGGATACTTACGGGTTGAGCTATTTCATTAGTGAGGTCGATTTTGTCCTGGAGATTGGATGAGCATGGCGCCACATGAAGAACGGAGCGCTGACGTCCTATAGCGTCAAAATCGTCAGAAGCGATGAACTCCAGGGATGGAGAAGATAGGTACGCACATACTGCAAACCCGATCTGGATTAACGGCGTAAGCCCCGGGATATATTGCTCACCTTCTGTATTGTATTCGTCATTGTCTGTTCGTCGTCGAGTCGAAAAAATTAGCTCACCTCGTCCTGCGAACTGATTCAAGAAGTATCAGAAAGGAAGAGACTGAGACTGACGCGCTATAGGAAGATTAAGGGCAGCAGAAATACGAAGACAGAAACAAATCATACCCAGATGTGGGGATAGTGAGGTAGAACATGCGATAAAAGCGCTAGAAGAAATGTGAAAGTACCTCGCAAGGATCTCGAGGGTGGCATACCTGCTAAATCTTTGGCGTCGAGACCTCTGGAGAAGTGGGTTGTTCAGTAAGTAGAAAGCGAAGACACGATACCACTCACTCATAAACCGCTCGCTCCATGCAAAGATCTAAGTTGTTTTGGCGGACTGAGATAATCATGGGCTTCAGAGTGTTCCCAGATAGTAGCCGCAGCGTCGTTTCGATTAGCTCTTCGAAGCTCGTGTCGTCGTCGAGTAGATCTGAGCCAAGTTTATGAGAGAATTGGACGTAAGGAATGTCTCGCACCACCCAGTCGGACGAAGGCAAGGGGTGGAAATGCCATAGCCTCCAGAGGCTCAATGTATCGAGAGCGAAGCAGTTCCCGAGCCTTGTCATATCGTTTCTCTTTTGACTCCACTCTCCCCAGCGTCGCCCTGAGCTCCCCATATGCGAAACTAACAAGCCCGCTGTATCTGGTGAAGACGACAATGACGGGAACTGTTTGTGATTCGTTAGCTGAAGCGCTGCGGGATGAGCAGAGCAGAAAAATAGCACCGTCTCGAGCAACGTTATCGTTGAAGAAATACTCATCACCCGGGGACAGGTATCGGTTCGTGTCTGTTCGAATACAATACCTGCGGGAAGTCGGTTGAGGAGAAAACGGAGAACTGAATTTACGCACCAAATCGCATGGAGGCGTTCTGACATCTTGTTGGCGGTCGCCCGAGTGCTTACGAAGCCCTCGACTAAGTAACTTTTACGCCAGAATTGCCTCCAAATCCAGCAGAATCGTGGAATATAAAAAGTGGATGAGACAGCTCGATCTCGATTTCATTCGATCCAGACTGTTACCAGGTAGGAAGGAAGGACAGATGGAACAAAGATCAAACCTGGTGAGATTGTGAGTCCAGGCTGTTGGTGTCGTTCTCCAAAGAGTACCTGATACGAGGTCCCACAAACTCTTCGCAACAGCGTTGTCTTGCCCGCGCTTGGCCTGCCTGCCACAAGAATCCGCATTCTGTCTCCCACGTCGATGCTATCGCGAACAACTTCCTGATCGCGGGATCCAGACGCCTCGCCAAAACCACCTGGCCGGGGGGTGTTGTCGAACGAATGGGCCGTGATATGCGGCAGTGGCCCATTCGGGACGGACGCGGACATGAGCGATCGCGTAGCCTCCGCCAGTTGGCCAGGTGCTGGAAGGTGGTCGTGGTTGAGAGCAAAGCTAGCGAGCGTGTGAACTGTGAAGTCACTGCTATTGTCCCAAATCGGTAATCGGGTAATCGGAGTCGTAACCCGAGTCGAGCTGGACAGCCTAAGGACACTGACAGACTTGAGGACAGTGCAACCCGTTTTGAAAATTTCTCGCAACCGAGTACTCGAGCCGGAGTCACCCGGACATCAAAATCTGCGACAGCTCTGAGAAAGTCGCCGCGTGTTTCCATGCTGCCTTGTACTCATCCTGCACTTGTCCTCACCCATCCACCCTGCAACTCCGCTACCCTCAATGGTTCCTTTGGGGAGCCCCGTAAGCGCGAGCCTGGAGACATCAGCGCAATGTCCGCAGTGCGTCCGAGTTTAGCTGTAAAGCTTGAGCTCATCATGACAGGTTTCATCTGCTCGTTATGGGCGCGGTAAGTACGCACTTGCTCATACCGCCATGGGATTTAGTCGGGCGCAGGAAAAAGCGGGGAAATCATCGTTACTTCATCACATATTGGGCGACTACAAGGTACGCCGCTCAAACAACCAGTTGTTCCAATCTCGAGAAGCTTGGAGATCACTGCACACCCACCATCCGACGGCTGGATTATGGCGCCAGGCATTAGCTCTCTTCGTAACCCTCGATTCGTGATGCACAAACTTGGATACGACTCAGAAGCAGACGATGAATTGAAGACATTCCGGAGCGCAGAACGATTTCTGAATGCAAACCTCGCCACAGAGCGTTTTTGAAGACCAAGTCCATGTCATTTGGTATGCGATCTATCAGCACATTGCGGATGGGCGCTGAACTTTGCAAAAGGCTCTGTGTCGAAATCCCAAGAACCGACAACACGGACAAAGGTCTTGGTTCTTCGGAGATTGAGTTCTTGAAACAGCGAAAAGGTTTTACCACCCGCTGGCGATGTTAATTACTAACCTCAACTCACAGTCCCGGTCATCGTGGTTTTCACGCGATTTGACGAATTGGTCGACGTGATGGAGGAGGAGCTCAGTTTACCAGACAACTCGCTTGACGAAGGAACGGACACTCTAACATTGCAACGAGCACACGTGCGATTTCAAGAAAGCTGTCTGGATCCACTCAACGACATCACACCTGCTGTCCCCTACGTCCTAACGTCAGGTCAGAGGCGCTTGACTCTCTTATAATTCCCACTGATTCGTCTTTCAGGATTGCAGGAGGAAGTTTTGACGCGAGACTCTAAACAGGCTCTGAATAATCTTCTTCAAACCACACAGACTTTAACCGAGGAATATGTCGAATGCAGGCTGTGGAAGTCATCGGCTATTCCTAATCTTGCGACTGCATCCGAAAAGCTCGACCACTCGCTCGGGTGGGTAGTTCTGCTGCCTTCCCTACTCGGAAATAATTTGTTTCGACATAGGATAGCGATGAAAGGTGAATCGCCTCATTACGGCTCTCGAAGGCTCATATTTCGAGCAGTGTATTACCGGGCTTTGCTCTCCAACATCTGGTGGCACAGACTAGAGGATATCCTCGGCAAGTTACATCGAGATACAAGCCGGACGTGGAACCTGGATGATCCAATGGTCGTGAGTCGCAATAGCTCTATCGTGAATCGGCACCCATCGTTCCAGCGACGCGATTCTCCGCAATTTGTATCCCAAGTTCTCACAATATCATCTCTCTCGGCGCTCGGCGCCTACAACAAGATGTCGTGGCCGTAAGTATATCTCAACACAGAAGAGAACTCTTTGACCTATTCTCCAGGAATATTCTGGACCGATATCAAATCCTCATTACCCTTCTTCTCGGAACAGCCGTTACAGCAACCCAAGGGCGCGTCGCAGCAGGATTTGCAGCGTGTCTCTGGTTTATGCACATAGTTATTTGCCTGCAGCAACGGTTGTCAGTGCGCTTCGCCTCGGTCAACCCGCCTATAGACTCTGACCGTTGTCCATTAACAGACCGGATACCCTGCGCGGTTTTCTCGAATACACCATCCACCTTACCCTCCTCCTCGACCGTATCTTTCACAATGCGCTGATGAGTCCGCCAAACGGTCGACCGCACCCGCTGATGGAGGCGGATATCCGGCGCGCGCTGAATGAGTACCAAGACTCGGAGGCAGCAGCACAGGTGCATTCAGAGGTGCAGCTCTTCGTGGACGATGCATGCGCGTCCGTTTGGATGTGGAGAGGTTTGGGAAAGACAAGGGCGGAGGAATTCGTGAGAGAACTGGTGCAGAGGTGGAAGGTTGGCCTACAGAATGGCTCGGTGTCAGCTGAGGATGGAAGATAGAAATAGGTAGACGGAACAAAGGCTGTAACTTACGTACGTTCTTTCGCATGTCGTTCGGTGGGAGGAGTTTCCTGTTTCAGTCCGGCGATGCATGTCATTCCTGGAAGCATTCCATATATAAGACGGGCTGAAGAGTCAGTCTTTCGCCCGACATCCCATCGGAGACCTGAAGACTTCAAGTGAGTGGAGGACTTCGCACTGGCAAAGAAGTTAATATACCACTAGCAGTCGCAGAATACATTGGCACTCCATGGCAAGCCCACACCGATTCTCCATGCCTCTGGACGTTACCTTCGACCCTCGCCAGCAGCAAAGAACCCTCTCCGGTCCCTCCAATGTCCCGTCGTTTGCGCCGTCAGCTCGCAGGCTAGCGCAACCACCGGCGTCTGGCATGGGCAGCCTACCCATGCGTACTGTCGCCTCCCGAGCTCGGTGCTTCCCGCCTCCGAAACCTCTTCACCGAGGTACCAGTCTGACCGCGGACATCGAAACGGTACACACTCTCCCACCATGTGCCCCACGACTGCGCACCGTCCCTCTTCCCTCGCAGATTCCTGGAATAACCAGCGTGGTGCTCCATCCGGCGCTGATCGCCAACGAATGCGATCCCAGATTCAAGTTGACCATCGACTTTGACGACATTCCGGACAGACGTGAGCTGACGCCGTGGCCGGAACTCCGGTCCGCCCAGGCGACGCTCCCAGCCCTTCCATCTTTGACCATAACTTCTGCCGACATACCATGGGCTATCACCGCGCATGCATCTGGAGAATTCATACCACATCTGAGCGTGGTCGATGTGTTGCTCGCGATTTCGCATGCTCTGCAGATGGGAATCGAAGTCGAGGATTGGGCTCGATACGCAAACGCCAGCGCAAAACACAAGAGCAGAAGCGATAGGAATCGGACCCAGTACAGGAATGCGAACTTGAGAAGGATTGACTTGCTCGACGGGAGGACCAAGTTCGCCGGGTTAGCTGCGAGCGACTCCGAGTCGGAGACAGGGTGTGATATGTGGATTTTGAAGACTGTGTAGCAGACAAGAGAGACCTATTCAAGACCGTGTAGCAGACCGGTACCTGAACATCAGATAGGATTTGTATCAGGGACGAAAACGACTTCTTTGGTTCATGATGGTGGTTCGCGGGCAAGCTGTGACGACATCAACCGGTTGTGATCCGAACGGACCGCGGGCCGTGCATCCGAGTCCGACCAGGTTCGTCGGAGCACGGTCATTCCCTCTACTTAATCCCCAGAGCACTTCAGTCTCTGTGAACAGGATACATTTACTCGAAGTATTTTTGCTACAAAATGTACAAATTCTCAATGCAGCGTAACTGTCGCCTGGCCAGAGCTGCCAAGCGCTTCAACCGCCACAACCTGATAGTTCATGGTGCCGAGCGGCATGCCAAACGAAGCCCACGCATTGACATGGTTCTGCACAGTCACCGTCCCGCTCGTGCGCTTGCTCTGCCGGACAGAGATGTACTGCTGGAACGTCGCTGTTCCCTGGATGGACGGCTGGTTCACCTGCTGGTGCTCGTAGACGTCGTAGACGCTGCCGTCCGAAGTAACAGTCCCCTTGTGCACGGTTCCCGAGTTGGCGGTGCCGAGGTCAAACTGGTTGGACTCCTCGTTGATGTAGTATTCGACGAGAGGGTTGGTCGACCAGCCTGTGCAAATTTATTTGGTGAGAGACGATAAGAATTGGAAAAAGGACTAACCATAAACGGAGAGGAGCGAGCGCGAAGCAGGGTTGGGTCCCCACGAAGCACTGTACGTAATAACTCTAGAATCCCGCTGTTTTCAGCCTCGCCAAAATGCGTACATCTCCGAAGCACGCTCACCTCGACGTACTCCCGGGGTTGAAACCTTGCCCAGAGACGAAATCTCCCGATCCGCTCCACCCAACTGAATACTGGCCGCCTGCGATATTGTTGAAGGTGACGGTGAAACCGCTCGAAACGAAGCTGGTCCAGAAAAATCCGTCAAAGGTGCCTTGGCCGGGTGCCTGCACACCCCGAGCAGAGAGGTCGGTGGGAAAGGAGACGTTGTTGCCAACAGGCAAGATCAACGCAGAGGCGCCTGCGACGGCGACGGCGAGGAGTGACAGCAAGGAGGTAGAGAAACCCATGAGTAGTCGATTGGTGCTGGAAACTATCCAGGTTTTCAGCTTTTTAAGTGGTCGGTGGCTACCGCTCCCGGGAGCGCGTGAGAGGCGAGCACGTCGTCATGGATAAACCGCGGCGGAGGCTTTTGGAGTGAGCGCAACGGTTTCCTCGCATATTTCGTCCTGCTGACCGGAAGATCGGCATCCGTGGCAAGCACGGGATCGCTTGGAGGAATTTCGGTAGTTGAAGTACGCACGAGAACGGAGCTTGTTTGTTAGAGCCTGCCTTGAGTATCTCCCGTTGGGCGAACAGGAGGAGATCTTCTCATTTGGTCCTCCGGAAACGACATTGATGGTGGGAAAAAATCATAATCGTCTTGGCCGCGGCAAACTCCATGCAAAGCACCGCGGCGTCAGCCTCACGCCACCTTGCGCCAGCGATGAGGAGGCAGAATTTTGTTCTGACGAAAGCAGTGCTCAGGACTCCGAGTCGCTCCTCACAAAAAACGCCATGAAAGCCATTTAAATATGCTACCCGCCGACGAGGTGCGACATCGACAGGCATGCCATACGCTGTTCAGGCATTTGGACCTGCGAGCAACCTGCGAGTAGAGCTGGTCGACCGGTCGATGGCTGTACGGGAGGCTTGAAGGTAGGAACAGCCTTTTTAAATTAGGTGAGAAACGGCGCTAGTGCAGTGCCGACGAGACTCACCATAGGATGCGCGGATGTGGCGTGCGTTGGGTTTGGTTTGGGTTGTTTGTTGAATATTGAAGAGGAACGCGAAACAGCTCTCATCCGGAGGCCAGTGCTGTCTGCTGCAAACACATGCAACGAGAAAGAAAAAGAAAGAAGATTGCACACACGTTATGCCCAAATCCCGCGTCGAACGGGACCATGCGCGATTAGAAAGGGGCTCGAAGGCATTCAGAGCATGTGTGGCGGTCGTCCACCACAATTTGGGTCTTGATGCATGGCGATGAACGCCCGGGAAGAGCACATAATCTTCAGTTACATACAGGGACGCGTCGCGCGACGAGATTGCACGTGCGCGCGACGGCACGTGTCAGCCTGGATCCTCACCCGATATATTCGGAAGTAGGGCAAGCGCCGAGCAAGAGCAAAAGCAAAAGCAGCAGCGGTCGTCGTCGACGACGACAAGACAGATAGTCCCAAAGATGAATTGGAGAGACCTTGATTGAAGCAGGGGGTAGGATAGCGGGGACCGGCCAACAGGCTGAGGTGAGGCAGTCGAGACTCGAGGAGACGTGGCGGAGCCGACGGAACGTGGTCCGTGCGCAGGCGAGTCAGCAGTCACCTTGGGGCGGAGCAGAGAAGGCCAGAAAGCCGACCATGGTGCCCAGGGTAGGTATGTGAACGGAGGGCAGGCAGATTGATACAGAGGCGAAGACCAGCGAATGTCAACGTCGACGATGACGACGACGACGACCAGCGGAAGGACAAGAACAGAACAGAACAGGAAGAATGCATGAAGACATTCATTGAAGTCGGATAATAAGGTAGAAGTGTACAGTCGATACAGGGTACAACGAATACAGGCAAGGAAAAACGTGGCGGAGCCGAAGGGAGGTGGTCCGTGCGCAGCGCTGGGAGTCAGGGTCAGCTGGGGTCAGACTCGGGGCAAGGAAAACGCACCACCCAGATCACCGCCCACGCCCGGCGAGCTCAGATACCAAAGCCGTAGAGTGTGCGTCCCGAGCGCTTGAGGGCGTAGACGACGTCGAGTGCGGTGACGGTTTTGCTGTGGTAAATGCTTGAGTGCCTGCGAGAGAGAAGAAGAAGGAAGGCCACTCACCGCTTGGCATGCTCAGTATAGGTGACCGAGTCGCGGATGACGTTCTCGAGGAAGATCTTGAGGACGCCGCGAGTTTCTTCGTATATGAGACCCGAGATACGCTTCACACCTCCACGGCGGGCGAGACGCCGGATGGCGGGCTTGGTGATACCTGACGTTGACAAAGAGAGTGAGCAGAGCATGGACAGCGAGAGACATAGGCAACGCACCCTGGATGTTGTCGCGAAGAATCTTGCGGTGGCGCTTGGCACCGCCCTTTCCGAGACCCTAAGACGACGAGGACGACGAGTGAGCAAAGCCACTCTGGAATGCGGACGACACGCTACACACCTTGCCACCTTTTCCGCGTCCAGACATGTTGTTGTGGTTGTTGTTGGGGAAGGTGAGTGCTACTGACTGAGGTCGATGTCGACGACCGGTGGTGGTGGTGGTGCTAAAGCAAGAGAGCAAACGTGACTGTCACGCGTCGACGCGATTTGTTGACGCGAGTTTTCAAACTCCGCTTCGGCACGTGAGCATGACTCAGCGCGTCTGGCTGCCACATTCATGGCGCTTCAGAAACAGTTCCTCTTGGCTGGCCACTTCAGCTGCAGCTCGGAAGTTCTCCGCCCTCTGGATATTCACAATCTGGCCAACATGTTTCGTCCAAGGACGGAGCTTCAACTTTAACCACCGCTGCGGAAACTCGAACGTTCACTGGCATCCCTGGCGAACACCCAACTGCTCACCCTTGCCCGTCTAATCACCGGACTCTGGCGGCTAGTATGGGGACATATTGGCTTCCATGCTGCTCCTGAACCTGAGTGTTTAATCTCTCTCGAAACTAAGTACTGATACAAATCCTCAATTTATATCCTTCTGTCGTCCCACTGGCAGCCGACAGAGCAGGACAGAGCCCGGTCAGGCACTCGCATCATTTACTTATTACCGTGCTTCCTGATTTACAGTTTCACACGTCCAAATTTACCGACACACTCGCTGCCAAGTGTGTGCCTTTCCTCTTGCCCTCGACGTCCTCCAACTCCGCTGCGTACTGTGCTTCAAGCTTCAAGCGCCACTGTCTGCGCCTGGCATTGACACGGCATGCAAGGCGATGTAGACGGTGACGTCGTACGCTCCATGTGAGGGAGAGCCTTCCTTCCTCAGCTCCGGACTGACATTTGGTACTCAGACGGATACACAACGAGCTCCACCTCCTCTCCATCAGTCCGTCTCCTTCATGTCCTTTCCGCCGTCGCGGCAGCTTACAATCCCGGTAGCGATCCTCTACTGGGACCACTGCCTTACCTTCTGTACGTATACGCACACCATTCGATTGGACTCGGAGAACTTCAAGGTTAACGTTGATGCGTCGAGACAGCTGACGAGGTGCACCTCCTCTGGCGCTCTCCGCCCCATCGCACGGCGCGAGCACGACGAAGCACGATCTACTTCTTCCTCAATCGATACCTCGCAGACGTCGGCGACTTGCTTATCACGGTGGTGCAGTTCGCAGAGGGGGTGCCGGGGAAGTGGTGCGTCGTCAATATAGTTTTTTTCTCTAAAGAGTATGATGATAATGAGCGTCTTGACTCTTGAAGGTGCTCGCATATCAATCTCTTCCGACAACTCTTACTCATCATCAACCAATGTATCGTCTGCAGTGCGTTTCTTCCCCGTTCCCTCCTTTACCGCCGACCCATGCACAGTCCTCTTCACCCTGCGAATCTACGCGCTCTACGCACTCGACCGACGCGTGTATATCGGGATGTTCGGCTTGGGCGCGGCGTTATTGGGACTTTCCTGTGTGCGTCCTGACTCCTTCCAGGAGAAATTCGATGTTCAAGTGGGTTGGTTCACAGTGGGCCCTAATCGGACGAAACGGCGGCCGTCCACAACTCGACGTTCCGGGATGTCATATCGCATTTGATTCCGAGAGGGCGTGAGTTTGTCTGTTGTTAGTCTGTTGCTCTTTGAATGTTTGTTGACACCGTAAATCAGAGGCGTGTGTGCGTCTGCGTCTGCGTTCTCAGCACTCTCAATTTGCCAGTTGCTAATGCAATCCCTGTAGACCTGGCGGTGCCCTGGGAAGCCCTCTTCCTCTACGACATCGTCATATTCGCCGCGTTGATGCTCAATGTGGTTAAGAGAGTGCGCGAAGACTCGGACCGAAGTGCACGACGGACTCGGAGAGTTCAAGTTCAGAGGAAGCGCCATTCGGTGTTGAGGCTGCTTGTAAGAGACGGTGCGTTTCCGACTCAGGCTGGTGCTTGATTGAGATTTGAACTTGAACTTGAACTTGGAACTTGCAGGCGCTATTTATTTCGTGTGCGTGCTCTTTATCGCTGTTATATAATTCCCATGCACTGACGCGTCCATTATCGAATTCAGAATTATGGCGATGGTGAATTTGGCGAATATCGTGACGTTTTATGTGGGTCCCGCTCCCGCAGTGGATCTTCCCGCGCGATTAACTCCATGTATAGATCTCTCCGGTGAGCCTGAGCCTGATAACATAGGCGGCAAGATAACCCACTCTCGCAGCCTTTGCTTCGCGGGTGCCTATCGACTCTTGCTACGAGGTACGGATCCAGAATTGACACGGCTTGAGCACACTGAAGCAGACTGGATATGTAGCATGTCTGTTACGCTCACATCCCGACTTATGCTGAACCTACACGCGGTCGGGAGGACGGGAGTATTTTCTGCGAACACACGACAAGAGGAAGATGCCAGTGATAGGTTGGGCGGCGAGTCGGAGCTGGAGCTGGATACGCTGTACACAGAGGATCTAGAGCGGAGTATGGCTGTTGGTACTGGTAGTGCGCAGCAGACTCGGAGACCGGCTAGATAGTCTATAAATGTTTCTGAAGATTCGGACGCTGGCGCTCTAGCCCCAACCAATTAGAAGAGATTCAAGAGAAGCATCGTGCAGTGGTAGGAGATTAAAATACACCTACCAGCCGATTAACCCGCGCTGCGAAGACTCGCACACTTATCTTCCCTTCTCACGGCGTTCTCACTTGAAGACTTCCCTCACGCTCCTACGACTTGCCACCCCCCCCTCATCTTGAGCTTTGGGTCGGGATTTTTCGAGGATTTAGCTCAAGTGGTTGGTAACAAATTATGAACGGCCGGCCCTTTCGTGGAGAAGGCGGTAGACGAGGCATGAGCGGTGGAGGCGACAGAGTGCACAGAGGCAGAGGTCGCGGTAGGGCACGCGGAAGGGGCGAAGGAGTAACGTTGCAAACTCAGGCTCCGCCTCCCCAAGGTGTCAACAATCGCGGTCGTGGAACAGCCGTCGGACGGGCAAGCGGTGGGGCAGAGCGACGAATCGCAGGAGGGAGAAGAGGGCGTGTATGGCGTGGACAAGGACAAGGAAGAGGTGGAGCAGGCGAGCGGCCTCCGCAGATTGTCAACAGGTCCAGTGCCAGTGCTAGTGGTCTAGCGGCTCTAGATCTAGCCTCATCGCAGCCTCCGGCCTCCCAAAGCTTCGATGTTCCCCTGCGTGGATTCGCTCGAGGACGAGGGAGACCGACTCGGAGGGCAGCCCGAGCACAGGGAGGCCGCGGTGCAGCCATCGCACCAAGAGGGTCACAGATAGGACGAGGAGCAGCCTTTCTACCAGTGAGGGGAAGCGGAAGTGTGAACAGCGAAAATCACCGTGGTGGACAGCGTGGATTGGCTGGAGGACGAGGAAGGACAGCCCGAGGACGTGCAGGACCAGCACCGCCGCCGCGGACTGAGAACTTACGGGACGAACGCGGAAACCGCGACGTAAACGGTAACTATTATGGTGTAAATTACAGGGTAAGTGCCAGTGCCAGCCTGAGTCACTGTGCGTTTCACAATGTCCAATTCCGCTTGAACAGGACACATTTCAGTACCATCAAAGCCAATACGATCAACTCTGCTCGACGTTTGGACAGAACCTGAGCATCTTCTACTCGGATTGAGACCCGTATCGTGGTGTAAAATATTATGATGCCCTTTCACTCAGTTTACATAGCGTTCTCTGTAGTTTCGAAATATGACATATTTAATCTTTCCTTGGTTGAGACTTACATGCGCAGAGACAGGTTAAATATTGCATGCAATTAATTTTCAACACACGAAAACATCCCTCGGCACGTCTCGGCAGACGCGTCAACAAGCATCAACAACTCGCTGATATAAGACCCGCGTTTGTTGATCAACCCTCCTTGACCACCCACCACCACCACTTCGCTTCGTCGCTCCCGCCAGCGACCACCTCAAGACCTCACTCGCCCCAAACACCCAACAACAACACAAGAACATGTCCGGCCGTGGTAAAGGTGGCAAGGTGTGTCTTCGTCCTCGTCGTTCTCGACGTTGAGCTCATCGTCGTGCTCGCCGTCGTCGTTAGGGTCTCGGAAAGGGCGGTGCCAAGCGCCACCGCAAGATCCTTCGCGACAACATCCAGGGTGCGTTGTCTACGTCTTGCTATCCATGCCTGCTCACTGTCGTTGTCAGGTATCACCAAGCCCGCCATCCGTCGTCTTGCTCGCCGTGGAGGTGTGAAGCGTATCTCAGGCCTCATCTACGAAGAGACTCGCGGTGTCCTCAAGATCTTCCTCGAGAACGTCATCCGCGACTCGGTCACCTACACTGAGCACGCCAAGCGGTGAGTGGCCTCTCCCTTCTTTCTCTCGCAGCCACTGAGTCATCCTGTCCCCACAGCAAAACCGTCACCGCTCTCGACGTCGTCTACGCCCTCAAGCGCTCGGGACGCACACTCTACGGCTTTGGTATTTGAGCTCGCTGGACTCGATGTGATCTGGGTGGTGCGTTACCCTCCTCCAAGTTTGACCCCCAGCTGACCCTGACTACCAGCTCTGCGCACGGACCACCTCCATTCGGCTCCGCTCCGCCACTTCTTTCCGCCTGTGTCCCGTCTGTACCCTGTATCGACTTTACTTTCCATCCATCCTATCGTACTTGTCTCAATAAATATGTGTTCAGTGTTCTTCCTGCGCTCCGTTGTCGTCCACAACCGTCCTGCTCCCTGGCACGTTCTCAAGCCCTGAGTCGATGTCTTCGCTGGCTGGTCTTCACGTGCGCAATATCGCGCTCACGTGAATCGGTCAGCCTAAATCTGATAGCAAGTCGCGTCGTCCCAGTCTGCTCTTTATTGTGAGTTTCACCGCCCCAAAGAACCCACATATCCCAATCGTTTGGTGAATCTTGCCTCTGTCTCGTGAGTTACTCAGGCACGATCCGGTTCATTCCGGGAGTAGGTTTGGTAATCATGGTTTGCGGCTAGCTTTTTGCCAAGCAATTTAAATACTAACAGTACCCACAGCGGGGATTCATGGCTGAGCATACTATGCGTCACAGGTGCCAGAAGAACCCACAGAGAGCAGCTCTGATGAATGCATGCACTGAACATAAGAATTGCACGACCTGGTTCAATCCGGACGTGGGTTATACTGCCACCCTTCTTCTTTTTTATTTTTATTTGGGTGCATGTGGCGATAATACGAGCTGGGCCTCGCCTCGCGTTATATCACTCGCCACAAGCTAGCCTGCGGCTCAGAACATACTTACGGAGACTGGACTCGCGGCGAAAATGAGGCGGCAGGTGGTAGCTATAAAGTGCGGCACTGGCAGTTGAAGAACCGATGGCGGCGTTTGTTGAAGCGCATCGCGTAGAATATCTGTGCATGATCTGGTTGTAGAATCGTTCAAGTCGTGTTCTAGGCGTTGTTGCAAATGGTCTTCTTAATTGAGATTTTTCACCACGCTGAAGAGCCCACCGATGTCAGTCAGTGACACACGCCCTCCATTTGTCAGTGGAATGGATGAATTCATGCGTGATCCGGTTCAATCCGGGGGTGGGTCGTTGCCGAGTCGTTGCAAATTTTTATGCATGGCGTACCTGGACCCCGCGACGGCTAGGCACACGCAGACTGGGTCAAAATAACGAGACAACACAAGATGTACATGTATGATAGACTCGCAACCCAAAACGACGAGGCAAAAATAGCTGCGCGGCGTCCATTGAAGCGCATCGGGTCGACCATTCCTGCATAATCTCCGAGTCGTTCCCATTCGAACGTGTGTACACACCGTTTTCAAGTCGCGTGGTAGGCGTGGCAAATGGTCTTCATAATTAAGAATTTCACCAGGCTGAAGAGTCCACCGATGTCAGTCAGTGACACACGCATCCCATCCAGATCTTCTCTCCATTGATAGGAATTTATGCGTGATCCGGTTCAATCCGGCGGTGGGTCATAGCAAGTCTGGAATATCCTGATTTTTGATGCATGCGGCGACTATACCTCAAACTCAAGGAGACTGTTTGGATTCAAAGCTACAAATAAGACCGTAGAGAGCCGATTTTCACTGAGATTTCCTCTATGCACTACAGAAGTCTATGCCACTTTTGAACAGAATCACCGATGCCATTCGATGGCACACGCATTCCATCCAAGTCTTCCTCCCCGAATAGAATTTATGCGCGATCCGGTTCAATCCGGGCGGTGGTGATATGGATTCAGATGTCAGAACATTTTTGGATACAAGCGGATATATACCTCAACAACGTCAACGAGACTGACGAACTAGATTCAAAAGCTACAAAGGAGACCGTAGACTATATGATGACTATATAAATGAGGAGGAATATGTATGATACAGTGGGGAAACATAAAGGCAAGACAAGGCACGGTACGCAAGGGAACGTGTAGCGAGAGCTTGAGACAGATCCAGAAGGATGGGATGAGAGTGTGGGAGGAGGAGAAGGTCCGTAAAACCCCAACGAGGAATACATGTATAGAGAAAGAAGAGAGAGGAGGGAACGATGGACTCTGACTCTGGCAGTCGTCATGGTGTGCGAGGGCATCAGTTGCAGACTTGTGCCGGGGATCCGGGGTAAAAGAAGAACAGGGTGCCGATGATAGAGTACAGCGCTGAAAGGCGAATCCGTCAATATACAGCCTGAATACAACGAGGGAGTAGACGTACCCAGGAGAATCATGCCTTCCAGCTGCGAAATAAATCAAAATCTGGAGAGAATGCAGGGAAAAAGGGAGGTGAACCCACCCAGTTACTCTTCCCATCTGCCACGACGTAGTTGACCGTCAACACCGTGAGGAGGAGACATATCGCCTGGAGCGGGTCGAAGAGGAAGGACATAGGTTTGTCGAGGCCCCAGCCGACGACGACGATGAAGCTATCCAAGGAGTTATAAATGAATACGCGGAAACGAAAGGCAGACGTATACGTACGGGATGACGAATAGCGCGATTTGCTGCAAAATTTAAAATTTGAGCATGTACAAGGAATCACAGAAATGAACGCACGATGCTCGACCCGACTGCGATACTCATACTCAGCGTGAGCTTGTCCTTGACGGAGCTAGTCACGGCCGAAACGTGCTCTGCGATGTTACCCGCGATGGGGAGGAGGATGATCCCGACAAAGGCTTTGGATAGCTTGCCCGAGGCGGTGAGCCCGTTTATGGAGGAGACGAGGTATTCGGCGGTGAACGCGACGAGCTGTGTGCGTGTGTGGGGTTAGGATGATGCGAAGAGATGAAGGATAAAAGAAGGAAAAGGACGCACGATAGTGACGACGACGAGCAAGCAGAGACACACAGCGCCGTGCAATTCAGGCGTAGGGCGGTCCGAGTCCGAGTCCGAGACGCCGATCTCGGTATTGGTATCGTTGTGGTGATTCCTGGCCGCACCAACCTCCTCCGGCTCCTCCGTCAACATGGGCGGCAGGCCATTCGACGAGGTCGGAGGCGTCGGAGGCAACACTTGCATCTCTAGAATCGGAGACACACGATCACGGACCCAGGGAGTCGAGAGCGGGATGTCGGCGCTGTCATCCGCGTACACCTCCTTGTGCGAGACGAGCTGGAAGAGAAGGTAGCCTATGTACACTAAAAATTGGAAAGTAGGTTAGAACTTTTTGTGTTTTCTAGGCGAAGCGTTTCAGTACGTACCGACGAGGAGAATGAGTGCGATCTGATGGCGGGGTTACAAATTTTAATCGGAGTTGAAAGAATCAAGTAAATCAACGTACCCCATGGCTAAACTGTAAAAGCTGCGTCTGTGTCTTGGTCTTATCCGCCCCGTTGAAGCCGGCGCTGAGCTGGTACATTATCGGGAGCATCACGGCGACGACGCTAAGCGTGAGGAGAGAGCTGTTAAGCTGTGCGGCGCCTGTGCATTGTTGAAATTCGTCAGCCAATGGAAAGAGGAGAAGATTTAAGAGTCTCCGAATGTGAGAAAAAAAGAAGGATAGCACAGGACGAGAATGGCAGCTAGGGGGATATGTATAGCGGTGCAAGCCAATCATTGCGATATCCGCTGTATCGCGTATCGCGTATCGCGCACCGCAGGCTATGTCGTTGGGGCGTCTAGGTGATAGACTTCCGTACGTGACTCAACCAGGAGTACTCACGCAAGCGCTCGCTGCGGTTGACGAGAGAACGCGGGAAAAAGCAGGGAAGAACGGAAGAAGAGGCTTACCGATAGCGAATCCCTGCTCGGAGAACCTGAGCCCGCCGAGGAAGAAACACATGCCCAAAACGAGCACTGCAAGGTACGTTTAACGCGTCAATCCGACCGACAAACAAGACACGCGACACGTACGGAGGTTTCCTAGGATAGACCCGATGACTGGTCGGAGTGGTTAGCCGCCCCGAATGGAGAAGGAGGAAAAGCTGTAAAGCGGAAGAGCGGACCGTACGTACGGGATGATTGCACGAGGTCGAGTTCGCAGTGGGTGAGTGCGATAACCTGTGTTTATTGGTTAGAGTTTAGATCGGGGAGCGAGAAGCCAGGCGCCGGCGTACCGCTACTATTAGTTCAACACTGCATGAGGAGATGAAATGAATCAGCGAGGGATACGGAGGGGGAGAGGTAGATGAAGCGTACACGTTTCCCTGCGGTATGATTAGCATGTAGCATGACCATAAGCCGGGGAAAGCATACCAATGTCGCGTTAATTAGCCCCGCTAGAGCTTGACCCACGCGGAGGGACACCTCTTCCGTGGCGAAGGAGAGTAACTGTGTAGGCATGAGGAGGGGCATCAGAGAGCAGGCTGCAGGGAGACGACTGACGTGCGCAAGTGGAATGATCCCAATGAAGCATGCTGTAGTCGCGTTAGCACTCCGGTATGAAGGGAGGAATACAAGGTGAATGCGTACTTGAGAAGATTGCGGCATACTGGTGCGGAGTGGCAAAGTGGAGCGCGAACTGGGCGGGGGGAGTTAGTTGCTGTGCGCGATGGAGTAGTGGGCTCTGACTTACCGCTATGGGGATGCACAGAAGGAGAACGTTGAACCCTAGAGCACACTTTCAGTAAGAATTGGTAGTCAATACCGTCCGAGACACACAGGAGTAGAAGACGACGGTACGAATGCTCTTCGCGATACTAGGAGCGGGCCCGAGTTGCTTCGTCGGGGTTAGCAGCTTCTTGACGTCGACTTTCTTCAGCGCGGTCAGGACGGTTCGCCATGCCTGTGGCCCCTTTTCTGGAGCAGCCGAGTCGAGGTGACTGTGCGTGGACGTGCCACTGGCAGTGGGTCTGCGGTGGGCACTGGCACCTTGTTCAGCTCGGTTGAGAGTCAACGTCGAGCGTTTCCGGAGGGGCTGGCGGGAGTCGTTCGTCGCGACCGAGGTCGTCGTGACGATGGAGGTGAGCGTTGTAAAGGTGTCGAGCTGGGCGGCGGGAGAGGGAGAGAAGGACATGGGTGTGTGTGCGTGGGATAGAAAACCAGTCGAACGCGGGCTTGATATAGGGTGCACAGGCGCTTAATGCTGTAATGACCCGATTATACGCTTGGACAGGTCTGTGGGCGTTGAACAAAAGCGTTGTGGCCACACGCCTTGTCCTCCTTGTCTTCGTCGCTATGGCCAGTGCCAGTCAATGGAGACGCTTTGTAGTCGCGGTTGCGGTTGTGGCCCAGTTGAGGAATTCGACGCGCGCAGCATGTACAGCCATTCCGTGAGTCCGGACTTGGGCGGGATCAGTCTGGTGTCCGGGTCCTCGGTTTTCGCCGACGGGGACGGGAGCTGGATGGACCGTGGCCGTCGAATGGTGCCAGTGCGTTCGCAGGCATGGCGGCCGACTCGAACGAATCATGGTTTGGGGCTGTCGAAGGTCGATCAAGTGGTGGCAGTGGTATGTGGCGATGATGGAGGTACATTACCTATAGCATTATGTTGGCTTCCATCTAATCTTGACTAGTATATCGGTTAGTACACGCGCTTGTCATAACCATGGCCGCTCTTTCGCGCGAAAGCTGGGTTCGATTCCCAGGTCGAGAGTCTTTTTTTTCGCTTTTTTTTTTTTTTTTTTCGCTTTGGTTTCGCTCTCTTTTTACCTGCTTTATTACCTCTCAGGCTTATCAACTGCCTTTCAGCTTCCCTATGTCTAGCGACTCTGCAATGTGCATCGATGAGTGACAAGTCTATCAGTCTATCACAGCTGTCAACGTCAAAAGTCGTTGTCCTCTTGGCGCCCGTGTTCCGCGTTCCGTTTTTGTGCCTACCTCCACTTACCGCGTTCTTTCCTGTTCTTTTTTCTAGCCTCAGAGTCCAGATTATACTCGAGCTTATCCTGCAGCAAGCCCCACCGCTGCTGACCGAGTCCTTTACTTCGCGGCCTCGACTGTCGTGATGTTGTGTCGATACACAACGGGAACCTAGCCGAGACCGTATCATGGCATTTGCGGCATGATTTGCCCGTACCCCTCCTCTTCTTCTCGCCCTCAATCGGCTCGGCTTGCCTTTCACTTCCACCTCCGCACCGATGCTGTGGGCCAACGTCCTCCTGGTCCTGGCGACAGTCGTCTCTGTCTCAACGCTGCCCAAGGTCTCGCGGACGGGCAAGTATCTGTACACGGAGGATGGGACGAGGTTTTTCATCAAGGGAATTGCGTACCAGACGCAAGGTGCGTACAACGGCCTCGTCTTCGCTTGCTTTCATGCGTATTCTCCCCAGGCATTGTCATCCCCGGACCTGACAACCCGCTCAACCAGCCGTCCACCTGTGCGTATCTCGGGAACCGCTCAAGCTCAAGCCTAACCCACTGCAGTCGTGGACAACCTCGCGGACGCGGACGCCTGTACACGAGACCTGCCCTACCTCAAAAAGCTCGGTATCAACGCCATCCGCGCGTACTCGGCCAACGAGTCGCTCAATCACGATCCGTGCATGGAGGCTTTCAGTCAGGCGGGGATCTATGTTATGTGCGTCCTACCCCAGTCCCTGCCCCGAGTATGGCTATTGACCCGAGTACAGTCTGGACTTGACCCTACGTGAGAAGCAACCCCTTTCGATACCCATCTCGGGCTGTCCCGGCTTGTCCGCTAATCGAGGAAAACAGCGCTCAACGGATCTATCGACACGACCCTCCCGTCCTGGAGCACCAACATCCTGGACCAATTCCTCCGCACCATCGACGCATTCGAGAAATACGACAACGTCCTCGCTTATAACATCGGGAATGAGGTCATGACGCCCGGCGGAGGGTCACAAGCAGCGCCGTTTATACTGTCGGCAGCGCGGGATGTCAAGGCTTATCTGTGCGTTACCCCGTTCTTCTCTGCATATCATAGTTCCGTTCCCGCGTATTCAGATCGCACAACAGGAATTCTATTCAATCCTCCGCGCTTGTCGGGTACGCAGCCATCGACGGGCCATCGTCCTTTGTGGACAATATCGCTGGCTTCCTCGCGTGCGACCATGCTAATGCGAACGGTGCGGCGATTGACTTGTTCGGGCTGAACAACTAGTTGCGTGTTTGGCTCTGGCTCTTATTCGATTGTCAACTAACGTGGACTGCTTCAGCGAATGGTGTGGCAATGATACCACGACGCGCTTCGACGCGCTCAATCAGCGGTTTGCGGATTATCCCGTAGCAGCGTACTTGTGAGTTCTCCTCCCCCCCGCGCAGTTTCGTTGCAGATGGCTGAGACGATTCAGCTCGGAGTTCGGGAGCGAGAATTGTAATCCTAATCCTCGCATATGGACAGAGGTGCCGGTCATGTTCAGGTGCGTGTCTTTTGCGACTCGCCGATAGCCAAAATAACCATCCCGGGCCGCAGCACACCCATGTCCAACGTGTGGTCCGGTGGCCTCGCATTCAGCTACTTCTCCGCCATCAGCAAGGGCCACGAGTTCGGGATGGCGGCACTCTCGGCGGACAACACCTCCATCACGACCAACGGGGACTTCGATAACCTCGCAACGCAATACAACGCCGTAGCAGCCACGCTCCCCACCACCCCATCGCAATCCTCCGCCGAATCAAACGCAGATTCACTGCCGTCTTGCCCCTCGGGACTCAACGCGAGCTCCTCCGGGCTGCTTCCACCGACGCCAGACGACGCTGCGTGTGGATGTCTCGAGGACGCGCTGATGTGTCGATTTACGCCTCAAAAGGCCGACTATACGGTGCTGGTCGGGGAGTTGATGGGTGTGGCCTGCGGGTTGCTGATTGGGTTGGGCGATGCGGATGGGTGTGACGATGTTTCTGCGAATGGAATCTCGGGGACGTATGGCAAGGTGGCGATGTGTGATCCCAGTGAGTCTACTTGCCTTTCACTTTCGAATTAGATGCTATCTCACAAACACCACCACCACAGCCATCCGCCTATCCTACGTAATGTCCGAATACTACGAGCTCGCCCACGGAGCTCCGGGCGCCTGCGACTTTACGGGCAACGCGACGATAAACCCCCAAGGAAAAGCGGGGACAACCTCCCTTGCGACAAAGTGTATACCCAGCGCGGCGGTCTTCACGCCGAGTCCGCCGCCGGTGCTGTTACCTGTCCAGCCAACGAGCTCAGGATCCACACCCACCGGTGGCGGCAGTGGTGGTGGTGGAAAGAATGCCAGCGGTGCTGTTGGAAGGAGTGGCGGAGCATTGTGGGTTGCTCTTAGTGTCGGGATGGTCGGAGCGTTGCTGGGTGCGATGATGGTATGGACTGTTTAGGCTTGTTTTATTTGGGTTTTTATTGTGTATGTGCATACCCTGGTTTACACTCATTTAATCTTCGTTGTAGTCTATGCTTTTAATTCGTGCCTCACATCGTCAGAAGTTGCTAAAGAGGAGTTGAGTACCATAACAATTTCTGGGACCCAATCAATTACTCACCTGTACCACAAGTCCGGTTCAGAGGCTTCAAGGCGAAAGTGGAGTCTGTGCTCAGCGGCAATATTATCAAGTTCTGAACGCAGAGCGGAATGGCCGTGCATATGAAGGTCTACTTCCGATTCCAAGCGTAACCACTGGAGTTTCAGGAAGAATGGTTCCTCTTGCAGCCGGGAACTTCGCGAGCGCATGAATTCAAGGAAGAGGGTGTGGTCGAACTTCATCTGAGATGCATAAAAAAACTTTCGGAGCCTCGGAACCAAGGTATGGGAGGCGTCGGCGGCATCAGTTCGTGCGAGTGCGGCCAGCACAGGCTCGCTGAGCGTGGGGGGTTGACAGTGAGCTCGGATATATGCATCGGTCGAGGGGAAAGAGTCCGCGAAAAGGAAAGCTTCGAGATTGTGGAGTGTCGAGAGAAGTTCCATCAGCACAAGGCTGCTGAGGGCGACGTGACGCATATCCAGTGTCTGGAGATGAGCAGAGAATTTGGAACGCAGTGCCATGCCAAGAAAAGCGGAATGCGACCACGCGATCGCGGCCTTGGGGTATGTATGAGAGCTGAAATCCAGAAGCCGGAGATTGGGAAGCGATAGACTAGCGAATACGGCTCCAAAGATCTCCTCGCAATGGGCAGCAGGGAATTCAATCTCTGTGCCAATGGAAAGGCTGGTTATACCGGAGGAGACTGGACGAAGGCCGTGGATGTCATAGTTGGTTCGAAAAAGGTTCAGCTCAACCTCTCCAGAGAGACGGGGAAACTGGCTGAGGATATTCGAGAGGTCCTCAGGTGCGGAGTGTGCCATCGCCGATGACGATAGTTGTTCCAGAGGCATCGGGGAAACATCAAAATCGCCCATCCATCTGAACCCATGCAGTTTAGGAGCGTCGCAGAAATTTTTCACGATTTCCGGACGCCGTTGTTCGCCAACGAAGATCCCAATTTCGAGCATGACGAGGTTGGGAAGTCGGTGCAGCACGTTACATCGCAGGATATCTCCACGCGGGCAGACGAATCGAGCCCATCTCCAACGATGGGAAACGCCGCACAAGAGGTCGAGAACTGTGCCGTCGACGAGTCTCCCACTCGGCGGCGGGTAGAGATTGATCACATTGATTGCCAGTGGCGAGTCGTGCGCCCGTTCAAGTGCACTTTTCAACAGACCCACTACTTTCGCAGAATCCTCTTCCGTGTCCCATAATGTGCCGTCAAAGGTCCGCCGTATGCAGGGCAATCGTGTGCCACCGAGAACAGATTTGAGAGAGAGTAAGAAGGGGTGCAAAGGCGATGAGCAATATGGCCCGGGAGAAAGCAGTAAAGCGTGGATCGAAGAGCTCTGGGGAATCGTAGTTCTGCTCAAACTCGAGCCAGTACTGCCGGAAAACTTGTGCGACGATTTCGGTTGGGAGGCGTAGGATGGGAGGAAGGAGGCTTGGAGCCGCGCTATTTGGTTGTTGTAGTGGCAACTCTACGCGACTAGAGGTCATTCCCCAGCGCGTCGTTTTCGCATCGCCGAGGTCGTGTGATGAAGCGGCCATTGGCCTTTTGGGTCTGTTCGAGAAGAGGACGAGTAGGTGCAGGGGCATGTGGCTGAAGACTCATGGACGGGGACATGAACGCAGAGGACAAAATGGCCTTCTTACCTGATGACCATATATAGACTTGCATCAGGTCCGCCGGGCCGGCGGCGGCGGTCGATAAACACGAGCTAAACCCCGTGACTTGCCACGACTCCCGTCGCCACAGCTGTCTTTGCCGGCAGCGTACAGCTTGCGCTTCTAATGCCGCTCCCTCGCCACCGCCGTCATCCGCTGTCCGTGGATATTTGGGGATAAGCGGGCGAGCACACGTTTACGAAGATCTATCGCGCTTGAGTCATTGACTGCCAGTGGCTAATTTTGTCCGCTGAACCGTCTGCAATGAAGAGTCTTGTTCTGCGTGGCAAATGGCTGCTTGAACGCTTGGCGTACTAGAACCCAGTGCGCTTCCGAGTCGCGTCAACGGGCTTGGCTCTGGGCAGTCTAAAGCAACCGATGTACGTATGTCGACTCGCTCTTACACTGGCACTAAGCATTGGCAAGTCAATTACACGCTGCCCGGATATACGATATTTACAACAGGTGTATCATAGGAAGTAAACAGCGGACTCGTTCAGCAGGTATCAGTTCGCTTTGCCCTTCTTCTTCGGTGGTGGTTGTTGCGGGCCCGCCGCAGATTTTGGGGACACATACACGTCCTGCGATTTACAAGGTCAAGGTCAGCTAAGTTAGCCAGCGCCACGTGACGCACAGGATTGTTCTTGGGCGGGGCCGTGCGCGGAGGCGGGAAACGAGGAGGGGGACCCGTCGATGGCTTTGCGGCAGGCTTGAAGCCGGGAGGAGACTTTGTGGGGACGGAGGTGAGAAACGGCGAGTGACCACTCGATAGAATTTTGGCGCTTACCATGGAATTGATAGGATAGGATGTGGGTTGGTTGCTGGAATACTGAAAGTAGCGCTAAACAGCTGGCGCTCTTATACAAATTCCAGAGTCAGACTGGTCGGCAGAAAGAACAAAAGAGCAACCACTCCGCCCGATAATCGATTCCTCTTATCCTTTTATCGAACAAAGTCGCTCCAGGAAAACAACAAAAAAGAATATCATGCTCCCTACGGCGTTTAGCTG
The DNA here is from genome assembly GCA_029282125.1 of Mycena amicta. Classification (NCBI taxonomy): domain Eukaryota; kingdom Fungi; phylum Basidiomycota; class Agaricomycetes; order Agaricales; family Mycenaceae; genus Mycena; species Mycena amicta. The sequence goes on along the minus strand of JARIHP010000042.1, from coordinate 282,749 downwards.
TCCGAGTCGGTGTGCGTCTCAACACATTTAGTACAGGGATTTGATGGAGGACAAGGGCACTTTTGTTCTTTCTAATTGTTCTCCTCGCAGGTGTCCTTGTACTGCTTTTCGAATTCGTCTTGGTGGTCAACCGTTGCCGGCGCCAGGAACAACGGGGGGCGACGACTCGGACTCACTCAGGTTTTTCTCTGAGACGCGACCAACTTCAACTTGAAACCAGCCGTAGCTGCCGTACTATCCTCCAACTCACCCAAGACGGTGTTCAAGTTCCGCACTCGTCTTCGCTCAAGTCTCATGTATTCCGAGTCCATGTTCGCGCACTTCGCGTGTCCGTGGGTGCGGCGTTCACTGGCAGCGGGCCGAGGGAAAAAGAAAGGATCCGAGTCGCCGACTGACTTGTCCTGGAGAAGCCCACCTCTGAATCGAACAGAAGACACATCCGCTGGGGGCTCGGATGATAAACCATTACGCATGGCGAATTGCTAGCGTTCTGGGCTTGCAGGAGGTGTGCAGACTCAGCCTCAGGCTTATAGACTCAGGCTTATATCCAGTACATATGACGAGCATACCTCGCTAACAAGGTGCGAGTCCTTCCGGAATATGAACGTTGCTAACGGCCGTCATGATCATACAGAAAAGAACACTGGCAAATCAAGGTACATAAAAAGAATCTCGCCCTCATCGATCCGCAAATCCTGAATCGAACCAGGAACCATGCTTGCGTGCAAATCGATTCATTCCACATCTTCACGAAGTGCAGGGGGTGGCCTATCCGCCTTGGGTTTATGCATGCAGCACATTTGTGCAATATATAATCCATGCTCGCCTTTCTGCGGAACGAAAAAAGGGAGGGAAAAAATCGAGGGCCTACTACTTAAAGGCGCATCCCCAAGTCCTGAATCGAACCAGGACCATGCTTAAGCTTCTATATCACCATCTCCACGAAGCGCAGCAGCGGCCTACTCGCGTTGGGTTTGTACAGGCAGCGTTTATCCCGGGGGACATGTCGTGTAAAATCTCTGCATGTCTGTTGAAAAAAAAAATTCAACGCGCAGATCTAGAGTCGCTCTTTCATCCCCAAGTCCTGAATCGAACCAGGATCATGCTCGCGTATTGAACAAAGCTCCTTCCATCAAGCACATGAGCGGCCTATCCGCCTTGGGTTTGTCCATATAACCTTTAGCCAGGGAAAGTACAGTATCGTGGAAAATCCACTCAGGAACCGGCTCCCGAACTTGAAATTGAACTCCTGAAGAAAAGAAAGCAAACTCCGCAGGCTCCCTTGGGGTTTTGTGGAATCAATTATCCTATCCTATCCTATCCCAACGGTGTCATCCCCAGGTCCTGAATCGAACCAGGATCATACTTGCACAACTGATTGTTTCCTTCCATCAAGTGCACGAGCGGCCTACCCGCCTTGAGTTTGTACATGCAGCGTTTATCCGGGGGACATGTTGTGTAAATCTCCACATGTCTGTTGAAAAAAATCCAATGCCTATGGACCCAAGTCCTGAATCGAACCAGAATCATGCTTGCGTACTTCTATCGTCTCTTCCCATCAAGCGCATGAGCGGCCTACCCGCCTTGGGTTTGTACATATAACCTTTAGCCAGGGGAAGTATCGTGTAAAATACACTCAGGAACTGACTCCCGAACTTGAAGAAAAGGGACGAAAAAAATACTTCAAATTGTCATCATCCCCAAGTCCTGAACCGAACCAGGTTTGCATACGCCAGCGTCTCTTTCCATCAAGCGCATGAGCGGCCTATCCGCCTTACGTTTGTACATGCAGCTTTTAGCCAGGCAGTATTGTGTAAAATCCACTCAGGAACTAGCTCCTGAACTTGAACAACTCCTGAAGAAAAGGGATGAAAAATGCACTTCACGTCGGCGTGATCATCCACCCCCAAGTCCTGAATCGAACCAGGATCACGCTGCGATATACTGCTGGAATATTGCTCGCTACATGAAGCGCATGATCGGCCTAGCCGCCTTGGGTTTGCACATCCAGCGTCTATCCGGGGGACATGTCATGTAAAAATCCACCCGTGTCTGCCAAATATGGTTTTAGTTTGAGGACGGCGGGATTTTCGATATATGTACGTGCATGCAACCAAGAAATAAATAAAAAGGAAGGAAAAAGAGAGGCGACATCTGCTTGCATATGCCCAAATCCTGCGTCGAACAGGACCATGCGTGACATCAACCAGATGTGCAGAATAATTCGGCATGTGTGGTGGCCATCCACCACAATTTAGGTCTGAGTTCATGGTGATCAAGGACGCCTGAGAAGAGGAATAAACTACAGTCCGTTTGTAGCTGCGAATAAACTCCAGATCGAGAGAAGCTGATACACGTGCGCGCGATGGCACGTGACCAGTTTGGGTACCCGCGGCCGAAATATTCGGGAGCAAGGCAGGCAGCGAGTAAGGGCGGCAGGGAGGTCGACGACGACAACGACAAGACAGACGGGCACAGATAATTTAAGGTATTCATTGAACCATGGCGGTGGAAAGCGGACAAGATAGACGACGAGACAGTCGAGAGAATACAATGAAGGAGACATGGGGAGGGACGTGGTCCATGCGCTAACAAGTCAGAGTCAGCTGGAGGCGGAGCAGAAGGCAAGAAAGCCCACCACCTTGCAGCATGCCGCTGCATGTGAAGGGAGGCGCTTCGACAACGGCCAATTTCAGGCCGACTCGGACGCCGGCGAGGACCAGCGAAGGACGTCGATGTCGACGATGAGCGTAAGGAGGAAGACAAGAACGCAAAGGATGCATTCATTCAAGTCGGATAATAGGGTAGAAGTGTACAGTCGATACAGAGTACAACGGAATACAGGTAAGGAGAAACGTGGCGGAGCCGGAGGGAGGTGGTCTGTGCGCATCCCTGGGAGTCAGAGTCAGCTGGAGTCAGACTCGGAGGAGGGCAACGCACCACCCAGATCACCGCCCACATCAAGCCCGGCGACCTCAAATGCCAAAGCCGTAGAGTGTGCGTCCCGAGCGTTTGAGGGCGTAGACGACGTCGAGCGCAGTGACGGTTTTGCTGTGGGCAGACAATGCTTGAGTGCTTGCAAGATAGACGAGGAAAAGAGGCCACTCACCGCTTGGCGTGCTCAGTGTAGGTGACCGAGTCGCGGATGACGTTCTCGAGGAAGATCTTGAGGACACCGCGAGTTTCCTCGTAGATGAGGCCAGAGATACGCTTCACACCTCCACGACGCGCGAGACGACGGATGGCGGGCTTGGTGATACCTAGCGACGACGGTGAGCAGAGCATGGTAACGAGAGAGACATAGGCAGGCAACACACACCCTGGATGTTGTCGCGAAGAATCTTGCGGTGGCGCTTGGCACCACCCTTTCCGAGACCCTACAGACGACGAGGACGCCCAATGAGAAAAGCCACTCTGGAATGCGGACGACACGCTACACACCTTGCCACCTTTTCCGCGTCCAGACATGGTTGTTTGTTGGTGTTGTTGGGGAGGGTGAGTGCTACTGACTGAGGTCGGAGTCGATGTCGACGACCGGTGTTGGTGGTGCTAAAGCAAGAGAGTAAACGTGACCGTCACGCGCTGTGGCCATTTGTTGACGCGTTTTTTCAAACTCCGCTTCGGCACGCCCATGATCAGCGCCGCTGGCGTTGACTCGAAGGCGTCCTTCCGAGGCCTCACTGTAGCTTGGAAGCTCTAGCCGAAGAGCCTGCCCATTTCCATCATGGCAAACAACGCCCCAGTCGAGATCCTCACCGAAATTCTCCGCCCCTTGCTGAAGCACTCCGACGCGGCCTTCTCCGACACATCCGAGAAACCTCTTCTGGCTGTCCGCGGCTTCGAGGTCTCTTCTTACCTCCTCGTCAACAAAGCCTGGCTGCGCGCGTCGACACCACTTCTCTACAGCGTCGTAATCCTTCGCACCACGGTCCAAGCTGTCGCTCTCGAGCGCGTTCTCAAACGCTATCCCGACATGGGGAACTACATCCTCAAGCTCCGCGTCGAGGGTGGATTCGGTATGGCAATGCACATCATCCTCAAATGCGCCACGAGGCTCCGCGAGTTGTTTATCTCGCTGGTAATCGCAACGAGCGATGATGTCGCAGGCCTCTGCTCGGGACTGCCGCTCGTCAATCCGGACTCGGTCTATATACACGACAAGAACTACATCGGCAGGGGCAATGGGTTTTCGAGGACCCCCAAAGTGGACAAGCTCCTCCGAACGGTCGTCTCGTTCATTCCAAAGTGGAGCAACCTGGTATGTCAAAGCCTGTTTCTGAGCCTCGCAGACATTCACGTTTTGCAGAAACTATTCCACTTCCCATACTTCCCCGTGTACCTCATGGGCGGGCGCCGTGCACCGGGTCCTCGATCCGCGCGCGGAGAAGCTCGTCTCCGGTCTAGCCTTGTCCCAAACGCTCGAGACAGTACTACTCTACACGGGTGTTTCCGTCCCAGCCTATCTATCCCAACTCCTCTCAAGCCCAAGGCTCAAAACCCTGCGATTTCGCCGGGGTCTCGCCTACTCCCGGTACAGAAAGGAGATCCAAAACCATCCAGAGTTATCGTTATACGCGGATTTTCCGCAATCGTGTGTCGTATTCTTCCATCGATGCCGACTAGCTGACTTTTTGGAAGGGAGATCGACGCCACGACCAAGGCGGAAAGTGACCGCGGTATCCAGGACACTCATGGGTATTATTCTGACCCCGACTCGGACGAGAACGTGATCCTGTTGCACGCATTTGCCCCAAACCCGGCCGACAGTGACGACCACTCCACGGTCACGGAAGACAATCTGGAGTTAATCCAAGACCTTGGGAAACGCTGCGGAAACACTCTCAAGTCACTCAGTGCCGGCGGGGCCATGTTGTACTACAATAATCGCAAGAAGGACGTCCAGGTACTCTCGTTGACGATCTTTTCGGACTTCACGGCCCTCACGAAACTTAGCCTCCTTGTGCCATTGGGCGATGGCGAGCCATGGCTCACGAATCCGAGTAAGGAGTTTTGCAAGACGTTGTTTCCGAACCTCGAATCGCTGGATTTATCGCGGATGACGCGGCAGACGGTGGACTTGTTTTCAGAGTTGCAGTGTGTTCCTCCCTTGTTCTTGTGTCCAATCAATCGAATTTGTGTTAGCCTCCCCTCGCTTCACACCGTCAAAGCCGCAGCAGCCCTCAGTCGCGATAAGACGCTTCCGGACGCCATGACATGGAACGCCTTCCTCTCGCTACACGGGAGTAAACTCCGCTCGCTCGAGATCTCGCCGTGCTCGGTGACCTCGGGGCTCTCCTACCAATGGGTCAAGTTCCTGTCGCCGGCGGAGGACGCGATGCAGACCCAGTTGAGGATATTCGAGCTGTGCCCAAACCTCTGCGACGTGTCGTTCGGAGTCGGGGTGCGGATGCCACGGGAGGGCTCGGTCGTCGCACCAGAGAAGCCATACAACTCGCTCACGCGGATGTGCTTTGAAATCACCGGGGTTGCACCGTAAGCGGTCCGTCAACTTGAACGAATTCTCACCTTTGTTAGAACCAAGAAGGAGGAAGTGGCGCTGAGAAGCTTCTTCCTGCGGTTACTCAATCCCAACGGCGTTATCGACTGGGAGGCCATCGAGAACAAAATGTTCCCGGCATTGCGGGAGGTCAAGTTCACCTCCATTCGTTGGCCCACGTCCAAGTGAGCGTTTTACGTTTTGCATTTCTTCGCTGACACACCTACCTCTAGGTATGAGATCATTTTTTGCTGTTTAACGAGTGGGAAGGTCGAACTTTCAAGTTTGATGGAAGATCAAACTCCGAAGGTGGAACTTTTGAGCTATCCTGAAGTCAGAAGGCTGAAAACGGCCGAAAGTGTGAAGTGAATGGTCGTGGAGGTTATGATGATACAAACCATAAAGTAACATTAAACTCTGAACTCACAACTCCTGGTGCACACTATTAGCTTGAAATAATGACAATATAATACTAGGGGGAGAAGCTCTCAGGTCTCGAGATTTACAGCTCTATGTCCTGCAGCTCACACATGAAAATTTTCATGAGTGATTTTTCTCGAGTTGGTTCGATGAGGATTTGATTTCAATCTAACGTGCTTCATTCTGCACGATTTTTGGTCAACAAATGCTCAAAGAATAGAAAGACCAAGCGACAGATACACCCGCCATTTTTTTTAAAGAGCGCCATGAAAGTATGGAGCTGTTTAGAATTAATTCTGCGGTGCCAGGGGAGGCTGAACAGATCAAGGGTGCCGTGATTTTTTTGGCCTTGGTATACGAGAGTCAAGAGGCGCGGGGAGACAAGAGCCACAACAAGAGCTATATTAGGCGGGTCCTTGAGCATCGTTAAGCCTGAACTGGCCCATGGGTGGACGAAAGCAGAATTCCATCACAATCAACACAAGCCGACTAGGACGAATCGGGCGCTGGCAGCAGAAAATTTCTTCAATCACGCATTGGGGAACTATAACTAGAACCAGGAACCTTCACTCATGACTTCCAAGTTGCCTCTGGAGAGTTTGTGCAACATCAACAAAAAGTTCATACTTCCGCCTTCCGACTTTGATGCGAGCGCTCGATTAAACAGCGATAAATGCCCTCATATCTAGGGCCGCAGCGGCGAAACACCGGTGGATGATCCTGGCGGAGAAGATGGAGAAGGTGGGGATCGATCTGATTGATGCACGGGGAGCGAAGGGCGAGCGACGCAGATTCGGATGAAGATTCGGAGGAGGAGGATGACGATTATTAGAGGAGGAAGATGGAAGATGGAATTTAGATCAGCGGGATTACAGCAACTGAAGGTGTAGTGCTTGACCACGACAATGAGAACGAGTAACAGAACGTGGCCTTGTGTTGAATATCCACGCTGTCGTTGTGCTGTTTGCAGGGGTGACGTTGAAAAGGTTCATGCATACTTGACCTGCCACTTCGAGGCTCCTTACTCTGCCAGTGCACGTTTAGCTCGTGAGTATTTCCCGCCACATGCACAAAAAAGTCATTCCGTCTCTTGAACGTATAACCCACGTCCGGATTGAACCAGTTCGTGCACGTTTATTCTGCGAAATGCGAATTCAGTGCATGCATCAGAGCTGTTCTCAGTGGGTTGTAGTGGCACCTTCAGTCCTATTTGTAGTCCTGAATCTATCTGTGTGGGCAAAGAAAAAGAAACAGAGGGCAACCCGACGTAGAAAGAGTTCACAACCTACTCCCGAATTGAACGCCGGACCGTACCTCAGTGAGTGGCAGAATTCACCAACGACTGGGATATGTGGGTTTGGTGGGTGAAATTTGCAATAGAAAGTACTTAGACTGGGACGACGCGATTGGTTGACACGTTTTTTCAAACTCCGCGCCGGCACACGGCAGAATCATGATGTGACAAATTCTCTTACTCCGTCCCATCATGGCAAACAACGCCCCAGACGAGATTCTCACCGAAATTCTCCGCCCCTTGCTCAAGCACTCCGACGCAGCCTTCTCCGACACGTCAGAGAAGCCTCTTCTGGCTGTCCACGGCTTTGAGGTCTCTTCCTACCTCCTCGTCAACAAAGCCTGGCTGCGCGCGTCGACACCACTCCTCTACAGCGTTGTCATCCTTCGAACCACCGCACAGGCTGTGGCAGTCGAACGCGTTCTCAAACGCTATCCCGACATCGGTAACTACATCCTCAAACTCCGCGTCGAGGGTGGATTCGGTACGGCAATGCATACTATCCTCAGGTGTGCCACGAGGCTCCGCGAGTTGTTCATTTCGCTGGTCATCTCTGCGAGCGATAACGTCAAGGGCCTCTGCTCGGGGCTACCGCTCGTCAACCCGCACTCGGTCTATCTTTACGACAGGAACTACCACCGCAATGGGTTTGCAAAGAATAAAAAAGTGGACGAACTCCTCCAAACGGTCATCTCGCTCATTCCAAAGTGGAACAACCTGGTATGTCAAAGCCTGTTTCTGAGCCTCGCAGACATTCACATTTTTGCAGAAACTCTTCGATTTCCCATACTTTTCACAGGCTCCGCACCTCATTACCCAAGCCGGGCGCCGCGCCATCGATACGCGCGCGGAGAAGCTCATATCCGCTCTAGTCTTGTCCCAAACGCTCGAGACAGTGCTGCTTTCCGCGGGTTATGCTGTCCCAGCTTATCTATCCCAACTCGTATCTATCCCAACGCTCAAGACATTGCAATTTCGCCGGGGTCTCGCCGCCGACTACGCCTGGTGCAGCAAGGAGATCGAAAAACACCCAAAGTTGTTGTTGTACGCGGAATTTCCGCTATGGTCTGTCTTCTTCTTCTATCGATGCTAACTCACTGACTGTTCGCAGGGAACGTGACCGGGGTATCGAGGATCCCAACGAAGACGCGGTCCTGATAGGCGACTTTGGCACCAACTCGAACCAAAGTGATGACGATAACCGCGAGTGCACGGTCACAGAACGGAAGCTGGAGCTAATCCAAGACCTGGGGAAACGGTGCGGAAACACCATAACTTCACTCATTGCGGGCGGGGTCCTGCCGACCAATAATCGCCCGAAGCCTGATGAGATCAAACCACTCTCGTTGACCATCCTTGCGGACTTCACGGCCCTCACGAAACTCACCCTCGTTGTGAGGCATTCTGACCCACGCCTCACGAAGCCAGGCGAAGAGTTTTGCAAGACGGCTTTTCCGAAACTCGAGTGGCTGGATCTATCGAGAGCGGCGCAGGAAACGGTGGACTTGTTTACTGAGTTGAGGTATGGGTTCCCTCGTTCCTTTCCATCCATTCAAAAATGTTTGCGTTAGCCTTCCCTCACTTCACACCGTCAAAGCCACAGTAGCCATCGGGTACGCCAAGACGCTTCCGGATGCCATGACATGGAACGCGTTCCTCATACTGCACGGGAGCAAGCTTCGCACGCTGGACATCTTACCGTTCTCGGGGCCCACCCGCGGCGCCGAGCAGTGGGCGGACATGGCGCCGGCGGAGAAGGCGCTGCGGACCCAGCTGAGGATATTCGAGCTGTGCTCGAACTTGTGCAACCTGACATTCAGAGTGGTGACGTCCGCGCCAAGAGGGGGTGCGGTCGTCGCACCGGAGAAGCCGCACCACTCGCTTGCGCGTATATGCTTCGACGCCAATCAACTGTAAGTTCTAGAGCGTCTCAGGGTCTGTTCAGCTCATTTTCACCTTTTTCTTTCTTAGAACTCAGAGGGAGGAGGTGGCAATGAGAGCGTTCTTCCTGCGGTTGTTCAATGGCGATGTCGACTCGGAGACGATCGAGAACAACATGTTCCCAGCGTTGCGGGAAGTCAAGTTCACTCCGATTCACTGGCCCACGTCCGAGTGAGCGTTCGCATTCTTGTTTGGCGCACAGTTAATATTGACTATGATACGCGCACCTTTAGGGCGGCAGCGGCAAAACATCAGTGGATGATGTTGGCGGAGAAGATGGACGCGGTAGGGATCGCTGTTGTTGATGCGACCGGCACGAAAGGCGAGCGGCGAGCGCGTACGGGCAAGAGCGGAGGAAAGGGAAAGAAGATGGCCAAAGGAAATGCAAAGCAGGCCAAGGGGAAGGGCAAAGCGAAAGATTCAGATGAGGATTCAAACTCTGACGAAGATGAGGCTGATTAGTTGCAGAATATGACTGAATGTCCACTAGGGAGAACTTGAGAAAAATCAATGCGCGTTGAGGCTGAACAACTCTCGACTGCTATATATAGATCATGAACTAATGACGCTAGTCGATTTGCCGGTGCCAGTATTTTCCCGGTGTTTCAGGACCGTTGTGGGAGCGCGGTGCGCCTCTAGGCCCTACTAGCGTACTCCGGTCAACGGGTACGGCCCCAACGCATCGTTACCCTCGGTCGCCGGTCAAGTCGGAGGCCCGGCCCCAACACGGCCAGCTTTCCCCGTATAAATACGAAGCGAAAGATTCGTGGTCAGCACTGGCAACAGCACCGATTTTCACCACCTCCACCACTCCCCTACTACTTACTACGCGATGCACTTCCTCAGGTCTCTCGCAATGAGCGTCTTGCTCGCAACTTCCGCATTGGCGCAAGGTGCTCTTATCGGCGCACCGAGCCCTGGCGCCAACATCCCGCTCGCGTCGTCCAACTTGACTGTCCAAGTCGACCGCCCAGTACGCACTACGATTGCTTGCTTAGATAACACGCCGTTGACATATTGTAGAACTCCCTCTCGGCCTCGAAAGAAGTCTCGGTCGCAATCGGCTATAAAATCTGCGACGCGGAAGAAGGCTGCGGGCCCTCCGCGCAGCTCCTATACAACGGGCCGTACACCCCGACTCTGCACCCGCCGACCTTCCCCGGCCAGCAGACCAACTACCAGAACTTTACCTTCCCATCGCCGTTCTTTGCGCCGGGACCGGTACAGCTCACGGTTGTGCATTTCTTCGATATCGGGGTGAGTCCCTGTCCTCAAACGAACGCTGGACACAGATAGTTTACTTGTTTGTGCTTCAGGCTGGCGAGAATATTCCCGAAGTTGAAACTCTTACCGTGGACTTTAACATTGTGTGAACGGCCCTGGAGCGAGGCTGGCCTGGGACGATACGGCGGAGACTCGGATGGATATGTGCTAGGACGGAGTAATCTGTATACTTTATGTGCTTCAGGCGTAAATCATTCAAGTTGAAACCCCTCGGCAGTCGGCACGTCTCGGCAGACGGCGGCTGCGACGCGTCAACAAGCGTCAACAACTCGCTGATATAAGCCCGCGTTTATTGATCAAGCCTTCTTGACAGCTTGACCACCCACCACCACCTTGCTTGCAGCTTAGTCGTCGCTCCCGCCTCAAGACCTCGCTCGCTCCCAACTCACCGGACATGGTAAATGTGGCAAGGTGCATCTTCGTCCGAGTCCGAGTCGTTCTCGACGTTGGGCTGATTATCGCTCCAACCAATTATCAAGCCGTAGTTTGTCCTAAATGCACTGTTTGCAGCATATCCAGCCCTACCGCCGCTCCGTTCACACAATATTGAAGTCTACGCTAATCGTCTCAAGCAAGGGAACCTCGCTAACCTGCACACAAAAATCGAACCGTGAGCTCACCGATGTGCAGAAATTCGCCAGAAACTCACCCCAACATCAAAGAAATGCACCACAGTGATCCGCGCCGGTCCCGGAGCATTAAACAGGTTCTGAGCCGGGAAGGTAAAGTTCTGGTAGTTGCTCAGCTGGCCGGGGATCGTCGGCGTGTGCTGGGTCGGGGTGTATGGCCCGTTGTAAATGACCTGCGCTGAGGGTCCGCAGCCTTCTTCCGCGTCGCAGACTATGTATCCGATTGCGACCGAGACTTCTTTGAAGGACGAGAGGGAGTTCTACGATCGTAATTAATTTCAACAGAGGACGAGGAGCAAGCGTAGGACATACGTGGCGCTCGATTTGAACGGTCAAATTGGATGCGAGCGGGATGTTCGCGCCAGGGCTCGGTGAGCCGATGACAATGCTTTGCGCCAAGGCGGAGGTTGCGAGCAAGGCGCTCATTGCGAGAGACCTGAGGAGATGCATCGCGTTACAGTAAACTTGAGGGGAGTGGTGCTGTTCTACGAATCTTTTGCCTCGTATTTATACGGTGCGGCAGACGGCAGACGGGGACACCTGGCCGGGCCTCCGATTTGCCCGCGACCGAGGTGTGGGGCCGTACACGTAGTCCGATATGAACGGAGTATGGACTCGGCGTACTTCGCTCCCACAACGGTCCCTGAACCCCGGAAACACGGCGAAGCGAATCGACTCAGTAGGCCGATAGTGAGCCTCGCATGACTCATTTCAACATCTCCCTGGCACAAAGAGCACAACGACGGTGTATTCAAAACAAGGTCATATTTTGTACTGGTGTCGCAGTGTAACCACTACATAGATCCTCCGAACGTCTTGCTGCGCTCCCGCTAATCTAAATTCCATCTTTCTCCTCCATTAATCATCGTAATCCTCCTCCGAATCGTCAACCGATTCTTTCGCTTTGCCCTTCCCCTTTGCCCGCTTTGCATTTCCTTTGGTAGCCGCCATTTTCGGAGCCATTTTCGTCCCCTTTCCGCCGCTCCTGCCCGTACGCGCCCGTCGCGCGCCCTTCGTCCCCTGCGCATCAACAACAGCGACCCCCACCCTCTCCATCTTCTCCGCCAACATCATCCAATGGTGTTTCGCCGCCGCGGCCCTGTGTACATGGTCAATCAATCGCCGAACAGGAATGCAAAACAAACACTCACTCGGACGTGGGCCACTGAATCGGGGTGAACTTGACCTCCCGCAAAGCCGGGAATATGTTGTCCTCGACCGTTTCCGAGTCGATATCGCCGTTGCCAGTGAACAACCCCAGGAAGAAGGTTCTTAACGCCGCCTCCTCCTTCTTGGTTCTTAACAAAGAATTAGCGGTAGACATTTAGAACCAGAATTCTTACAGTTGAATAGCGTCGAAGCTCATCCGAGCGAGCGAGTTGTGCGGCTTTTCCGGCGCGACAACTGCACCCTCCTGCGGCGCCGACGATACTACTCTGAACGACACGTCGCACAGGTTCGGGCACAGCTCGAATATCCTCAACTGCGTCCGCTGTGCTTTCTCCGCCGCTGACATGTCCTGCACCCGGAGTTGGGCGACCCGGGAAGCCCCCGTGTACGGCAAAGTGTCTAGCGTGCGGATCTTGCTCCCGTGCAGCGTGAGGAACGCGTTCCATGTTATAGCGTCCGGATGCGTCTTGCCGAAGCCAATGGATACCGCCCCCTTCACGGTGTGCAGCGCTGGAAGGCTAACACAAGTTGGATTGATTAGACACATATACGATAAACGAGGGAGGAACACACCTCAACACAGAAAACAAGTCCAACATTTGCGGCGTTGCCCATGATAGATCCAGCGATTCGAGTTTCGGAAACGCCGTCTTGCAAAACTCGTCGCTAGGCTTCGTGAGGCCTGGGTCGTAATCGCCCCCATGGAGGGCGAGTTTCGTGAGGGCCGTGAAATCCGAAAAGATGGTCAACGAGAGTGGTTTGAGCTTCTCAGGCTTGGCGCGATTATTATTCCAGGGCGGCTCGAACCCGCCAGCAATGAGCGAAGTTATGGTGTTTCCGCGGCGTTTCCCCAGGTCTTGGATTAGCCCCAGCTTCCGTTCCGTGACCTTGGGTTGGGTTGAATCAGATTCGTGGACGGCACGGTCCCGCCGAGGAAAGCTGATTTTCACGAAGGGTGGCGGGGAGTGGTCATCATCACTGTCGTCCGAGTTGGTGCCGAAGTCGCTCAACAAGACCACGTCTTCGTCGAAGTCGCTATCCTGGTTACCGCGGTCACTTCCCGTCTTGGTTTGGACGTCGATCTCCCTGCCAACAGTCAGTCAGCTAGTCGGCATCGATAGAAGGACAAGACACACTGTATCGGAAATTCCGCATATAACGAATACTCTGGATGGGCTTCGATCTCCTTTCTGAACCTGGAGTAGACGGGAACCGGGCGAAGTTGCAATGTGTTGGACATTGGAATAGTGCGAAGGCTGCGAAATTGCAGGGTTTTGAGGGTTGGGATAGATATGAATTGGGAGAGATAGGCCGGGACAGAGACACCCGTATAGAGTAGCACTGTCTCCAGCGTTTGAGACGAGGCTAGAGCGAAGACGAGCCTCTCCGTGCGCGCATGGAGGACGCGGGACCCCACGTCGCTGATCAGCAGCTCATCCTGTGGGAAGTAGGGGAAGTCGAATACTTTCTGCGGATGGATGATGATAGGGATGTCTGCGAAGCTCAGAACATGCTTCACATACCAGGTTGTTCCAGTTAGGAATAAGCGAGACGACTGTTTGGAAGAGCTCGTCCACTTTTTTGTTCTTCGAAAACCCATTGCCCAAGCGGTTATAGTTCCTGTCGTAGAGATAGACCGAGTGCGGGTTGACGTGCGGCAGTCCCGAGCAGAGGCCCTTGACGTTATCGCTCGCTGAGATGACCAGCGAGATAAACAACTCGCGGAGCCTCGTGGCGCATTTAAGGATGGTGTGCATTGCCGTACCGAATCCACCCTCGACGCGGAGCTTGAGGATGTAGTTGCCCATGTCGGGATAGCGTTTAAGAACGCGCTCGAGTGCCACAGCCTGTGCGGTGGTCCGAAGGATGACAACGCTGTAGAGGAGTGGTGTCGACGCGCGCAGCCAGGCTTTGTTGACGAGGAGGTAGGAAGAGACCTCGAAGCCGCCAACGGCCAGAAGAGGTTTCTCCGATGTGTCGGAGAAGGCTGCGTCGGAGTGTTTGAGCAAGGGGCGAAGAATTTCGGTGAGGATCTCGACTGGGGCGTTGTTTGCCATGATGGACGAAGTAAGGCGCGTCACATCATGATTCTGCCGCGTGCCGCGCTCCGGCCCGGGCTCGGAGTTTGAAAAACGCGTCAACAAATGGCCACAGCGCGTGACAGTCACGTTTACTCTCTTGCTTTAGCACCACCACCACCGGTCGTCGACATCGACTCCGACCTCTGTCAGTAGCACTCCCCCTCCCCAACAACACCAACAAACAACCATGTCTGGACGCGGAAAAGGTGGCAAGGTGCGTAGCGTGTCCGCATTCCAGAGTCGCTTTGCTCACTCGTCGTCCTCGTCGTCTGTAGGGTCTCGGAAAGGGCGGTGCCAAGCGCCACCGCAAGATTCTTCGCGACAACATCCAGGGTGCGTTGCCTACGTCTCTCTCGCTCCATGCCCTGCTCACCCTCTTTGTCAACGTCAGGTATCACCAAGCCCGCCATCCGTCGTCTCGCTCGCCGTGGAGGTGTGAAGCGTATCTCGGGCCTCATCTACGAAGAGACTCGCGGTGTCCTCAAGATCTTCCTCGAGAACGTCATCCGCGACTCGGTCACATACACTGAGCATGCCAAGCGGTGAGTGGCCTCTTTTCCTTCTCTCTATCTTGCAGGCACTCACGCATCTACCACAGCAAAACCGTCACTGCGCTCGACGTCGTCTACGCCCTTAAACGGTCCGGACGCACGCTGTACGGCTTTGGCATTTGAGGTCGCCGTGCTTGATGTGGGCTGTGATCTGGGTGGTGCGTTTCCCTCCTCTGAGTCTGACCCCCCAGTTGACCCTGACTCCCAGCGCTGCGCACGGACCACCTCCCTTCGGCTCCGCCACGTTTCTCCTTGCCTGTATTCCGTTGTACTCTGTATCGACTGTACACTTCTACCCTATTATCCGACTTCAATGAATCCTTTGCGTTCTTGTCTTTCTCCTTACGCTCATCGTCGACATCGACGTGTTTCGCTGGTCCTCGCCGTCGTCCAAGTCCGCCTGCAATTGGCCGTTGTCGAGCGCCCTTCCGTTCGCATGCACTGGGCAGGCTGTGAGGTGGTGGGCTTTCTTGCCTTCTGCTCCGCCTCCAGCTGACTCTGACTTGCTTGCGCACGGACCACGTCCCTCCATGTCTCCTTCAATGTATTCTCTCGACTGTCTGGATGACTTTCCACCGCCATGGTTCAATGAATACCTCTTCAATTATTTGTGCCCATCTGTCTTCTCGTCAACGTCCGCTGCTTCATCTTGCTCTTACTCGCTGCCTGTCCTGCTCCCGTATATCGGGCGAGGGTACCAAGCTGGCCACGTGACATCACGCGCATGTGCATCAGCTTGGTCTCGCGCGACGCGCCTTCTCTCGATCTCCGGAGTTTATTCAGGGCCTTCAACGGGAATGTTCATGGCGTCCACCAGCATGCATTGAGACCCAAGTTGTGGTGGAGAGCCACCACACATGCTGAATTATTCTGCACATCTGGTTGATGTCACGCATGGTCCTGTTCGACGCAGGATTTGGGCATATGCAAGCAGATGTCGCGTCTCTTTTTCCTTTCCTTTTTATTTACTTCTTGGTTGCATGCATGTACATATATTATCGAAAGTCCGCCTGAGTGAACCCATGTTTGGCAGAAACCCTGGGCGGAACAGTGACTGGATTTTACACAACATGTCTTTGGATAAAGGTGTCATGTACAAACCCAAGGCGGAGAGGCCGCTCATGCACCTGATAAACTCATGGAATGACAATAATTAGCACGCAAGCATGGTCCTAGTTCGATCCAGGACTTGGGGATGGCACTGTGTTGACGTTTTTTTCTCTTTCTCTTCTTCAGGAGTTGTTCAAGTTCGGGAGCCAGCTCCTGAGTCCAAGTGGATCTTGCACGATACTTCAAAAAGCTGCATGTACAAACCCAAGGCGGTTAGGCCGCTCATGCGCTTGATGGGAAGGATCACGATAAATACGCAAGCATGATCCTGGTTCGATTCAGGATTCAGGGGATAAAGCAGATGCGCATAGGCGTTGAATTTTTGTCAACAGACATGCGGAGATTTTTACACGACATGTCCCGCGGATAAACGCTGCCTGTACAAACCCGAGGCGGGTAGGCCGCTCGTGCGCTCGATCGAAACAGAGAGTAGCAGCTTAAGCATGGTCCTGGTTCGATTCAGGACTTGGGGATTTGCAGTCGGCCCATGATTTTTTTCCTCCCTTTTCTTCAGGAGTTGTTCCGCAGACAGGCGAGCAGATCTCTTCAATGGATCATATATTGCACAAAATGTCCTGCATGCATAAACCCAAGGCGGAATAGGCCGCCCCTGTGCTTGATGGATGTGTTGTGAAGATTATTAGCATGCAAGCAGGGTTCCTGGTTCGATTCAGGATTTGGGGATAGACGGCGAGATTGTGTTTTACCTTTTACCTTGATTTGTTCCTTTCTGAATGGCCATGACGGCCCATATTTCGGTTCCATTCCGGAAGAACTCGCACTCGCACCTTGTTTGCGAGGTATGCTCGTCGTATGTACTGGATATAAGCCTGAGTTTGTACACCTCCTGCAAGCCCAGCACGCCATTGCTGGATGTGTGTAACATTATCATCCGAGCCCCCAGCGGATGTGTCTTCTGTTCGATTCAGAGGTGGGCTTCTCCAGGACAAGTCACTCGGCGATGCTTTCTTTTTCCCTCGGCCCGCTGCCAGTGAACGCCGCACCCACGGACACGCGAAGTGCGCGAACATGGACTCGGAATACATGAGACTTGAGCGAAGGCGAGTGCGGAACTTGAACGTTCACCGCTTGGGTGAGTTGGAGGATAGTACGGCTGGTTTCAAGTTAAAGTTGGTCGCGTCTCAGAGAAAAAACCTGAGTGAGTCCGAGTCGTCGTCCCCGTTATTCCTGGCGCGGCAACGGATGACCACCAGGACGAATTCGAAATGCAGTACAAGGACACCTGCGAGGAGAACAATTAGAAAGAACAAAAGTGCCCTTGTCCTCCATCAAATCCCTGTACTAAATGTGTTGAGAGCTAAACGCCGTCGGGAGCATGATTCTTTTTTGTTGTTTTCCGGGAACGACTTTGTTCGATAAGAGGAATCGATTATCGGGCGGCGTTGCTCTTTTGTTCGTTCTGCCGACCGTCGGACGCTTGAATTTGTATAAGAGCGCCAGCCGTTTAGCGCTACTTCCAGCAACCAAACCACATCCCCCGCATCCTATCCTATTATTCCATGGTAAGCGCCAAATTCTATCGAGTGGTCACTCGCCGTTGCTCACCTCCGTCCCACAAAGTCTCCTCCCGGCTTCAAGCCTGCCGCAAAGCCATCGACGGGTCCCCCTCCTCGCTTCCCGCCTCCGCGCACGGCGCCGCCCAAGAACAATCCGGTGCGTAGCCTATGCGTCACGTTCCCGCTGGCTAACTTAGCTGACACCTTGTCAATCGCAGGACGTGTATGTGTCCCCAAAATCCGCGGCGGGCCCGCAACAACCACCACCGAAGAAGAAGGGCAAAGCGGCCTGATACCTACCTGTAGCCAACTGAACGTTTACTTCCTATGATACGCCTGTTGTAAAATCGTATATTTGGGCAGCGTGTAATTGACTTGTCAATGTCTAGTGCCAGTGGAAGAGCGAGTCGAGTCTCGACATACGTACATCGGTTGCTTTAGACTGCCCAGAGCCAAGCACTACGAGAAGCCCGTTGAGGCGAGTCGGAAGCGCACTGGCTTCTAGTACGCCAAGCGTTCAAGCAGCCATTTGCCACGCAGAACAAGACTCTTCATTGCAGACGGTTCAGTTCTTCAGAGACAAAATTAGCCACTGGCAGTCAAGCGCGATAGATCTTCGCAAACGCGTGCTCGCCCGCTTATCCCCAAATATCCACGGAGAGCGGATGACTGGGCCAAGAGACGGCGGTGGTGAGAGAGCGGCATTAGAAGCTTCAGCTGGACGCTGCCAAGGACGGCAAAGACAGTGGCCGCTGTGGCGACGGGAGTCGTGGCAAGGGGCAAGTCGCTTTAGCTCGTGTTTATGTACCAAACAGCCGGACCTGATGTCCGTTCTCTCTTGCTTTCATCCCTCGTCGTCGACGACCCCTGCAGCCCCTACATACGTTTCCCCAGAGCGTCCTACCCCCGGTTTCCTGGAGATCTCCGTCGGTCGTTGAGGGTGATTGGTCGCCCACAAGGTCGCCGTGCCCCTGATAGCGAGCTCGGCAGGGTTTTTGGTGCGTTCAATGAAGTGATACTCTCGTACAATGCTGAAACCATGACATATAGAGTGCTTTGAAAGACTCGGGCAGAGGTGCGTACATAACTCCAGCTCCATTGAAATACGGGCTGATGTCGTCGTCAGCGTCCCGCGACTTTCTCTTACTGCCACCCAGAGAGACTGCTCATGACGGCCCAAATGCATACCGGTGTGACCGGTTCTGTCCCTCCGCTCGAGTGGGACTGGGACATCGAGCATGCCGACCGCAAACGCGAAGCTCTCGCGGACAAAGCTCACCATGGCGCAACGCCTTTCGAGGTCGACCGTCGAGTTTTGAAGGATGTAGTCTTTGAGCACATGAAGACGCCCGTTGCGCGGATTGTATTCCTCAGCGCCGGGACGTTTCACAAAGTGCGTTTGTCCTCAGAACACTCACGCCTTAATCTCCGTCTGACAAAAGCTCAGGCGTATCTCGTTACCCTCACCTCCTCACACCAAGTCGTCGCCCGTGTTGCGCGCCGCTTTATGCCCCGTCTCAAAACAGAGTCCGAAATCGCCACACTTCGGTACCTCCGAGAAAAGACCTCGTTACCCGTCCCGGAGATCCACCACTACGATTCCAATCCGTACAACCGCCTCGGCGGAGAGTACATCATCATGTCCAAGGTGCGTTTTCCGTCCCTTCTTCGAGAGTACCGCTCACAAAGTCTAGGCCGCAGGAATCCCCCTCTCCCAAGCTTACCATTCGATGCCGTATTCTAAGCTCGTGCAGCTCATGGACAATCTCGCACGACTGTACATCCCGCTCTTTGGGCACCGCTTCCCTCGAATTGGCTCGCTGTACAACGGCCCGGAGCCGACCGCCTCATCTCCGACCCCGAGCAATGCACCGACACCCACTCTCACGCGCGCATCCTCACTCGCAATGTCCTCTTTGGCCGATGTCCTCACACCACGGGCGAGCCAAGAATCATATACCACCTTCCCCTTCACCCCGACACTCACACCGCATATCCCGTCCAGCGCACCATTCCACGTCGGCCCGATCATCTCCTGGCCCTTCTTTGGCACCCACCGAGGCGATCTGCCCTCCTCCGACGTCCCCCGCGGCCCGTTCTCCTCTTCTCCCGAATACTTCTCCGCCTGTGTCAACCGCGAGGTGCTCGGCGTCCAGCGCGAAAACGCCGGCTCCTCTGCAGGACACAAACTCCATCTGGACCCGGCGGAGATCCGCAGCAGCCGACACCACCATGTTGCTGGGATCCCCGGAGACGAGAGCGACGAGTCGGACGAATGGGAACTGGAGGAGAGCGAAGATGAGTGGGAAGGCCCTGGGGACGTGATGTATCGCGACTATCGCAGGCAGCAACGCGGGACGTTCTTGATTCCCCATATGAGCCAGCGCGAGGACGCGGTGAGGTCGGATATGGCTCGGTGGATGGGTGTTATGGACCGCTTGAGGGACGAATGGCGCGCTGGCGCTGAGCGGGTTGGGGTTGGCGGGGGCGTTGAGCCCACTGAGCAGTTCGCCCTCGACGCACATGATATGAGTCTGGAGAACGTGTTCGTGGACGCGCAGGACCCATCCATTATCGTATGTTTCGTTCCCCTTCATGAGATTTCGCTCTCTCTTACCATCTACGCAGACCTGCATAATCGACTGGGAATCGACGACGACCCGGCCCCTCTGGGCCGCCGCTCACCTCCCAGCCTTCCTCCAATCCTCTCCCTTCACAGGGAAACTCTTCCGCGAGGCCGTTGCCCGCCTCGAACATACCCCCTCACCACCACCAACGACTTCATCCTCACATATATCCGCCCTCCCCATATCCATATCCTACCTCGCCCGCGAATGGCTCCACCACGAACGCGCTGGCATGCGTCTCCGTATGGCCCACCGCGTCGTCGAGTGGGACGGCTGGGAGGAAGGGCTGGTGGACAGTATCCTCGGCCCGCCCGACACGGAGGAAGAATGGTATCACGATTCGGACGCTCCAGAGCACGAACACTACGACTCCCCCGATGTCGAGGTCGACGAGGCTTGTTGTGATCTTCTCCATGTTCACTCCGATAGCCCAGCAGAGGCGGCGGATGCTACACATGTCCTCGCGGAGAGTCTCAGTCGTCGACGCGACAGCGCCGAGAACAACAAGCCTGCCAATGCCAATGTCAATCCCAATGTCAATCCCAATTCTACGTCCAAGCTCCTCGCTCCCGGAAAAGGCGGCGCTGCGACTGGAAAGCCGACGACCAAGTTGTTTGCAAAGAACTTGGAGCGGGAGAAGGAGCAGATGCTGAATACGACGGGGGATATCTGCGGTGGCCGTGGGGGCGAGCTCGGACGGAGGTTGGAGGCGTGGCTTACTGTTAGTGAGAACGCCAGTCCGGAGGAGAATCTCAATGGTCATCCGTGGCGGGACGAGGATTTGGCAGTGACCGTCAATGGGAATGCGATCTGATCTAGTCGCAGAAGGACACGGAAAAAAAAGTGTACCTACTCTTCGTCACTAATTTATTCTACGGTTTGCTAGGTTTTTCGATTTCGATTTACTAACTACTTACATACCGCAGCATTCTTGTATACGTATTCAAGCATTATTTATCGTCTCGTCAATGTATAGTGTGGTTCTTCCGCCCTATACACAGCTACTTCCCAGCGCGAGCCTCTCTCGCATCTTTTATCGCATCGCTCACCCCCCGCTTCCATACCCCAAGCTCTCTCTCCAAACTGACGATATCATCCCGGATGGACCGTCCAATATCACCACCCTCATTCGCCATACCAAACCCAATCCAGAGCTCGTCTCGCGCAAGTAGCAGCGTCTCAAGCGCTAGCCGTAGACGAGCTGGGCCACTGGGAGGGTATCGCAACGAAGCCGGCGGCGGGGAGGGTAGGGATGATGATGATGATTGAGCGGGAGGGGGAGGAGGGGTCAACGGCTCTGGCTCGTCCACAGCCAGCAGTTTTCCCAGCTCCGCCCGCGCCAGGGCCCGTACAGGGTGTCCGTAGGAGAGGATTGAGTCCAGTCCGGCACAGACGTGTGTCGCTGTGACTACAGCCTCGTCGAGGATCTTCTGCGCCGCAGCGGCAGAATCACTACCGCTCGAATCCAATTGCGAAAGGTCCTCGATGAGCATGTCCAGATGTAGTCTCCGCAAGCCAAGAAGCGGATGCGTGGCAGGTGTTAGGCCGGCGGAGGCGAGAATTGGGGTGAGGTTCGTCGTTAGTTGCTGGGCTTTTGCGCGATCTATTGTGTGTATGGATTGAGGAAGGTTGGTTATACAGGCATGACGGGGCTCACCCGAAAATTGCAATGCCTGCGCTTTGTCTAGACCTTGCTGACCCACTCGAGCAGCATCGAGGACTGCATCGGTGTCGCGAAGGACAGCACCGCATGTGCTGCACTGTGATAGTGGGTTATCTGTGGACATTTCGAATGAGACCAACGAAGAAGACGGAGACAAAAACGCACCTTCCGTAGGCATTGGACACATTCCGCCGCATCGCTTGACGCACCAGACGGACTCCCGCGGATCCATCTGTTTGCTCTGGCCTTCGCACAATATACAAGCGCAATCGAAGGAGTAGGTCTCTTTTAGTGCTTGGCGACGTTGAGTGCGCGGGAGGGTAGTGTCGATGTACGCTGTGAGGATCTGGAAATTCGATGTGAGCTTCGATGAAGAAATGGAAACAAGCGAATTGACCTCCTCCCCAGCCTGGACCTCCCGTATCGTCACGACATGCATGAGCGGCTCTTTTCCGCTGTTGCCGCCAGGAAACACGACCACCGCGTTGGGCTGGCAAGCATGATTGATGAGGGCCACAGGCGGGGCAACGCATGCGCCGAGGGGTGTCAAATCTGGAGCGGAGAGTGTAAATGTGTTTGTGGTGAACTGCGCAAAAGGTGAGTCAGAGGAAGAACAGGTGGAGGGGAACGCACTCTAGCAACGACTTGAGCCAGCTCTGCCCCACTATTCACGCCGAATTCCGCCAATTCCTGTGGGGAGCTGAGACCGAGGAAGCGTACGAGGGAGAGCGCGAGATGGGTTTGTTGTTCTTGGGCCGAGGGTGAGTTTGGGGGATCTGAGGGTCCACTTTTAGAATCGCTTTTTGGACTGAATCGGGCACTAACGAGCTTGCATCGCGTCAATCTCTTTCGCCTGAGGACCCATTAGCACATTGAGGAATAAGCGACCAAAAACGCACCCAGTCGCTCGCTAGTCCTTTCTTCTTTCTCCGCCACATCATACGCGCCAGACAGCGAATGGCGTCGTTCGGTATCGCAGCACCCTCAGATGAGGACGGACTACATCGACGCAGCGCCGCACACTCCAGCTTATGCGAGGTCCAGTCGGCGGATTGACAGGTCTGTTTTTCATTCATAGTCAGTACGAACCTGTAGCGACATGAGAACGCACCGAGTCGCAATAGTAAACGATTTGGCACTGTGTGCAGCGTTTTAGCGATGCTGACGCTAGGCCCGGGGTGGAGCAGAATGAACAGTGAAAAGGAAGCTTGTCGCTCGAGAGGGCCGCTGAGTAGGGTGGAAGGGCGAGGATCGTTTGACCTGCGGCGAAGACGTTAGAGGTCGTTTTCGTGAGCTCGAAGGACGCACCTGCACCGATATTCCGCTTCGCCCATAGCCCGCGTCCTTTTTTCGCATCCGTGCGTATCTCAAGCAGGGTAGACGGGATGATTTTGTAGAGGTCTTCTGTTTGGACCGATGACGAGCTGGCGTTCTGCGCTCCTTCTGATTCTTCTGCAGCTCGTCGACGTGTCTCGGGGGCATCGGAGGCGACATACGATGGTCCAGCGTGTGCATCGCGCTCTGATTTCAGTTTTGTGAAGGACATGGTGACCGTAGGAGGCAAAGACTCGGATGATCAAATCCTCCTGGCTCAAAGAGCGATGCGCTCCGTAGAATCCGCCATGCTACATATCTTTCTTGCAATCTCAAGAGACCCACTGTTTACCCTTACAACGCGGCCGTTGCCCCAGATAATTGCTATTCTCCATCGATACCTTCTCTTCTCTACGCATCTACAACCTTTGCCGTCTTGCCCCAGTAACCTCATAAGTCGCCCTTTTGTCGAGTCTCGGTTGAAGATAAATGAATTGCTCAATTCAACTCGTCCTGGTTGTCTTCTGCTCCAATAACGCACACAGCCAAGTCCTCGGCACGCGCCCAGGCTTCAGTTACTGTTGAAACAGAACGCGACTTCCGATTTCGAGCGCCTTCGTCATGAGCGCAGACCTCGTATCGAGGATGCGCTTGCTGTAAATATTAAGCTTCCTGTATCTCCCGCCCCAATATACGTGCACTTTCATTCCCACCTGTGCGATGCAAGCAGCAACTTGAAGTCTGAGTTTTTTCTTCGCCAGCATAATCTGCGACTAGATCGCGAGTCTGAAGAAGTGGTGTGTCTCGGTCGACTAGATTTCAATTTTCTTTGCGGACAGTGCCGCAAGCTACACATCTGCGATGCATTTAAGCCGGTGGTCCGTGCATAACCAGCGACGTACTTGTAATCTAACGAGCCGCACAGTCAGTATGTTGTGGTAAGGCAGGCAAAGGAGCTCACATATGGTCATAGGCTCGTCTGCAGAACGAGTTTGCAGTTGATGAAAGTAAGCAAATCCATGTCCACATTTTTGACACTCCACTGAACCATGGTTAGAGTCGACCAGAAAAGTACGGGTGTCGCCCGACCTTCAGTACGGGAAGCGCCATCTTCAAGTTCTTGAAGAACATCTCTAATCGCACCGACGCTCTTTGCGTTCAACTTTGTCCGAGCGGTATACTGTGAAATGAGTTTAGAAATAGAGCCGGCCATCGAACGGGACTCGCGCCTGTTTTGAGATGGGAAACTCATAGGGACACGTCTGGCAGATCCATTTGTTGAAGCCCGAGGAGTCGCCGACGACGAGGAGATTGGCACAAGTCGGGCAGAACAACATGATGGGAGTTGCCAACAGAGTAAACCGAATTCCCGATTCGGATCATGAGTCACCGGCGTAACGTCCCTTCTCTCGAACTACCACGAGCACACACCAGGACCTCTGACAGATGTCTTCTCATCCTGCTCTGCGTGCGCGACTCGCCGAAGTAGACCGTAATCTTGGTCAATTAGCCGACCAGGTCGCACGACTCGAAGCGCAGATCTCCTCCCTCCGAGCCGAGAAAATCGACCTGGAGCGCGAGCTCGTATACCCCATCCTCACTCTCCCAACCGAAATCACATCCGAAATACTCATCCAGACCGTCGCCGTCACCAATCCATTCGCCGTGTTGAAGTGCCCTTCTCCACACTACGCTCTCACCCTTGCGAGTGTCTGTGGCGCATGGAGAGACGTTGCCCTTTCGTCTTGCGCCTTGTGGAACCAGATCACCTTGGATTGCCGCCATACCTCGGATCCGGTGTCAATTTTCAACTGTTGGGCCTCGCGATCTGGCAACCTACCGTTGGACATCTGTGTGTGCTTTGGGAGGGAAAAAAGCGCTATCAGAATAGCAAAGTCGCTGTTCACGGGGATATCTTGCTTTGCGCCCCGCTGGAGAACACTAAGTTTCCTGCCCCAGTTTACTTCGAACTGGCTCGAACTCCCGTGGGTCTTCGAGAACCTCAAAAACTTGCGATCTCTTTCCATGGAAAGCAGGATTCACTGGCTAGACCAGTCGTCTACAAGCGCCCCAGCACTTCGCGAAATGTCTCTCCACCTGACATCCCTGCCTATCGGAATGCTGAACAGCCGCGCGCTTCAGAATCTCAGGATCCTGAACCTCAGTCGCACGCCACCCCTCGAAACAATGTGTATCCTCGAGTGTACTCCAGCTCTGGAAGTCCTACGCCTTTCTATGCGCCACAAGTTTGATCGCAGACCAGAACCACTGGTTTTGCCAGCACTGCGCTCCCTGACTTGCGAACGGGACAAAACACTCTCAATTTTGGACTCTCTCTCCCTCCCCGCCTTGCAATCTTTTGTGATGAGCCGGCTTCAGGGTGACTATGAAGAGATTGCGGAGCTCATCCGGCCGTTCATCGTGCGCTCGCAATGCCAGATCGACCACCTCTCATTTCGAACCTCGTCCTACATCGGCGCAAACACAGACACATTCCCCACGTGCCTCGACCTCTTCCCGCACATCCGAACGCTGACGCTCGCGATGGACCTGGAAGACAATTGGCCGCAGGGGCTCATCCGGAAGTTTGTTTCGTATGTGCGCAACCATGGCGAGGGAGATGATCATAATTCTCGACTATCCAATCTGGAGACATTGATATTGAGAGGGCCAACTATCGATGTGGACTTCACCGAGTTGGTGGACTGGGTGCGAGAGCGCGCGCGGGATACACGCGCGGACCTCACCAAAATGCGGCGTCTCGAGATCCATTTTCTGGACAGGCTTGGAGTGCCTCCCGGAGTTCACGATCTCGTCTCCGTCGGCGTCCACGTGGAAACGGGCACTGTGAGCTGGAGGGAGTCGTCAGATTCAGAGTGGTATCTCGATTAGTAGTAGCACCTCGGCGCTGACTTTGATTATCTGTGGTACCGTGGGCTTTGTACTTGCGTGCTCTAGATCGCTCTGAATTGTGTGAAATGCCATGTCTGTTTCCAACGGTCCACCCCACCTAGAAGCTGCCCTCTGCATTGAGCACAGTTCAAGGGTTCACAGCTGCGGCTTGGTGGATGGAAAGGATTGGATTGGATGTATACTATGACGCATTGTTCGGCAGCCTAATTCTCTGAAGCGCCGTATATATTTTAGTCACTGGCACAGGCGCCCGCATCAGAAACTCTCTGACCGCAACCACCACGTCGCTGCGCGTTCGAGCCTCCCTACGTTTCCGGCTTCGCCTGTCGCCTCACGCCCTGAAACAGATGTCAACCATCCCTGCTTCAAGCCTCCGCTCCAAGATCGTCGAAATCGATGACCACATCCAGCTGCTGCTCTCCCAGATTTCCGCACTACAAACGGAGAAAACCGAGCTCGAGTGCCTACTCGGGACAGTCGTTTATCCGGTCCTCACTCTCCCACCAGAAATCACAGCGGAAATATTCAAGCAGGCTGTTGCCGCTGTGAATCCATTCCCTCCAATCACTGGCATGGCGGCTGCTCATAACACTCGGGCTGCGCCATACTATCCTCTCACACTCGCCAGCGTCTGTCGCGTGTGGAGGAACGTGGCTCTCTCGTCTTGTCAACTGTGGAATCGGCTTACGCTGGCCATGGACAGCGGGGAAACCAGCGATCCGACAGCGCTCTTCGAATGCTACGTCTCGCGTGCGGGCAACCTTCCCTTGGATATCTGCATAGTATTTGGCTGGAATTCCCCGTCGGCATCCCTGTGGGACTCGGTATGCCGCGTCGCATCCCGTTGGAGGGTTTTAGACTTGAGGCTGGAGCCGCACTTCATCGAGAGGTCCATCGAGTTGCCGTTCCGTGTAACCCGCACACTCGAACGACTGGAACGGCTCTCCCTGAGAGGCGATCTCTTCTTTGGAGACACAGAAGGCGCCGAGTCGATATCCACTCCAAATCTCCGCCAACTGTGCATTGATCGTGCTCCCTTTCCTCTGGCTATGCGGGGGGAGCAGACGCTGCAGGGCGTCACAATGCTTTCTCTGCATTCCTTATCAGCGGAAACGACCATGTCTATTCTTCGATGCACCCGGGTCATCGAGGTCCTGCGTCTATCAGTGAATCCTCATCTATCTACAGCCGTCGGCGATGTATCTGCGCCTCTCATCCTGCCCGCGATACATTCGCTGTTGTGCGGTCTGGGAGCATTGGAGGTGCTGCAACACACATCCCTGCCTGCGCTGCGCTGCTTAGAGCTCGAAGGTGTCTACGACAGCTTCATCTCCCTCACGCGCCTGGACCAACTCGTCTCTCGCTCGCAATGCCGCGTCGATAGCCTCTCCCTGCGCGATCCGATGGAATACCCAGGATTCCCAGAGCTGGCCGACTGCCTCCGGATATTCCCCCATACGAAACGGCTGACGATGGTGTATCCGCGATTCACCCCACGCATGACTTTCCAGGGGTTCGTGCGGCCACGGCGCGATGGAGACGGTGTCGGCGAGGTCCTTCCGAAACTGGAGATGCTGACGTTGAGAGGGCCACATCACGAAACACATTTTGAGCGGCTTCTGGATTTTGTGAAGGAACGGCAAGGGGGCAGCCTGAAACGAGTAGCCATCCAGTTTCTGCAAGAGGAGGGCACACATCCCGAGGTGTATCAGATATCTTCGCTGGATGGCGTCGAGTTGGAGTTGAGCAGAGTTAGTTCGACGGAGCTGGAGGACCAGGTCGATGGTGAATGAATATATTACATTTTGGAGCAAGTCGAACGGCGAAAAACACAATAAAAATCAAGACACCTCGTACCGACTGACCAGCATATCTCTGCCATTCGCCCGCACACTCCTCCTGCCATGGTCTCGAGGGAGTGGTTTGCGCATATCTGCCGACGTCAGTGCCCGTATCTCACTGCAGAAAGAACGCACCAAACGCGTCCTCCTCATCCCGTCCTCTATTTCCCCCCAAGCTCACATAATACTCGCGCACCCTCCGATACACACTATACCCCATGGCCTCGTACATGGCGATCGCGAGATCGTTGGTACACCGGACGTAGAGGTCGACAAAGTACCCGCGGTAGATGGCTTCGGAGACGTGCTCGAGGAGACGGACGAGGGAGGTGGCGAGCCCGAGACGGCGGTATTCAGGCGCGACGGTGAGGATCGTGATGTGGCCGTGGTATTCTGCGTGCTGGCCCTCTGCCTTGCCGAAGACTTGTATTGGTGGGTTGGCATGAGAGAGAGAGAAAGCAAGGCAAGGCATGGCACGCACTGTAGCCCATCATCCGCCCGCTCGGATGCACCTGCGCACAACACAGATCCGGCCAGCGCCCGAGATAATCCAGGTAGAACGAGTTTGAGAACTACCGAAGTAATCGCGTTTGTGTGTGGATGTGGTGGACGGAGAGCAAACGCACAGTCTGCGTGAAGAGGTCTAGATTCCTGCAGGCGGTCACTAACCGTGTAGCTTTTCTGGGCATGAAAAGACGAACACGTTGTTGAACCGGAACAGGTCGGTCGCGACGAATGGGCGGAGAATGGACATGGTCGTGTATGCACCAGAGAAAGAGAGGTGGTGGTGAGAGAGAGAGAAAGAGAGATCAACAGCTGTCACGGTCAAAGTTCACGGAGATCTTTGCGCAAGAACCGCATTGACACCTGCATTCTCAGTTGCAGACGTCGACGCTGCTGCCGATGATGGAGAATTCGGCGTTGAGACTCGGAGGTCCGCGACAGACTCTTCGAAGTACTGGCTCTAACCAAAGAAGCAACCAATGGGCGTCTGCATGTTCGGATGTTTTCTAAGAATACTACATACTGTCTCCTACGCTATCCCATGTCGACTGAAGAAGAAGTTCCGAGTGCGACTTACTCAGGGCAGTCCAAGGAGTCACTCGGCCTGTATTTTTGGGTGGTGAGTCGCGCCACGGGCGGCTTGCCTGACATGGAGCTTCTTTCATTTCAATCTCTGCTGTCGAGGTGGCCCTGGGCTTATTGTTGCTCCAGCCAGTGAGATGGCGTCTTGCGGGCGATGTATAGACGCCGTGTTGCGCCTGATCATGATACGAGCGCTTTCGCGAGCAGATTCAAACAGGCAAATGGGCGATGCAACGGTGGATTCGGACGCAATTAGTTCGATAGTCGTCGGGATACGAGGTTTATTGGCAGGCACCGGACGTGACCGACTCAGTCGCCAAATTCGGCACCCACATCACACCCTCAATTGCATTGTGCCCCTCCTTTCTTGCTTCCTCCCACCATGCTTCCCGCGTCCTTCAATGAACCTACGACGACCGCCAGTCTCTCGTCTGCGCGGGCCAGCCTCGACGAAGGTCTCAAGACAGCCCATTCGCTGGCCGAGCGTCTGTCGGCCGCAGAGGCCAATTTGGCCAAGATGGTCGCGGATGCAAGAGCTGTAATCGATGAGCTGGCAAGGGAGGATGCTGTGGTCCAGGAGAACATTACCCATATGCGGGTGAGCCTCTTCTTTAGTCGTACGGGACAACGTGCTCACCTCGTGTTGTAGGCCTATCTCGCTCCAATCCGCCGCCTCCCCGGAGATGTCCTCAACGAGCTGTTCCACTGGTGCTTCGAGGACCATCCATGCGTGGGATGGGTTCTCTCGGCTGTGTGTACCATTTGGCGGCGACAAGCGCTAGCTATTCCCCGTCTATGGTCCAAGGTGCGCAGCCACATTCACAGCGTCTATCCAACTCGCTGACTCGGAGTAGATTCGTCTTGTCACGAATCAGACCGCGTCTCCCGACACCGTCCGTCTCTGGCTCGAGCGTTCGGGCTCGACAGCCCCGCTCGATATCGAGATATACCTCCGTGTCGTCCACGCCTCGTGTGAAGCTCCGCCTCCGCTGCCGCCGAACCAGTATCGTCCCCGTCGTCGCCACGACCCCATCGTGGCCTATATTGCCCCGCCTCCACAACAGCTCACCCAGCAGACACCGCATTTCACTCCCCACACTACCCCACCCATTGTGCCCCAGCACCACGCATGGGAGACCCCTGCCTCGGGTCCGCTGCCCTCGCCGGCCGAGGCTCATTGGGGCCACATTGCAATCTTCTATCTGGTCAAGCAGATGCACCGTTGGCAGCGTTTCGTCTTTCGCTTTGAGAAGGGCTTTGCATCGCTTGCAGCTCTCAAAGCTGTTTCCGGTGCGTGTTTTCTTATCTGCCTCAGTGCTTATTTTAACGCCCCACAGGCAACGCACCCCTTCTCAAAGAACTCGATGTATCCTGTGCGGCACCGAGCTACTTTTCGTCGGAATGGTCATGGCTTCCGACATCTCTCCCAACTCCCGCTTCCGCTCCCTCTCCCCTTCCCTCCCTCGAATCCCTCACTCTGCAATACACGCCTTTCCGGCCCACAACTCCGATCTTGCTGCACCCGTCGACACATCTTCACACCTTGACGCTACGAGCGCTTCCCGCCGCGACCATCCCACTCGACCAAATCGTCGCCATCCTCAAGGCCAACCAGGCATCGCTCACCGTTCTCAAAATCCATTTTGCCTCGCTGGCACCGGCGGTGCTGCCCTTTCCTGGTGCCGCCATGGGCAATAACAACAACAATAACAACAGCGGGCTTAATCCGGCCAATCAGCTTACCCTCCCCGCCCTCGAGGAGCTGCACTTTGGCGGGCACCATTTCCTCACCAGCCTCGTCGACACCCTCGTAACGCCCTCGCTGACGACGCTGGAGGTCGACGTGGATATCGCGAGGGAGCCGGTCGAGGAGACGATCCTTGGACTGGTGGGGAGGAGCACCGGATGTGTGCTCAAGGTGCTGGCCATTGGGTACGGCGCTGGCGGATCGTCAATTCGCGAATTGGCGAGCTGTTCGAGCTCGGGATTATACTCGTCGGCCCCCACTTCCAGCTCCTCGACGTCTCCCGTACACCATGCACTTTCATTAGCCTCTCCCCCGCCGTCTCATGGTGGCTCTTCACTCGTTGCGTGGACATTCCTTGCAGATATCGGTGCCAATCTGGAAGTACTCAAGGTCGGCGGTGGGGCAGTGGACGGGCTGCTGAATGCCCTGGTGGGTCCAGACGACGGAGGCGGATTCGGGCCGTTCAATCCGGGCGGAGGTGCGACGGGATTCTGGGGAGGGCCAGCAGGCGGGATGTTTGCAGGGCTCGGTGGTGGACCGGGAGGAGGAGGTCCACAATGGTTTAATCCTCCAGCACCAGCTTTTACGGTTGGTCCTGCGGGGAACCTCGTGCCAGTCCCGAATGGACTGACACTGCCTCCGATTACGTTCGGAGGTGTGGGGATTGGCATTAACATCGGCACTGCGAATGCGGGTGCAGCTGCGAATGCAAATGCCAATGCCAATGCGAATGCGAATGCTGGCGGAACAGCCGGACCGAGTAATACGGTCACTATTCTGCCAATACCAGGACCGCCGCCTGGGAGTCTCCCGACGCTACCACCGCTGATCAATGCTTTCAATGTGGCGAATGGGAACGGCATCAACGGAAGCGGGTGGCTCTGTCCAAACTTACGGGAGCTGTACCTGCGTGGATGTCCCGGCCATCATCCGTCCCCGAATTCATCCTCGAACGGCTCCCCCCACCACCCGTTTCATTCCCCGCATCCGCACTACATCTCCCCGTATG
Source organism: Mycena amicta (assembly GCA_029282125.1). Taxonomy (NCBI): domain Eukaryota; kingdom Fungi; phylum Basidiomycota; class Agaricomycetes; order Agaricales; family Mycenaceae; genus Mycena; species Mycena amicta. The sequence goes on along the minus strand of JARIHP010000042.1, from coordinate 251,055 downwards.
GACATCATCAGCATGGACCGCACGGAGCGAATCACGGGTTGGGCTTTGGTGCAGCGTCGTCGTCAAATGGGCTGGGGATTGGGATCGGGGCTGGGGCTGGGAGCATGGGCATGGGTCTTGGCTCGTCGGGGGGAGCAGGGATGGAGGGCGTCATGCGCCTTGTGCGGGTCGTAGAAAGTCGGAACCCAGCTGGGCTGCCCGCGGGTAATTGGGGGAACAGTCCTGTCGTGCAGCGGCTGACAAAGCTCGAGATGGAGGACTGTGCGTCGCCGGGGACCGAGGTCGTCAAGTGGTTGGCGGAGAGGGTCGGCAAGGGCGTTTGGGTTGGCGTTACGGGTGCGGGTCCGGAACGTGAAGCGAGGTGTTGACTTGGAGGTTTTTTTAATTGATGCTCTTGTGTGCCCATGCCATGCGTGTTATTTTTGGTTTTCCGTACAGTCTAACCTTGGTATTTAATACATACGCTTTTCTTGGGATTGGATTGGTATGCGGCATGATTCCCGCTGAGGAACGCCGGTTCCCGGGAAGTGTACACCAACGATCTCGCGATCGCGATGTACGAGGCGATGGAGTATAGTGTCTATCGGAGGGTGCGCGAGTATTATGTGAGCTTCGGGGGAAATAGAGGACGGGATGAGGAGGATGCGTTTGGTGCGTTCTTTCTGCAGTGAGATACGGTCACTGACGTCGGCAGATATGCGCAAACCGCTCCCTCGAGACCATGGCAGGAGGAGTGTGCGGGCGAATGGCAGAGATATGCTGGTCAGTCGGTACGAGGTGTCCTGATTTTTATTTGTGTTTTTCGCCGTTCGACTTGCTCCAAAATGTAATATATTCATTCACCCTCGACCTGCTCCTCCAGCTCCGTCGAACTAACTCTGCTCAACTCCAACTCGACGCCATCCAGCGAAGATATCTGATACACCTCGGGATGTGTGCCCTCCTCTTGCAGAAACTGGATGGCTACTCGTTTCAGGCTGCCCCCTTGCCGTGCCTTGACAAAATCCAGAAGCCGCTCAAAATGTGTCTCGTGATGTGGCCCTCTCAACGTCAGTGTCTCCAGTTCCGGAAGGAGCTCGAGGACGTCTCGTTCGCGCCATGGTCGCACCAACCCCCGGAAAGCGGGGCGCAGGGTCAAATTCTGCGGCAACATTATCCTGAGCCGTTTTGTGTGGGGGAATATCCGGAGGTAGTCAGCGAGGTCCGGGCCCCAGGATATTGTGTCTTTCATCGGGTTGCGCAGGGCGAGGCTGTGTACGCGGCATTGCGAGCGGGCGACGAGTTGGTCCACGAGCGTGAGGAAGCTGAAGCTCTCCAAGACGCCTTCGAGCTCTAAACTGCGCAGCGCAGGCAGGGAGGTGTGTTGCAGCACATCGAATGCCCCCCGGCCACAAAACAGCGAATGTATCGCGGGCAGGATGAGGGGCGCACCGGATACATCGCCGACGACTGAAGATAGATCAAGATCCATTGATAGACGCAGGACCTCGATGGCCGGGGTGCATCGAAGAATAGACATGGTCGTTTCCGCTGATAAGGAATGCAGAGAAAGCGTTGTGACGCCCTGCAGCATCTGCTCCCCCCGCATAGCCAGAGAAAAGGGAGCATGATCAATGGACAGTTGGCGGAGATTTGGAGTGGATATCGACTCGGCGCCTTCTGTGTCTCCAAAGATGAGATCGCCTTTCACGGAGAGCCGCTCCAGTTGTTCGAGCGTCCGGGTTACACGCAACGGCAACTTGAGGGACCCCCCGAAGATGCGCTGCTCCAGCCTCAAGTCCAAAACCCTCCAACGGGATGCGACGCGGCATACCGAATCCCACAGGGATGAGAACGAGGAAGTCCAGACAAATAATATGCAGATGTCCAGGGGAAGATTGCCCGCGCGCGAGACGTAGCATTCGAAGAGCGCTTCCAGACCGGCGGTGGTGGGTTGCCAGCTGTCCATGGCCAGCGTAAGCCGATTCCACAGTTCACAGCAAGAGAGAGCCACGTCCCTCCACAGGACACAGACGCTGGCGACTGTGAGAGGATAGTATGGCGTCGCCCGAGTGTTATGAGCAGCCGCCATGCCAGTGATTGGAGGGAATGGATTCACAGCGGCAACAGCCTGCTTGAATATTTCCGACGTGATTTCGGGCGGGAGAGTGAGGACTGGATAAACGACTGCCCCGAGCAGGCATTCGAGCTCGGTTTTCTCCGTTTGTAGTGCGGAGATCTGGGAGAGCAGCAGCTGGATGTGGTCATCGATTTCGACGATCTTGGAGCGGAGGCTTGAAGCGGGGATGTCCGACATCTGTTTCAGTGTGTGAGGCGATTCAGGCGGAAACGTAGGGAGGCTCGAACCGGCAGCGATGTGGTGGTTGCGGTCAGAGAGTCTGATGCCGGCGTGACCAGTAAAAATAAACTATCCCGTGTCCAATCACTTTTGATGGCGCCTTGCCCTGGCGTCTTTCGTCCCAAACACTCCATAGATCGCTATAATAGTGTCCCTACTATAACTTTGTGAAGTTTCATCTATTTCTGCAAAGAACTTGCGGTGATATGTGGCGAGCGGCCCCGGGCCATCCAAACGGCTGGGATCAAGATGATCTTCTGTGCGCCGACGAGACGACGAAAATCTTTCAAATTTTTGGGCACCCTTTGGACTGTTCTCTAGGCCACTCGTGTCAAGTTTCAGAGCAAAGGGCGCGAGTAGGAAGGAGTTATTGTCCGCGAAACAACTCTGATGCATGATATTTTTGATGTGTTGAGTTCCTCCCGCCACGACAACATGTCTTAGCGCCTTCAGATTTCGCAAGGACATGTATGCACATAGTGACTATAACATATCTTAATTTGGGAGGAAGGGAATGAGAATTAGGTGAGAAATTGTAGCCGATTGCAAATGAGGGTGCAATTGCCTCTGTGGCCCGGGGCACGATAATACTCGTGTACCAGTTTTCAGACATGTCGATAATATAGTACGGAGTATGTATACGGCGCTTCTGAGAAATACGCCAAACCATGCGACCCCCGATGCTACAGATATTCGGCACCCGATGCTAATCGAGATAGAATCCTGGATCCGTAAATGCCAACTCTCTCGAGCTCACAGTGCCCATTTCCACGTCGACGCCCACTGAGACGAGCTCGCAAACCGCAGGGGACACTTCAAACCTATCCTGAAAATGTATCTCGAGGCGCCGGAGTTTTCTGGGCGTTTCCCGCGAGCGCTCCTGCACCCACTCCACCAACTCGGTAAAGTCCGTCTGGATAGTGGGACCTCTCAATATCAATGTCTCGAGATTGGCCAGCGGAGAATTGTGATGATTCCCTCCGGCGTGACTGCGCGCATACCGAACCAAGTTAGTGAAGGTCTGCGGCCGCCAGCCTGATATCGCGTCCACCTCCAGCGTCAGCGTCCGGATGTGCGAGAACAGGTCGAGGCACGCGGAGAGCATGTTCTCGCTATCTGCGTAGTACGTGTTTCGAAGTGAGAGGTGGTCGATCCGGCATTGCGAACGCATGATGAAGGGTTCGATGAGGTCCAGAACCTGTCCTCCGCGCTCGGACACCCCGCTCATCTGCAAATATTGCAACGCGGGGAGAGAGAGACACCTCAGAATCGAGAATGCTGCGTCTCCTTCGCAAGTCAGAGAGCGGAGTGCCGGCAAAACTAGTGGTTCAACTCCGTGGGTTAATCCTTCGGGTGTCGATTCGCAAAGATGCAGGACTTCCAGAACTGGAGTCAACCGGAGAATACGTATTGTTTCAAGAGGTGGCGTGGTATTGAGATGCAGTATCTTGAGCCTCTGAAGCGCGCGGCTGTTCAGCATTCTGGTCGGCAGCGACGTGAAGAATAGAGAGATTTCTTCAAGTGCTGGAGCGCCGGTAGCGGACTGAGGATCCTGGTTTAGCCAGTGGATCCTGCTTGTCATGGAAAGAGATCGCAAGTTTTCGAGGTTCTCAAAGACCCATGGGAGTCTGAGATTTTGATTGCTGCCCAAAGTGAGCTCGGGCCGAAGACTCAGCGTTCTCCAGCGGGGTGCGAAACGAGACATGACAGCGAACAGAGACTCTGCTATCCTGATCGCGTTGTCGTCCGCTCCAAAGCGCACACAGATGTCCAACGGCAGGGTTCCAGATCGCGAAGCCCAACAGTTGAAAATCGACACCGGATCCGAGGTGTACCGGCAGTCCAAGGTAATTTGGTTCCACAAGGCGCAAGATGAAAGGGCAACGTCTCTCCATGCGCCACAGACACTTGCAAGCGCAAGAGCGTAGTATGGAGAAGGGCATTTTAACACCGCGAATGGATTGGCGACAGCGACGGTCTGGACAAGTATTTCGAATGTGATTTCGGTTGGAAGAGTGAGGATCGGGTACACGAGTCCGCTGAGCTCGCGTTTTAGGTCGATTTTCTCGGCTCGCAAGGAGGAGATCTGCGATTCGAGTCGTGCGACCTGGTCGGCTAATTGACCGAGATTACGGTCTATTGCGGCGATCCGCGCGCGGAGAGCGGGCCGAGAAGACATCTGTCGCGAAAACGGTCGGGGTTGTCTTCTGGCGGAGCGATCTCAATAGGCCTTGAGTGGTGGTCGAGAGAAGAGCCAGCACTGCGAGAAGCCGCAGACGACCATCTCTTAAAGCTGTTCCTATAAAAATCAAACTACCTCGCGGGTTAAAACAAAATCCCGGCTAGATTCAACAGTGCTTCTTACCATATCCAGCAGCTCGGATGAGACTCGGAGTCGAGGCGCCAAGAAGCGCCGAACGAAAAATCAATCACACAGCCAAAACGCTGTTCAGGGCGGGTCAAGCATTGTTGCGCTATTCGTATCATGTTCGTACCTTCCCTTTCTACAGCAACTAATTCGAAGACCGATTACTTCGCGGTTCGATGCCCAGCGACAACATGTGCGTTCGACAGGCATTTGACGCCAATTACAGCTATTCAGCTGCGCAGCAGGCCTGTGCACGACACGAGGCTCGACGATGGCGCGGCTGAGGCGGTCGGGAACGTCGGGTAATGGCATGGTCCATTCCCATGTTCCGAACCGAGTCGGAGCCAGACTCGGAGGTTGCGCATGGTGGCAGACACTGGCAGGCCGCAGCACAGCACGTCCTTGGATCCGACTAGGATGGGACCGCCAGCATGACACGGGCAACGCGAGCGTCAAAAGGGTCGGCATTGTCCGAGTCGTTTTCAAGCTCTTACAACGTGCGGATATGGGGTGAATTTTGAGTACCGGGAGAGCTGCCGCTGCCGGAGTCAAGGTTACGGAGTGTCACAGAGTGTCACATCATGGTGTCACGGCACGCCGCACGCTTGCTCTTGAATCTCAACCACCATGTGTTCCTTTTCGCATGTTGAGTGTATGTGGGCAGATTTCTTGTCATACTATTGATACTAACGCCTGCCATGCCCTCTGCTATCAGCTCGACGAAGACAGTCTCTGGAGCGGACGTTGCGACCTCAGAGTTCAATATCGCATGTACTTACGCGGGCTCTGTTAGAAGTGTTCAGACGTGCAGCTGTGAAAAACGCGAGGTAGCTGAGCAGAACGGTGCGGAGTACGATGCGAAAACTTGTGAGTGGATTATTTTCTGCGCCCTCGATTCTTTCGCTCATAACTTGGAGCCGTGGGACGTACGACACAAAACACCGGCAAAACCGTGACTTTCCCAAGTACAACCTGATTCAAGTTCATTCACGGCTTCGTTAAACATGGATCCCTACGCATTCTTCTCGTACTCTCCAGCCGTATGCAACGTCGCCATGGCTCTCATGCGATAATATGAGTCAATGGCGGCGTTTCGTCCTCCCCCCTCATCGGTACCCGGGCCGGTGTGCGTCTTGGGTCGCGGGCCCGGCGCATATCCGGTACAAATCTCCACGATCTGTCTGCTGCCCTTGAGGGGCTCGAGGTCCCCGTTCTGTTTGAACCCCGCGGTTTGGAATGGGAACAGCACGATGGAGTACTGAGTCTGAGTCAATGGAATTTGCTTATCTGGGCAGGAAGGCATACGTACCTGGACTCTGAAACCATAGGGCGTGAAATTCGCCGTCGGGTGGAGAGTTGGGCTGAGGTGGATCTCACCCATCAGCTCCCCACGCCGCTGCTTGCCTCCAGGTGCAGGTGCTGTCCAGAAAACGGCCCTTGCGCACGGCTCCATGGTGGTGCGATACGCATCGGGATTCTGCTGGGTCGTGCACTCGAGGTAGACCATCGGGGCTGTGGGATTGGTGAGCAGATCGATGACTGTTTCGGTGTCGTTCGACTCGGATGAGATTTTCAGCGCGCAAGGGACGGTCGTGGAGCGCGTGTAGGAGAGCTGCGAGGGTTGGTTGATGGAAAGTTCTTACTCAAGGAGATGGGGACGACGCAACTGGTTTGGCGAGGGAGAACTGTGGTGCGGGGAAAGCGCTCAGCACTGTCAGTAATAATCCAAGGGGGTAAGGTAAATACCTCGATCTCTACGTCGACCTCCCGCGATTCGAATAACATTCCGCTTATCGAGAAAGTCTTGGTGTGCCAGCCTTCCGGGTCAATATCCGGGCCCGGCAGTGGAGTGTTGTCCTTGTATGCGAGCTGAAGGAAGATTTGAGAGTCTTCTACTAAAAAAACAACGAAACAACGAACTGCGCGAAGAGGCGATGGCGCCGCGGGCTTGGTGAGTGCAAAGTAGTTGAACACAACAGCAAGTCTGTATATTCTGGGTAATTACACAGAAGCGATGGACGAAGCACGTACCTTTCGTCGCGGCCAAAATGGAGCTTCGGCCGAACGATATGCAACTCGAGGACATACTGGATCGAGATGTACCCGACCCCAGTCCCGAATGAGTGTGGAAGACGGAGTGTCTTGCCGTCTTTGTGAATCTCCGCCGGAAGCTCAATCGAGAACGGCCAGCGGTAGTCCCCTTTGAGATGAAGCCCCGACCCCGATCCTGACGCACTGGCAGGCGCATTCGGATCTCCCTCCTCTGAAGACCACAACGTCTTCTTCACCTCCAGAAATACGATCGGTATAGTGATACCCTCCGGCGTCCCACCCAAAACCTCCCCACGGACATTGACGTGAATCGCATGGATCGACTCGGTGTGGTCGCCGTGCAGAGCGAGCTGGACGAAGCCCGCGACTGGGGAGCCTTGCAGGATCGTCGGTCGCGGGGCTTGGCCGTGTGCCTCACTGGCACTGGCGGAGAGCCTTGCGTCGCCGTTGAGGGTTAATTTGGTCCACCACGCGTCCGAGCCGTGGGTGGGGATGTGGTACTCGAATTGGCGTGGTGCGTGAGACGACCCATCATACAAGGGGAGGGTGATGGTGTCTGCCTCGTAGGACGGTAGTGCGATATCGGTCATGGAGGGGTAAAGGAAGCTATCTGTGCTAGGCTGTTTATATAGGTCCGCTATCAAGCCACCTGTCCAGCCAGGAGCACGGAAATTTCGGGAGCGTGAGATTTGCGGTTGCAGAAGATATGTAGATACTTACCCTTGTCGTTGGTGGCTTGATACACTGGTACGGCACCCGTCGGTGCCTGACGAACGCCGATTTCCAGAGATTGTCCGGCACAAAGTTGTTGAGTTGAACTGTGAAGGATATTGCACGAGTTGCGCAATCTTTCGCGTGAGTGTACATGTAGCGAGACGCGTTGGCGACGCGATTGTGACGTCACGCGACATTGATGATGTCACACACTGTCACCCTCTTGTCAGCGACTCCGATGTCGCTGTCCCGTTCGCCACTGTCGACGTACAACCAGACACCCGCCAGACCATCCCCGACCTCCGTCTTCCACTTCAGCAAAAGCCCAGCCCTCATGCACAAACCCAGCCACTCGTCGCCTCTCGCCGGTAGCAGTCCCTTGAGCGCCCACAACGACGACGACGGAGGTCTCGACTTTGACGTGGATCACAACGACTTCGCCTCATCGCCCACTGTCGCCGTCCAAGCGCGTCGTCGAGCACAATACAAATCCTCTCCCAATGTCCCTACTCGTACACCGCGCATGCCACCTTTACTGCTGGGCTTTCCTCGACGTCCCAGCGGAGGCGTGGATCTGGGACCAGGCGCAGAGCTGGGTGACGACGGGGATGCATCGCAGGCTGCGTTTTTGCGGACGCGGCTGAAGAAACGGTGTTTCGAGCGCGCAGCAAAGGCCAGGGAAAGGGCTGTCAATGGGAAGCGGACGAGTATGCCCAGCAGTGACGGGTTTGACGTTGACGAGGATATGGATGACGAGGAAGAGGACCCCTTGTTGGACGATGTGAGTCCGCCCAGTCTTTCCTTCTGGTAAACCTAACATTCGCGCTTCAGCTATTCCTCCGTATCATGCGCAACCAGTCTCGCAAGATGCGCCGCACCTATCTCCACGCCTATGACCGCGAGATCGGATCCTCTGACCCTGCTCTCGAAGACCCACAAGAATGGGAGGACGAGCTCGGTGCGTGCCTCTCCTTCCGCTCTCTCTTTCCTTCCTCAATCATTCTAGGCAACACATATGCTCACCCGCCGTCTACCTCTACCTCTGCCGCTCCCCTCGACGACACCGAAGAACGCGCACTCCAGGAATACCTCGCGGAAGAAGCGCTCGCGGAATTCGCCGACATCCCGCCTGAGGAGCTGTTTGGCGCCGACGACGATCTGGATTGGGACGATGCGATGCATATGGACGTCAGCTAGGCTAAGGCCTGGGATGGAAGTAAAAACAAGCTCTGTTCGTGTATTATACCTATTTGTAACGGCTCAGCCTATTCCGTAGATGCTCTATTCTATCCCATTTGTTGCATTTCTCTCCTCCGCTTCCTCCGTTGTGCGCCACCTATAAAAGCAGTTTTCACAAAATAAAAACTGCTTGCGCGTTGCGCACGGTGGTTGATGGTTTGTGATGTTGTGCTTGGTGGTTTGTGGTTTGAGATCTGGTTGAGCATTGAGGTTGAGGATTTTCAGACAACTGTGCATCCTTTGTGTTGACAATTTCAGGCCTGAATTTTAGCTTGAAAGCCTATGAGGAAAATCTCATCAATGTTGCATCAAATTCAACTCACACCACGAAATCAGCCTAGCGTGCAATACTTAGCCAGAGATGGACCAGAAAAAGGGCCTTTCCGAAGCATTACAAGCATATGCCCTGTCCCTAGAAAAATTAAGGGGAAATCCTAGCACAGGATAAACGTAGGTTGATTGTGTTCTCTGCCCGAGGAGCCCGAAAATGATTGATCTTTTGATCAATTTGTCGGAATTCTGTCTTGCGCCGACCTTCCACCGGTAGAGGCATGCAAGTATGCCCAATCCATGTACCACAACCACCAAACTACTGTCCTTGAACCTCAAAGCAAACCATGCCTGAAATCACCGACCTCAAGCTCAAACCACCGATAACCACCTCAACATCGGAGCTCAACCTGACGAACAAGACAAAACCTCTGCAGATGAACCACAGTTGAGCAGTAAATAATATTTTGTGATAACTAATGTCATAGCCACCGGGCCAACCCGTGTTTCTTGGGGGCGATCTCAGATTCGTGTGCGGCGGGCCGGCGGCGGCGTCTTGCATCCGGAGATTGCCTTGCCGTGTTTCTCCAGATCCACCGACGATCGAGCGGGGTCTTTGGTTTTGGTCTGCCTGCAGTTGTTCCGCTTCCAAGGAGCTGAAACGCGGAGCTCTATGATAATAAAGCTAAGCGCTAAGAAGAAGGAACGTTAACGAGAAGACATCTTTTTTGTTCCGGCGGAGGAAAACCCAGAACGCCGCCAGAAACCAGAAACCAGAAACATTTTCTCGCTCTGGCAAACAGATTGGTTCGTGTGTGTATTCCTTTTCCTCGCCGCTTCGTTAGGCTTTCCTTTCAGCCCTGAGCCTGGCCATGGTACGAGCCGGCAGTACTATTGGTCAGTCGACTTGAACGATGAATCAGAAACGTTCATGAATGAATTTTTTTTTAGCAGGGCAGAACGTTCGCCGGCGACTCGAACTCGGAGAGGCCCGGCCCCCCATCTTAGCTCCGTTAGCTCCGCGCACCAGTATGCGCAAAGGGAACCAGCAAAACATCTATGGCACAATCAAGCCAACAGCAGGGGCTAATCTATCGTCGCACGAAATCATGATGCTCAAAGGCCAGCCGCCTCTTCGCCGACTTGTCTGTTATTCTCCCAGGCGCTGCCCCTGGCCTTGGCACACACGACAATGGCTGTCTCCCGGCCACAGCAGCGCAGAGTCCGCGTAGCCGCACTGGCCACGCTTTTCTTCATCGCCTGCCTCTACTGGACCGCTGGATACCATTCAAGTTTCGAGTCCACAACGCAGCGGCTGGCGTCCACGAAAGGCAAGCCCACGGGAACGATCCTCGCTCCCGAATACGCATGGCTGGACGACGACGACGAATCCAGCTCCTCGCTCGAATCTGAAATGGTCCCCACCATCCCGCCTCTACACGCGTACACCACAATCCCGAACAAAGCCCACGTACACGGATTCACCGTCATCGACAACCTGTATCTCCGCAACGGCACCTTCTACATTGTCGCACCGAACGCCAGCAGTGTATTCCCCGCGCCCAAACAGCTGTTGTCAGCCCCCTTGGATCGCAATGCTTCCAATAAGAATACGGACCCGACGGACCAAGAACTGCAGTTTCTCGAGCCGGAGAATGCGGTGGGCGTCTTGGGCGACGCGCGCGCGATGCGGATTGTAGGGACGTCCGTGGTGGTGTACGATACTGCGCAGTTTATAACGGTGAGCAGTTCTTCGAGTTGATCTCAGCCTCGACGCGCTCACTCTTCACAGCACTTTTATCACTGGTTCGGCGAGATCATTCTCGGTCTCTGGCGCATATATTCGCACTTGCTAGTGGATGAGGCCTCTCCAGACGCGGCGGTAGACTTCAGTCGGCTACCCCTAGTGCAGCGGTTCCTCTTGCCCGTGAGTTCATCGTTCTTGATTGTACCACAACCATCCTGACCATTTGTACAGCTCGTCTCCACAGACGCAGCGTGGCGCGATAAGGCCGGAATCGACGGTCCAATCCTGCGTGGCACCTTCCCTGGCGCGTCCATTGAAACCGAGTCGTATTGGAAGGACTTGAAGACGCTGGGAACGTGTGTGGTCTTTGAAAGAGTCGTGCTGGTCAATCGAGCGGCAGCGCATAAACAGTAAACTATCTTGTTCGTCTGCCGTTTAACGCGTAAAACTAATTTTTTGGCAGTCCATTTGGCGGTGTTTGGTTCAAGATGATTGCGGGGTCGATGAACGTGAGCGTCCCGGAGGATTTCTGGCGGCCGATTCGGGAGACTCTGTGGGAGAGCTTCTGGGGTGACCGATCCAGTGTTGCAAGCCTGAGGAGTCGTCCGCTCGTCACGTATATCTCGCGACAAGGCGGCGGTCGACGGCTCGTGCAAGCGGACCACGAGATGCTCGTCGCGTCCTTGTATGAGTTGGAGGCAGAGGGGATTTGCGATGTGCAGGTGGTGAGGATGGAGCAGATGACGTTGAAGGAGCAAGTCGACCTCATGAGGAATAGTACTGTGAGCTGCCGGTTCAACTTGAACCTCGTCCACTCATCGGCGTTATAGATTCTTTTGGGAGTGCACGGGAACGGGCTGACTGTATGTTATTAACAGGCTGAACGTGACTTTTTGCTTACTGCCATAGAATCAATTATGGATGCAGCCTTCCCCGCGCTCAACGGTGATAGAAATTCTTGTTCCGGGAGGTACGCGTCTACTAGTAGTTTGCCGTCCTTATCAGCGCTGATCCCGCTAGGATATACCTTCGACTATGAGATGCTGGCACGCAACATGGGCCATAAGGTCGGTTTCAACGCGGCTTTTCTGGGTCAGTTCCTGAAAACACCACTTTAGCACTATGCGGTTTGGAACGACACATACCTTACTTATGAGAAAGGCACCTACCACAAGGCGAGTCTAAAAGTTTCGGAAGCGTCTTGCCGTTAACCATCCTCCATCCAGGGCGTGAAATTCCCGGAAGGGTTCCACGGATCCAGCATCCCAGTGTATGGTCCGACGGTCGCAGAAATCATCAAGTCGCGTCTTGCTTGAAACAGAGCGGCGTCTTCGGAGTTGGCCGTTAGGTTCTCTACGCCGGCTGTCTCGAGGTTAGTTTTATGCGATTCGTCTGCTTCCGGAACCCTACCCGCTTCCCTGCCATCACCATCAACCTGTCTGAATGCATTTCTCTTCTTCCACTATCCGAGCTAGCGAATCCTCGCGATGTAGCATGAAGGGACCACGAGTCGCGAGCGCTAGTCGCATTCCTCCGCGTGGCCTGCCGTATCTCACCATTTGCACCAGGGACGCGCGTAAGTAACGCCCTCGAAACTGTAAGTGACCCGCCCCGACCAGCCGAGTGCCAGTGACGGAGTAGCCCGGCGTTTCATTTTATAGTAGCCCTTCGGGACTTCTTTTCTTCTAGCGGGATTTAGCGCCACCGGCGTCGCGAATGAATCGGTCTGGGGCGCAACCCTGTGGCAGGTGCTTGCGATGCTAACGGTGGCTTGTCAATAATGCGAATGCGGCTTTGTCCCGCTAACCACTTCTGATTCTTTTTCCCTGCTCGCTGCTCTCTTGTTTCCTCCGGTCTATTGCCTCCGAGCAGACGTCGACGCGGACTCGCTTAAAACCTACTACACCATTCCCCCCCGACGTCTTCTCCCCCCCAAATGCCTTCTGCCCACCAGGAAGCTTGGTGAGCGCCACCAGTCCTTTTTTTTCATGTCGACGCCGCCCGCTCACTTTTGGTCTTGTCTCCTTGACAGTACATTCAAGCAACGGGAGCGGCAGGCGCAGATTGACGCCCTCTCAGCCCACGACAGCGCCTACTTCGGCTCGCTTTCGGTCGAGGAAGAGAAAATCCATGCATTCCCTCTAGCACAGCTTGTCGCGGAATGCACCACTGGCACCGTGTCACCGCGCGATGTGCTAACTGTCTATGGCAAGAAGACCCTCGCAGCCCAGCGTCTGACCAACTGCGTCTCGGACTTGATGTTTGAGGAGGCGTTGGAGGGACCTGCGTTTGCCGATTCGTTCGTAGATTACTCGGATGGAGCCTCTTCCAGTGCGACGTTGCGCGATTACCCGTTGCTGGGTGTCCCAATCAGCCTCAAAGGTGCGTTTGTTTCTCTTCCCATTCCCATCTTGAAAAACATGCGATTTCGCCAAACAGACACGGTCGACATCGCAGGCCACGACAGCACTTTGGGCCTCTCCCAGCTCGTTAACCAACCCGTCCCGACCTCTGCTCCGCTTGTCCGCATGCTCAAAGACGCCGGCGCGCTTATCCACGCTAAAACCGCCGTCCCAACGGGCCTCTTCGCCAACGAGACCCTCTCCGACACCTTTGGCCTCACGACAAACCCGCACAACCCCAGACACGGTGTCGGCGCCTCAACAGGCGGCGGGGGCGCACTCGTCGCTTGTGGAGGGAGCATGATCGAGATCGCCACCGACCTCGCGGGCAGCGCGCGCCTACCTGCGCATTTCTGTGGCATTTACGGACTGAAGGGCAGTGCAGGGCGGTTCCCGACTTGGAAGACTGGAACGCCGCTGCCCGGGTTGGAGAGCGTGCAGATTTCGGCGGCACCGATGGCGGGGCGATTGGACGATTTGGAGGAGTTTTGGCGGAGGGTGGTGGGGATGCGGCCGTGGATGTATGACTTTACGGTGCGTGTTTGTCCGGTTGTGGCGCCGGAAGGGACTGACACGAAGATCCTAGTGCGTTCCGCTACCGTGGCAGCATGTCGACCTGCAGCTTGAAGGGCGCAAGCTCAAGTGGGGTGTCATTTGGGAAGACGGTACGCGTCAATCCTTGGGCCGAGGACTCTCGACTTGAATTCCACAGGTATCTGCGAGCCAACGCCCGCATGTAAACGGTCCCTCGCACTCGTCGTACAGGCACTAAAGTCCCAAGGCCACGAGGTCGTCGACTTGTGCGTAGTCTCCGTCTTCGTCTATGGCACTTTCTCATAATGGTCCAGCTCGCCGCCAAATATCGGACAACTGCTGACAGTGGGATATCAGCTCGTCTTTGCCGATGGCGGTAAGCAAATCCCCCACGTACTTGTCTGTCCCTTCCCATTCATTCTCCTTGACCAGGGGAACAAATCCGCGCAGCTGGCCTCCCAGGCGAAACGCTCAACTCATCTCTGCAAAGCACCCTTTCCCTCCTCTCCCTCCCGAGGCTCTTGAAACGGTTTCTCGCATTCTTCACCCGCCGCTCCGACCCCTTCGCCGCCACCCTCCTCTCCGTCATGCACCCAAAGTCAGTCCTCGAACAACGCGCGCTAGTGGTCCAGCGCGATGCGTTTCGAGCTGCATGGCACGACCGCTGGACGGAGGAGAATCTCGACTTTGTGCTGAGTGTGGCGCACCCGCTGCCGGCGCTGGAGAACGGGGCCGGGGAGAAGGCGAGCTTGTTGAGTGCCGGGTATACGTTCTTGTGGAATATGCTCGACTACACCGCGGGTGTCCTTCCTGTCACCAAGGTCGACGGATCGCTCGATGGGCTCCCGGAAGACTTTTTCACATCTCCGGCGTCGCGTTTCCAAGGAATGAGCAAGGCTGCAAAGGCTGCATGGGGCGCGTACGACGCTGGGAAGATGCATGGGCTGCCGGTGGGCGTGCAGATTGCCGGGCGGAGGATGGAGGAGGAGAAGGTGCTGGAGGGGATGAAGGTCATCGAGGCGGCGCTGAGGGTGGCGGGGACATCGTTTGCGACTCTGGTGAAGATTTGAGTTCTTGGACTGGACTATCTGAGTTGAGCACGAAACAATATGTTTATAGCAGACACGCACTCAATTCTTGTTTCGAGGGAGGCTAGAACTGTACTCAATCGATTCGTAACGGTTCTTGAGATTGCTGCTAGTGGAGGCGAGTAGAAAGGGACACGCGAGCGACCAGCCAAAAGATGTATTGGGTTACACTGGAGATGGAGATGCAGTAAGTAGCGCGTGCTCTCCCTCGACGCGGGTACCGATTAGTGCCTTGTATAAGGTAAAAGGTAGGTAGCAGGCCATCCGTCCACAAACAAGGAGGAGTACACAATAACACGTACATGGAGAGAGGAGCGACGAGTGCGGAGAGAATGCAGCCATCGGTTACTTCTTGCCCGCCTCAATCGCCTCTCCGTTCTTGCACGCGATAATCTTGATGCGCGGGGTCTGTATAACTTCGTTCGCTTCCATTTTGAACGACGCCTGTTTGACGACGAACGTCCACACGTCGTCGCAGAGCCGGTACGTCTTCAGATGGCCCTGGTGCGAGTAAGGATGAGAGCCCGGGTGGGCGACGTCAACGCACCTTGAGGGTCGACTTTGCCTTGACCGACTTGACCATCGTGTCCGCGAGGGACTTGTCAAACTGGCCAGCAAGCATCAGCCTCGGAACTGCTCCTGCGCAACATGGCAGACCTGCTGCAAAACTTTCATCGCAAGCTGGGGCGTAATGGCCCCGCTCGTTATGAGCTCGTCGAGGGAGTCGGTAAGCGCAATGCCAATCCTGCTCGTGGGTCAGAGGTGGCAGAACATCGAGTGATGTACCATACGAGGAGCCTCGGTAGAACTCGTAGTATGCGGACGCCATTGGAGACGGTGGTCGCAGAGGGTGAGGTGACTGAGGTCGGCGTCGGGGATGGAGCTGAGCTAAGCGGCGTCACGGTCACTGTCAGAAAATCTAATCATCCATCCCAAAATGGCAATTGGTTCCCAGGCCTTCGTCCCTTCGACTCGGACAGGTCGCTGATTCTTGCGCTGATCCACGAGATTTGGGTCGATACAGCCAAGGTCAACGAAAGCATTCTTTCCAGTTCAGGACTTGTGGATTGCTTGGGAAGAAAGCGGGGTGCCACGCTTCTTACCTGCGTGTTTTTACAGTAAAAGCTTCGTCAGATGTCAATGCGGCCGGAAGCTTCGAATTCTTTCCATTGGACGTAGAACCTCGATTTACGGCCACAACCACCAAAAACAAACGCGTGCAAGACGTGCAACCCCGCCCGCTCCCGCGCTGGTAACAGCCTCCGCAAAGCGTCGTATCATTAGCGACCCGCGTATCCGGTACATATCGACCAAAGGGGAACAAATCTCCCATCAGACTGTGTGGCAATTTCCGGCATCCGAGGTCTCTTTCCCCACCCCAGCGGATGCTCTCGCACCTTGGAGTTCCATCCCTAGGTTGTCTGCAGCCGCATGCTTGAAAGTCTTTCTGAAGCCACTATCCAAAACCAGCTGTCCGTCTGCGTTTCGCCGCGCTCTTATCTTGGACTCAAAATTCGCCCCCCCCCCACAGAAACATCTCGCGCGATCTCGTTTTCATCCCCTTTGGTGGGTTTCTTCGCTTGTTCGCTCGCTGGCTTGAAGACTGACTGTACGACGCTAGTTATCGTCGTGTATGACTACCTATTGACTCTGGACGAGGAGGTCTCGCGGTACTGGGGTACGCGCATGACATGGGGCTCCGCGCTTTTCTACCTCAATCGATACTCCACTATCCTTGGGACGCTGCCTGTTGCGGTGGAGTTCACGTTAACGACCAGCGACCCCGCCAAGCATCATGTACGTCTTGTCTTGCTCATACAGTGCGTTCCAAATCTCACTTGTCCACGCAGACGTAACAGCCATACCCCCTCCCGGTCTCCGGTCAACAACTTACCAACTCCCCTGCAGGTGCCTAGGCTTCCATAGCTACCACTCATACTTCGCCCTCTTCTCTCAAATGCTGGTTGCCAGTCTGTCGCCCCATTTTTGAGAAACAGCCGCCGTCTAACCTCCCGATAGTCTTGCTTATAGCCCGCACTTATGCGCTGTACGAACGAAACAAAGTCGTCCTAGCGGTCATGATCTCTGTTACCGTTGGCGCCATAATCGTCGCACTGGTGCGCAAATACCTTGTTAGCCTTTCCATATCGCTGACTCGTTGCCTGTGTTTGCAGGTCGTTCTTCTCCTTGGCGGAACCAGAGATACCCTCGATCCCAGGCTCGAACTACTCGGATGTCCAGGTGCCACGGCTCACGACGAGTACGCCTTCTCTTGCCTTCATCCCACTGCTGAGACAGTCCGACAGCACGACTCGTGCAGCTATTGCCTGGAGCGGCATGGTTCGTATATCCCTCCTGCCCGACGCAAATGCTGACGACTCGGACCCTGCAGCTGGTCTTCGACGTGATGATCTTCCTCCTCACCGTATTCAAAGCCCTCGAGCACGGCATACGCGGTCAGAACCTGTTCTCGGTGCTTCTCCGCGATGGCGAGTCTTGTCCTCTCCCAGACCTGGCCTCATTAACTGGCCTCTAGGCGCCGTTTATTTCGGGTTGGGACTCTCTTCCCGTAACAACCCCATAACCCTCATCATCCTTCACGCAGGATCATGGTCGCCACGAATGCGGGGAACATTGGGACCTACACCATGGGCGGCGTACGTGGCGTTTCAAGTTCTCTCTTCCCCACCGTGGCCTCATTTTCGTTATCCAGCCAATTCTGAGCGGTGTAGGAACGACTTTAACGAACGTGTGAGCTCCTAGTCTTCCCTCTCCCTCCGTACTGATCCTTCATCCATCGCAGCATGTCCTCCGTAGTCATCTCCCGCCTCATGCTCAACCTCCGCGATCCGCGCATCCTCAGCGCTTACCACCGACGCGTGCGGACGGACGGTACGTCTACCGCCGGCGTAGACAACGACTCGGAGACGGCTGCGCCAATGACGACTGTGTGGACGACAACCACGAACCCCGGCGGAGACGACCGCGACGATAGGCCTAGGGAAGGAACGTTCTTCAATCGGCCGCGGCGGAGCGCGACTATGCGTGATATCGAGGGTGGTACTGGTATTGCGTTGGAGACACTACAGCTGGGCGGTCGAAGGCCAGTCCCGGATGTGGTGGCCGAGGGCGAGGATAATGACGACAAAAGCACGACCAGGTGAGTATGCACGAGAAAACTTTGTCCGCTGTGAGGCTCAAGGAAGTCAGTCTATGAATACGCTGGCTATGAGTAGTAAGACGGACACCAGCATTGACACGGATGATACCTTCGAAATGTATCAATAGTAGGGCTGCCTAATCCAATATCATTATGGGCCAAAAGTCTCGCAAACGTTTCGTTTGTTCCGTGCATAAGTAATCCTCATTTTACATACTTGGTGTGACTGCCCGTTGCAACGAGAGCCCGCCCACCCATCGCAGAATCCTCCTTTTCAATCCTCACCCGCGTAAATGCCAGTGTCGCCCCAACCCGCTCCGCTATCCCTTCAATCCACAATGTCTCCCCTTGCCGCGCGGCGCCGACAAACGAGATGTGCATGTCTGTGGACACGCCAGTCTTTGGGCTCCCGGCGGAGGCGACTGCGAGCCCGCCAACGAGGTCAACGAGGGTTGCGGAGAGTGAGCCGTGGAGGACTGCCAGTGTGAGGGCATTGGTTTACGAGGAGGAATACCTACCGGATTTGGAGTTGACATGTACAGGGAGCACGACAAGCTTCAGAGAGACTCGGCCAACGGACGCGGAGGAGAGGACGATCGAGGAGAGGAGCAGTTGGTATATCGGCGACGAAGTCAGGTATTTGGTGAGAATGGATTGGATCTGCGTGAATAATTCCGAGTCGGCATCTGCGGAGTCTTTCGTCCGGGTCGCGGCAGGGTCTGAGATGATTGTTTCCCGAGGACTCGACAAGTCAGACGTGGACGCCATGGTCGTCGAGAGCAAGTGCTAAATACGCGTGACCGCCGTGACGGCATTCTTCCTTCGTACCGCCATGAACGACCTCCCGCGCGTTCCTCCCGAAATCCAAGACCTCGTTATCAACCAAGTCGACCCAAAAGACAAGCGAACGCTCGGGGCGTGTAGCCTCGTCTGCCGCACATGGCTTGCCCTGAGCCGACCCATTCACTTCCGCTCCATTCACCTCGACCTCACATACAACCACTCCAACGCCCATGCCTATGCCAAGTTGTTCAAAAGGCGTAGACAGACCTTTGCCGCCTTCGTCAAAGAGGTGGTCCTTCAAAAGCGCCATTCGTGGGTCTGCACGGTGCTGCCAGATTTGTTGCGCCATTCTCCTGCGGTGGATTCGCTCCGATTGGTCCATTTCACGGCCTTTGAGCCGGAAGATCTGCATCCATTCTCCAAGATCACCCGTCTCTCGCTGGTGGACTCTGATCATTGGCTACCACGTTCAAACTCCATCCTTTCCTTTCTCCGCCAGTTGCCATTATTGACTCAGCTCATGCTTGTGACAAAGGTGCATATTGGCCTCACTGTTCCCCTGGACGTATTTCCCGTGTTGTTGCCGGTGTCTGCATCTCCGCTCAGCACGGCACTAGCCGCTTCCTCTGATTTTCAGCATCTCAAGATTTTGGCAATGGACATGCCAGTGGTACCCTCCGTGGATATTCTCAGTCGCCTGCGTGTTTCCGGTGCATCCATCGAAGCACTATCTGTCGTCTACCGTGGCAATGACGGGGTTCTTTACGAGATCATCCGTACCGCGGGCGCTGCATTGAATCGGCTCATTGTCATTCTCTGCCCCGTGACGTATGCTAGACCTCACGGTGAGCCCAATTATCATCGCAATAGCTATCCTAACTGAGATATTCCCAGAACACCGCGAGGCACAGCCGACACACCTTTCTGTTCTCCGCCTGTGCTCTACCTTTACGGTGGACGGCCTGGTGTCTCTTGCCATCGAAATGCTCTCGCATGACATGTACAACGTCCGCCCGCAAGAGCTCGTTCTTGAATGGGCAGATGACTCAGCTTCTGAGGAGCCTGTGCCTCCTTGGGATTTGGATGGTTTCAGAAGAGCAGTCGCCAAGCTCGATGGGATGATCTACGATTTGCCGGATGTGCTCAGACTGCGTATATTGGCCCCACCAAAGTGGAAGCTGTCTGAAGCTTTTTACCTGCCGCTGTGTGCTTTGACGGGAAAGCTTGTGTAGACCGCGAGGCTCAGGCCTCCCGTTGCGTATTTGTCCGACTAGAAACGAATCGGATGTGTACTTATGGACTTCCGGATCATGATGATGACCGGGTCACGCCGAGTGACTCTCATCGCTCATGACCGCGACCAGTGAAACGCTCGGAATGCCTCCTCAGGCTTTTCATGATGATATTCCCGCCGAACTCTGGATCGCTATACTTGAACATCTTCCACTCGAGTCCCACCTGGCAGTCCACACGCTGAATCGCCGCTTTCGCGACCTTGCGCGTCCATTCGTGTTCAGCCGATTTCATCTCAGAATGCACGGGCCGCGAGCTGCGACAAAGGCGTACACTCCGCTCACAACCCATGCCCTCGGCGCATGCCTCGAGTTCTGGGGGTCAGAGCACGTCGCCCCACTGGTGCAGACGGTGGTGATATCCGACAGTAATACTGCAGCTGCGGTGGCAATGGTTGCTGGATTCATGCCCCGGGTTCAAAACTGTCGCAAGGTGGAGATCCGCGATACGCGATACTCGGTGGCTCTCATGCAGAGCCTTGCGTTGCTTCCGCAGCTTCGAAATGTGCAAGTCGAATGGAGCTCGGCAGTAAAGGAATCCGAGTCTGGTGGACCTACAGCTCTCAGCCTTGGCATATCCAGCTTTCGACTATGGACTACTATCGAAGGGAGAAACACCACGGACTACGGGCACTGGCTGTCGGCTATCGACCGAGAAAGCCTCGAGATGGCGGATCTTTGTGTCGATTCGCCCCTCCTTGCAAGCATTTCAGCCCAATCCGCCTTCCCTAACGTTAAGCGCCTCTCAATGAACATCCCGGCTGCTTCTCGTATACCCCTCGGCGAGTTTTGGAGCGCCATGACGAAGTTTCCAGCCACAGAGCGACTACACATTTCATGGACAGACATGGATATGGGTCGTGCAATGAACAGCGAGCAGCACGTAGCTGCCAGTGCGAGCACCATCCTCGAGCGTTTGACACACTTTGGCGGAACGCTCAGTCTGCTGGCAGCGCTTCTGGAGTTCAGTCCCAAGCCTCAACTTCGCTCAGTCACATCGCGCAGCATGAGGCCTTGCACGTTCTCGAAGTTGCAGGACTGCATGCTCCTCCTCCGTCCTGAGGGTACAAGACTGCTCACGATGCTCGAAGTGTCGGTGAGCGCAATTACGCACGACAACCTCGCCGTTCTGGCGACTTTGCTGCCCAATTTGAGGCTGCTCGGCATATTTACGGTCAAGCTAGGTGATCATGACACTTCTGAGTCTTCCGAGTCTATCAACGTACGCGTACCTGCCACTTGGCTCCTCCATACACTCACTCGTTCGCTGACCCACGACACCGCAGAAACTCAATCAACTCCGCAACTTCTTCTTCGTATCTGGGACTGGGACGCTTTCCCTCCCACTGGGCATCCGAAAGCTCGCAATTCACTGGAGGAGTCCTCCTAATCAGACCTACTTGCGGCGGCCAACACTTTCACTCGCCGAGCTCCGCAGCCTGAGAGACCGCCTGACCGCAGCATATCCGGCGCTGAGTACATTGTGGCTCGGGGATTCCCCACACTCTGCCCAATATTATTGGCGGGAGTCGTACAAGGAAGTGTGTTATGTCGCCGCTCCACGGCCCCCGGATGACCAGAATCGCGGTAAGCAAATGCAAGGACTTGACGCGCGTTTCATTATGGCTCACGCAGTTTTACTACTAGTGCAAGTGCTTCGCGCTGCTGGCGTCGAGACTGAAGATGAATATTGGGGTGAGCCTCCGGATCCATGAACCTACCGGGGGTAAAACTGACGCTATTATCTTCAGTTCAAGCCTCGAGCCTTTGGGACGATTTGCGGGATACTTGGGCGAATTGACCGGGCTCTTGTACTAGTAGATAACGTTGAAAATACAGCACTGTAATTGGCAACTCCGCCAGGATACTTCCTGGAACCCAGCGTTCCTCAGCGGGACCGTGCCGTGTATCAATCCAATCCAATCCAATCCGCCGACGACCGCATCGGCGTTGGTCATCCAGAATCGAATCACATGCTGACTCCGATCAGACGTCTAAAAAAAGCTTACTAAAAACGCTCCTCGGCTCCTCCGCTCATCCTGATTTCGCAAAAAATGCTCGAATTGAAAAACCTACCGCTCATTCGTCCTCTGCTCCTTCTGTCAGTCGGTGTCGTCTCGGTGGTTCTCCTCTCCGAGTCCCGCAAGGTGCGATGTTTTGCTACGAGTCGCTAGCTCATTACGAGCAAGTCTATAGAAACGATTCAGTTTACGGGTGCGTTTCTTGGAACATCATATGCGTCTGCTGCCGTCCAACGTTTTCCCAAAGCTGCCCTTCAGTCTGTGGAAGGCGGACACGATACACGGCACCGACCTGCGAGTTTCGAGAATCACGAGTGAGTCCGAGTCGTTGGTGATTCACTCGCCTGAGCGCTTCTTCCCTTACAGTATACCCGATTAAGGTATGTTCATCTCCAGCCGGCGCTTGACGCTCACCTCGATATTCTTAGAGCTGTGCGGGGATCGACCTCCAGAGCTGCAGCTATGATAAAGAGGGATTCGAGGTATCTTTCCCTATAAAATGGGGATTCCGCGGACGCTGAGATGAGCTAGTTTGATAGGAAATGGATGATTGTGGATCTGGAGAAGAACAAGCAGCTGTCTGCGAGGGATAATCGCGGGATCAAGGTATGCTGTCCCTAGACTTGGTACACACTGAAAAAAAACATCTGATACAGCTGGTACGCGTCTTCCCATCCATCCAGGGCGACCCGTCCTCGCCCTACGGCGGCGTCATGGTCGTCTCGTTCCCCAACTCCCCTGAAACGCCGACGTTTTGTGTTCCTCTCGATCCCACGCCCGAAATGCTCGAGGCTTGGGAGATTCACCGCGGGTTCGACCTCTGGGGGCACGCTGACGAGGGATACGTTGTCGAGAGCGCTGACCCCAAAGCAGTCGACACGCCATCGGAGATCCTCTCCGCGTTCGTTGGCAGGCCAGTCTTACTGGTGATGAAAGCCCCGGGACTCGTGCCTCGCTTGACGGAGGAGATTGGGTACGATAAAGCCAAGTTGGGGTATACCGGCGGGTCCACGGTGCGCTATCCGGACGCGACGCCGTTTTTTGCTCGTGTCGGAGGCGTCGTTGGTGGATGCGCAGGAGAAGGTACGGGCAATGGCAAGGGGAGAGTACGAGGCCAAGGTCGCGGGTTGTAAACCCGATGAGCCTGCCCCGCCCGTGGCCGAGTGGGCAGACGCGAAGACACTGCTTATGGAGCGGTTCCGCCCGAATGTTATTATGAGCGGCGTGGATGATGCGTATGGGGAGGACGACTGGCAGGAGATCCTCGCGCCCGACGGTCATCGATTCCTTTTGCCGATGCGTTGTCCGAGGTGCATGGTGGGTACCTTGACGCTCAAAGTTACCGATGTCGCTAATCCTGTATTCGTTACAGTTCCCCAACGTCGATACCGAGTCCGGGAAGCGGGACCCGCAGATGCCCAACAATGCCATGATGCAGTACCGCAAAGTCGAGGCTGCTGCACCGACCAAGTATTGCTTTGGGTGAGTTGCAAGTGTGGTTACGGTCTCTGAACTGATTCGGATCTCACGCAGAATGTACATGATCCCTGTGGAGGACAACGGTGTCTTGAACGTCGGCGACCGGATACAAGTGACGAGGAGCGCGATTAATCCTACGCTTTTGGATGGCCAAGACTAGTTCCTAGATATATCTGGCCGCGTCAAGGAGTTTGAGCAGCTTTCGATAGTAATAACGAATTAATCGTGCTGCTAGTAGAGGTTCTGGGTTTCCTGGCCCGAGGTTTTCCTCTAAAATCCTCGTTTGAACACTGTTCCAGCAGCGAGTCGCTGAATCCGTTCCGTAGCGGCGACGTAGTCGGCTGCTCGTCGACGTCCGCGACAGTTTCTGCTTGTCCTTGTTTGTGGCACACGTGACTGTGTGCCTTTTGTCACACGCTCTTCGCCCACAAGCTCCCAGCTGCAGCCTCATGCGCTGTGCGGATGTCCAGCCAGCCCGCACTACTTGACCGGTATGTAGCCCTCTCGATCCTGCCCCAATTTTGGCGTATTCCGACGGTTGTGTGTAGCGAGGCACGCGGCATCCATGCTGGGCTCAAAGCGATCTTGTCCCGCGATGTATGGAGCAATTACCGCGAGGCAGACTTTCAGCGCAAAAAGTGCGTTGCTTTGTCCTGTCATCTACGATAGTTTCTTACCCTAGTTCAGTCTTCGACGCCGGTATCTGCAGCTCCTCCTCCTCCATCCGAGCTCGAAGGAAGCGAAAGATGCCGGGACCCACTTGTGGATGCAGACATCGTATGCGTTCATCGCCCTCTACAAGCAGCGGCTACTGCGCTCCAACAATAACAGCAACAACAATCCCGTCGAGGCACGCAAGCTACACCAGCGATTCCGCCAATTCCTCGCCGAGGAAGAGCGCTTCTGGCAGGCCCTTGTCCTGCGTGTCCAACGCACCTACGCCATCGCCCTCCCGACCTCCGTTCCCCTGCCGCCCGAACTCTCCGGTGTCGGGGTCGACGAGGAAGCTGCCGCCGCAGTAGACGCGCACTCACCCGAACGAGCGAGAAACAACGATTTTGGCTTCCTCAATGCCTCGGACCCTCCTGCCAATGTCGACCTTTCTCCCTCGACAGCAGCGAGCATCCTCGGCAAGGCTCTCATCTGCCTAGGCGACATTGCCCGCTACCGCGAGCAGTACCGTCCCGCACCACATACCCCTGCGCATATCCCGGAGCCGAAGAAGAAGCTATACGAGCACAAGCCGAATTACAATCGCGCGAGGATGCTGTATCTCGCAGCGCAGGCGCTCGCCCCAGAAGAGGGAAATGCCGCTCACCAGCTGGCGATACTCGCGGGGTACGAAGGCGATACGCTGGCGAGTGTGACATGGTACTTCCGCGCTCTGTGTGTGCCTGCACCTTTCGATACTGCGGGGGAGAACCTCGCGGGGGTGCTGACGAGGGCCCTGGCGCATCCTCAAGCCAAGGCGGTCGCTGAGAACGAGGAGCAGTTGTTGGAGAAGGAGCGTGAGGAAGAGGCAGAACCGCTGCGGGTCAGAGTCGAGAAATTCAAGAAGGATTTGGTGTTGCTGCATGCCGTCTCCCGGGAACGCGAGAGGTCCGTATTGTCTCCTTTCACAAACGTTAATTCACTCCTCTGCACAGTTCACCAACGACCCAGCTGGCCCTGTCAAAGCACGCCGCACGAGTATTTGCCGCTCTGGTTTCCGCCCGTGCGCTTCCCGAGGAGATGATCGTGCGTGTCGGCATGGTCGCGCAAGGGGCACTCTGGATTGGCGTTCACTCGCCCGTAACGGGAAACAACTCGAAAGCCGACGATCGCGAGCGAGAGGACAACGAGGACTCGGTCAAGGGGAAGGAGAAGGAGAAACGCCGCTCAAAACACAAACCCGCGGTACCGACTACCACAATATTACCTTTTGCGCCTGGACCTGCCTCCCCTCAGCAGCAGCAGCAACACCTTGCACACCTCCTGCAACTGCACACAGCCCTTCTTGACGTCGGAATACGTGAACTTGGCGAGGTAGACGTATATGTGGGTGTGCCTGTGGTTACCACTGCGCCGATCCCGCTTCCTCAGCCACAACCTCATGTGCATGTCGCGGGCGGGAGGAGTCGACGGACACGGCCTGGCCGGAGTCATCCAAATCCTACGCACAATCACCCAGTCCCTATCCCGGCGGTGTCTAGACCGGTCGAGGAGCTGCAACAGACACAGACACCGGCGAAGACGAAGACGACGAAGAAAACCGAGTTGGCGGAACGCATTACGGCGGTGTTCCGACGGACACTACCCGCGCTGCGTGTGGGGAGTAAATGGCTGTTGGCGAATTGGGGGTTGGTCGATGCTGGTGCGGCTGCGAGGGACCGAGAACAAGAACGCGAAGGGAGCGAAAAAGAGTTGGAGACCTTTTGGTCGACGTATGCGCAGTTCCTGCGGTTGCTGGCCAAAACTTTCCCGGAGGAGGAGCTGCCGACTTTGACGGTGGCTGTGGCTGTGTCGGATGGGGACGGAGGAAGTGATGGTCATGAAAGTGAACAACTTGACGTAGATGCGGAGCTGGAGCTGGAGGAGGATCTGGATATGCGCGGGTGGCTGCCGTTGCGAGGGCTTATGGGCGGTCCTCTTGACGGAGATCAGGAGCAGGCGGGGAGACGGCGACATGTTATCGGCCTGAACGAGGAGGTACACCCGAATGTCGAGCATTTGATGCGCATACGGGATTTATTGAGGGATGGGAGGAAGATTGCGGGAATGGAGGTGGGTTTTTTTGTTTTTGTTTCTCTTTTGGGAGTTTTGTTGAGCGAAATTGACGAGTGGTACAGGGATCACCGCTGGCGATGTACGGCGGCAAGTTTGTAGCCAAGGGTATCGAGGCGGAGAAGGTGTGTTATGTTTTACTCCCTTGATGACCTGTGTGGGCTCATTCATGGGTCGCCCAGGGATCCCCACTGGCGAGGTACGGCGGCAAGTTCAAGGGTATTGAGGCGGTTTCGGTGCCGGTTGTACCGCGCGTGCCCGTGCCGACGCTCGCATCGATCCGCGACTCGAGCCTCGCGTTGAGGGACGCCCAGGAGCTGGAGGACAACGACGACGCGATGACCGAGCAGACTTCACGCACGGCCGATGAAATCATACATGATGCGTTTTCGTTTCTGGATAACCAAGGGGATGAAGAGGAAGAGGTCCGGGTAGCGTTGGGAGGAGGAGGAGGAGACAGTGATGAGGATGAGATTGTTTGGGATCCTAGGTGCGTCTTTTTTCCCCCGCCATCCTTTCATGACTTTCGCTGACTGCATACCAGAGCTGCTTCTGCCCCTGCCCCTGTACCCGTTCCCGTTCCTGCGTCGCCCATCGTTGTCCCAACAACAGCGAGAACCAGTCCCAAAACGCCTATCCGACCGCCCCCGATATCGCCTCCATCAAGAACTACGGCTATCGGTGTTGGCAGTGCGATATCTCCGCTCCGCCCGCCGCCGCCGCTGGTCAGCCCTGGGATGCAAGTTCCGGGCACGACAGCGCTAGATCTGCTCAATAAGGCGCTGTCCAAAGTGCCCAAACCCATGCCGGCCCCTCCGCCACCGATCTCCACTGGCACTGGACTGCCGATTTCGATGACAATGGGTGTCGCGAGCGGGGAATCGTTGATGTTTAGCTCGCGGTCCCCAGCGCAGCAGACGCAGACGCAGATGCAGATGCAGATGCAGATGCAGAACCAGCAGCAGTCGATATGGTCGGCGGCAAGAGACGAGCCTGGGTTGATGTTCTCTGCGGGCCCGGGTCCGATTGGACCGCCACAAGGACAAGGACAAGGACAAGGACAAGCGCAAGGATTCTCTTCCCATGCGTATCTTCCGCCAGCACACCAGCACCAGCACCAGCACCAGCGCTTTGCATCGCAGGACATCCACTCGCCTCAATCGACCATCTGGTCGTCGTCGGCGCAAGAAAGTCATGGTCGGCATTATAACGTCCCTGTTGGTCCGATCCAGCAACCATACCCCATCAGCACTCAGGTTCATCCTACCCACCACCAACGCGCGGTATCCAGTTCCATGGCGGCGGCTCAGCTGTTCGGCGGGGGATATGGATCGATGCCACTCTCTGCTGTTCCACCGGGGACGGGGACATTTGGTCGTGGCCATGAGCAACACCCTGTCAATGGCAATGGCAGTCTGTCGCCCATACAGATGCATATGCAGATGTACCAGCAGCAGACCCCCATGTCCATGCAGCAGGACCCGTTCGGCGTTTTCTACTCGTCGTCGTCGCCCGTCGCCACCGCTGGGCCATATGCGCGGCAGAACTTGAATTCTGGATAAGAACGGCGTAGTGCTGGTTATTGATCATGACCTTTCGCGTCCCTCGTCAACCCGCCACGCGCTCCTCGCTGAGCAGAAACTCATCCACAAAAAAAAACGTTCGTTTCGTTCTTGAGCTGTGGAACAGTGGAATCGAACAATCGTCAAGCCCTTCCCCCCAGTCGTTCGTCGTTGGCACCGACCGACGTTTTTGGGTGGGTAGCCTGTTGCTTTGACGCGTCCCTTTCTCGTTTAGTATCTTCTATCTCCCGAGCTGGAATTGGACGCAAGCCGCGCTCCGGTCCTTTCTGTATCTGTTTTCTATTTCTTTCTTTCTGCTTCCTGTTTTCTGTCGTTTCCGGTGTCTCTAAAAATGTGTCTGGATGTATTTGTCTATTCACTGGTTCGTCGTAGGCGTGTTTGTTTGCGCCGGTATCGTGAAGCTGTGCGTTTGAAACGCGCATTTTTTCTTTTCGTCAAGACCATGTGACACACGTGACCGATAAGGCTTACTTAGACCCAACGACCGACTAGAGCTCTGCTAATACTTAGGCCTGCCAGTGGACCTTATTTAGTGCGAGCACTGCATGTCACTGGCACCACGATGGCTCGCTCCCGGCCACAACAGCGCAGAGTCCGCGTAGCCGCACTGGCCACTCTTCTCTTCACCGTCTACCTCTACTGGACCGCTGGATACCATTCAAGTTTCGAGGCCACAACGCAGCGGCTGGCGTCCACGAAAGGCAAGCCCACGGAAACGGTCCTCGCTCCCGAATACGCATGGCTGGACGACGACGACGAATCCAGCTCCTCGCTCGAATCTGAAATGGTCCCCACCAGCCCGCCTCTACGCCCATACACCACAATCCCGAACAAAGCCCACGTACACGGATTCACCGTCATCGACAACCTCTATCTCCGCAACGGCACCTTCTACATTGTCGCACCGAACGCCAGCAGTGTATTCCCCGCGCCCAAACAGCTGTTGTCAGTCCCCGTGGATCGCAGTGCTTCCGATGAGAATACGGACCCGACGGACCAAGAACTGCAGTTCCTCGAGCCGGAGAAGGCGGTGGGTGTTTTAGGCGACTCGCCGGCCATGCGGATTGTAGGGACGTCCGTGGTGGTGTACGATACTGCACAGTTTATGACGGTGAGCATTTCTCGTCAATCTCAGCCTCCACGCGCTTAAACTTGAAAGCACTACTATCACTGGTTCGGCGAGATCATACTCGGTCTCTGGCGTATATATTCGCACTTGCTAGTGGATGAGGCCTCTCCAGACGCGGTGGTAGACTTCAGTCGGCTACCCCGAGTGCAGCGATTCCTCTTGCCCGTGAGTGCATCGTTCTTGATAGCTCCACAACCATCCTCACCAGTTGTACAGCTCATCTCCACAGACGCAGCCTGGCACGACATGTCGGGCGTTGACGGTCCATTGATGCGAGCCGCCTTCCCTGGGACGTCCGTCGAAACCGAATCGTATTGGAAGGACTTGAAGACGTTGGGAACGAGTGTGATGTTCGAGAGAGTCGTCCTGGTCAATCGAGTGGCGGCGCATAAACAGTAAGCTCCTTGGCGTTGTAACGCGCGAACTGATTTTGTAGTCCCTTTGACGGTCTATGGCACAAGATGATTGCGGGGTCGATGAACGTGAGTGTCCCGGAGGATTTCTGGCGGCCGATTCGGGAGAATGTGTGGGAGAGCTTCTGGGGTGTCCGATCCAGTGTTGCAAGCCTGAGGAGACTTCCTCTCGTCACGTACATCTCGCGACAAGGCGGCCGTCGACAACTCGTGCAAGCGGACCACGAGATGCTCGTCAAGTCCTTGTATGAGTTGGAGGCGGAAGGGATTTGCGATGTGCAGGTGGTCAGGATGGAGCAGATGACGCTGAAGGAGCAAATCGATGTCGCGAAGAACAGTACGGTGAGATGCCCATGTCGACCCTCGTCCGAGTTCATCACTGACTAGCAACGTCATAGATTCTTTTGGGAGTGCATGGGAACGGGCTGACTGTATGTTACTGTTACAATCTGGACTCGGACTTAATCTTTGCTGACTGTCGTTAGCACCAACTATGGATGCAGCCTTCGCCGCGCTCAACAGTTATAGAAATGTTTTTCCCGGGAGGTAAGTAACCCGTCCAGTTTCAAATGCAGTCCCCGTCGATGATCTCGCGTTAGGATATACCTTCGACTATGAGATGCTCGCACGCAACATGGGCCACAAAGTAACTTTTCGTTCAAGCTCTTCGTTCTCAATCCGTACCTCATGCTGACTGTACAACTGCAGCATTACGCAGTCTGGAACGACACGTACGTGACTTATGATAAAGGCACCCACCACAAGGCGAGTTTTACATCTTGAACGCTAATTGCCCATCATGATCAACAACGTTAACGTCTGTCTCTTCTGCAGGAAGTGAACTTTCCGGAGGGGTTTCATGGGAACAACATCCCCGTCTATGGTCCGACGGTTGCTGAAATCATCAAGAACCGACTTGCTTGAGGCGGATGCGAGCAGGAGTTTAGGCCAATAGTCCGGCGAAAATGTGTGTAATCACACCAACTTTCATTGCAATCCTTTGTTTCTTGGATGTCGGGACGCCTGAAAGAATTTCTCAATGAGAATACGCGCCCTGGCTAGATCACGCCACCGTAATCGGCTGAGCCTCAGCGTCACGTGCCTTGCGCCAATCTCACGCCCCAAAATAGATCAGATGCCACCTTTCGACAGCAATGGACTGCGCAGCGCCGAGATCTAGATGGCGACTCCGTTCACCTACTTAAACCCAACGCTCATCTGCCAGTTCCCGGGACGCGCTACGCTACTTTCTTCCCTCCGTCAAACATGGCAAACGTCGACCCTCCGTCCTACCACAACGACGATGACCTCGCTCTCCCGGCCTACGACGGCCCATCGGCCCGCATCGAGTCAGCCAGCACCCAGCGCAGGTCGGAACCTCGCCCATTCCCATATCGGATCAAGGATTTCAGCGGCGCGTGGTGGGCTATGATGACCGTAAACGGCGACGCACGGATCTCCAGCGCTATCGCCCCGACCATTCTTCAAGGGACCAACGTCGCAGGGTCGGTGCAGCTGGCGCTTCGGAACACCGAGTCCATCCAGGCGGTACGTGTTGTTGTCCGCGGGGAGGTGCTCGGCGGCACTCCGGGGGAAGGCAATGGGATTCCAATCGTGTTCCTGGAGCTCAAGAAAACATTGTGGTCGTCGTCTGAAGGAGATCCGAACGCACCTGCGACCAAGGCGTCCGCTTCGGGGCTCAAACTCAAGGGCGACTACAACTGGCCGTTTTTCGATAGAGCTTCCGACAGAGATTACCAAAGGCGGGAAGACGTATCGACTGCCGCACTCGTTTGGTACTGGAAGGGGGTATTTCTCGCTCCAGTACGTGGTGGAGCTGCACATAGTACGGCCCAAATTTCACTTAGGGCGCGATGAAAAGTGTGTTTTTGTTTATTTCGGTTCTTTATTTTGACCTATTCGTGTCCAGACTCCCTGTCATATTCACCTACTTCACGCTCAATCAAGCAGCTACACCATCTCCGCTTCGTACAGCTCGTCCTTTTCTTCTGGGCCGGAATTTGGTGCTTAAAAGTTCCGTTTTAGCTCGCTTACCAAGAGAACAGTCCGTTGTTGGGTCCGGATGCCGATCCAGAAGGATGGCATACGAAGACCTTCATCATTAGTGGCAAGCTGTTTAGCTCCCGGAAAGTCGTCATACAGATCAAGGTATGTCGTTTACCGCTTTGGAAGCTACGATCCTGAGCACATAATATAGTTCTCCCTCGCGAAACCCGTGCGTAACAAGAAATCTCATTCGTTACCAAAACTTATTGGCATGGCCTTTCAGCTCTCGTACACGCGCTCGGCATCCATCCCATGCGCTATTTCGATCGAGTCCCCCGACACTGAAGCAGTGGATCTTCTCTCTGCGCCGACAGCGCCAATGGTCTACCTAGAGTGCACGACTCAGCAAAACTCGAATAATTATCGTACCACGATGGAACCCTGCACACAGGGCGTCTTCTGGACGCCACCTGGAGCGCAGCGGGGTCATGTACTCGGCGAAATCCACCTCAAGCCCACATTGCACCCAACGACGAACTTTGCGGCGTATGGGTTCCGCGTGCAAGTGAGCTCGTTTTTTCTCCTTAAACAACTACTAGTATTGATCTGTGTTGTATCGTCCAGTATACAGTAGTACTGTTCCCCTTCCAAACAGCGGGCTTCAAACAAACGGGCGAGCTCGAGCCCATCAAGGGTAGTCGCCAAGTTGTGGAAATCTGCACACGGTTCGCGCAGGGCCCGAAGCCAAAGACGTACAGCCCTGCTCCGGCACCGGGCACGCAAAGAAACAGTGCATTGGACTCTTATTATCGGTTGAAGGCGGCGACGACGTTGGAAGTTGCGTCGGAGGACATGCAATCTTGAGGTTCAAAAGAGGGTTGTATGATACCAACTTTGTACGATAGTTCAAGTTGTGGGCGTTCCGAATTCTCGGAAGATGTGATTTCACGCATAGTCTAATTCCGAAGTGGCTGTATCGCTGAGTCACGCCACCGCGACGGGAAGAAGGTTACGCCATCAGACTCGGATTTGCGTGACGCTGCATCTTGTTCCCGAACCACAACTCTCGCGGCTCGCCAAGTTTTGGGGCACATCCTGCTTGCCTTGAATGGGATATATTCTCATTGCTTTGCTCCGATAAGTACAGTTTCTCTCTCTCTTTTCGCTCACGAGCCTTGTAAAGGTTTACTATCCCCTATTACTTGAAGGCTTTAGCTTCGAATTGCCGACCGGGACATGGTAAACGTACCAAGGTGAGCTTTGCAAAATTGAGGGGAAATTGTGTGCTGGGCTCGTTGGAGAGGTTGCGTAGCGGCGATGTTGCGACTGGCCGTCGGGACCCTGCAACGCTGCATGCTTGGTTGACGATTCGAACCGACGGTACCCTTGGGCGGGTGCTGCGCGACGTTCTGGATCTTCCTGAACCTGCAAGAGACCCCATGCGCTAGAATCAAGCTCAGCCAGACCACAGGCTGAACGCAAGGAACGCTACCGTGTAACTGGGAGCAGCCGCTCGACTGGCTTTTATTCCTTTCTGCATTTGTTATAATCGTCAACGCGCTCATCCATCGACAGGAGACATACGATATACGCGTGGGCTATGTTTGCTACCATCGCCGGATTGTTCCTCAGGTTTATTTTCAACTCTTCGCGCCTGTTGGTCGCTTCGGTTCTAAGCTTCTCGACAACTGTCTGAGGGACGCATGCTCCCTCCGGCAGCGGGCGCGACGAATATAACGGGAGTACATCGCCCTTGGAGATTCGGTACGGCCCGTACTCCTCTAGGATCATATACTGTGGATTTCCCGACTCTGTTTGGAAGCCAGGTAGCAGGTGTACGTGGAGGGTCGACGCGAAGTGGTCCGGCGCCGACTTGAAGCTGTGTTGGTGGACCTCGATAATGTTTCTGCGCATTTCGGGAGCGATTTTCGAGAGCGGCCGGCCCCCAACGTAGCCAAGGGGAACGCATACACCTGAGTATCGCCGCTCTCTGTCGTTTCCATGCGCGAAATAACACAGGGACGATTCGCTGTGCCCTCCTCGCAGCCCGGCGTCTGCCACATATCGAGGACATTGCTGAGGTAGGACCGGGACGAGTCCGACAAGTTATCGTTGGTGACGGGCAGCCCGACGAACGTGGTGAGCATCCCTTGCGACAGTGGCATGCGCTGGGGAAGAATCCGGACGTCGCCGATGTTCATTTCGCAGGGTTTGACTCGCATGGTGGTCGCGGGACTCCGAGATGCAGGTGGGCAGATCATATTGAAGCAGAGGTCGGGGGGTGAAGTCGCCATGGTGTGCGAGAAAGGGAAGTGGTGAGGCTAAACAAGCTCGCATTTAATGCCACTCAACATCGTCTGCACCACGATCCAAAGCGCGGATGCCTATTTCGGAAATGAGTGGCCCTCCTTTGTTCGTCATTGCTTTGACATCTTGAGGTATTTAAGCACTGGCCTTTACTCGATTTTGGATGCTAACCAACTCCTCGCATACCCGTTAAATGTCTTCCGACACCGACACCCTCACATTCGTCCCCGAAGACGGCGTTTTCGCGGTTCTTCAAATCGATCCCGTTGCTTCACTGAAGCACCTGAACGATCCCGAGGCCATTGCCGCCTGCGCCCAGCTCACGTTCCAGGAGTACTTGGTCTTTGTCCCTGGGGTAAGTCAATGCCACTCTCCGCACGCGCGACAAGAATATTTTCTTTCTTTCTTTCAGACTCATGATATTCGCCACCCTGTGATCTCATACCGCGCCGAGGAGGTGGACTTCGTGGTCCAAGGGCTGCCACAAAACGTACCTCAGTTGTGCATCGATTCAGCGATGTCCATCCCCATCTTCCCAACCACGGAACACCCAACCTCTCGAAAGCCGCTCCAGCCAATGTTGGGCCAACTACCATGGTCGGACTGTTATCTCTCGCCGTTCCTCAGTGCGACAGTCCGCTGCGCCACAGTCATCTCGGCCGAAGATCCTATACAATGTCGAATCGACTACGAAGAGAGAATACGCCGCAAGAACTTCGTAGAGGATGATCGCTTTCGACAGGCGCTCGCTTTCCAAAAGTTGAACCCCACTGCCGAAGTCGACGACGATGCACGTTCTGCGACATCCAGCGCCGGTTTTCTGGACACAGACGACGACGAACCGGTCGAGCAAGAGCTCTCTCAGGCTGAGTTCCAATTCAATCCGAGTCCGTTTGCCGACTCGGAGGGCGATAAGTTATCCGCAGAGGAGCGGCAGGAGCTGGACGACTTGGCCGAGGAGGAGTTCCTCGTCGACCTACTCTTCCCGAAGGAGGCGTCGAACGATCTGCTCGCAGTTACCTTCTCGCACGATATTTCGCGGATCAAGGAGCTTCCAAACGGGCGGTACTTTTTCATCGAGCAAGAAAATATGACGCGGTACGTTTATGCGAGCTGCGTCTGTGGGTTTGACTTACTCTGCCTCGTGAAGAATTAAAGCGGAGTCGATTGAACGCAAGCGCAAAGCTGCCGAAGAAGACGCTGAGCGGCGATATGCTGAGAAGACGGGTAAGATACCTGCTCGTCCCAATCGGCATGCTTCTCACCTCTCTCCAGCCGCCCGCCTCGCCGAGCACAACCAGGCGCAGTCGAGCTCTCGTCCGCCTGCTCTATCGGAACC
Source organism: Mycena amicta (assembly GCA_029282125.1). Lineage (NCBI taxonomy): Eukaryota > Fungi > Basidiomycota > Agaricomycetes > Agaricales > Mycenaceae > Mycena > Mycena amicta. The sequence goes on along the minus strand of JARIHP010000042.1, from coordinate 216,027 downwards.
GAAAACCAAACTTGAAGGCGCCGAGAACGGGCAACGGGTTGACCATCCTTACATCGTCTCTGCCGACACCGGCCCGTTCGCCGCTGTGCTGCAAAAAGGCAAAGGGCTGTGGCATCGTGTTTTTGGAAGTGCAATGTGAATTATTTGTTTACCATGCAAATATGCAGAACTCGGTCCATATAGTATTACGGTGGACCCATACGGGAAGCTTGTTTCCCCAGGCGTGAGCCGACAGATGATTTGCCGGCTGTGAGTAGTATGGAGCGATTTCGAGTTGGCTTGAGTTGTGTACACGAACCCGATTCAATTCGCCCAAGTATCCCGCAAATCTTGCCAAAGGCTCGAGGCTTTAACTGAAGATAATAGCGTCAGTTTTTCCCCGGTACTAGGTTCCTGGAATCCTCAGGCTCACCCCAATATTCATCTTCAGTCTCCACGCCAGCAGCGCGAAGCACTTGTACTAAAATCGGGTGAGCGACGACGATAACGATGACCCCTTCCTCACCGCGATCCTCCTCCTCTGGTGGAGCAGCAGCGACATAGCACACTTCCTTGTACGACTCCCGCCAATAATACAGGGCACTGGTTGGGTAATACCCGACCCACAACGTTCTCAGCGCCGGATACGCTGCGGTCAGTTGGTCTCGGAGGCTGCGGAACTCGGCGAGTGAAAGTGTTTGCAGCCCCAAGTAGGTCTGACTAGGAGACCTCCAGTGAATGGCGAGTTCTTGGATGTTCAGTGGAAGGGAAAGCGGTTGAGTTCCAGAGATGAAGAAATTGCGGAGTTGATCGAGTCTCTGCCGTGTCGCGGGTCAGTGTATGGAGGAGCTAAGCTAAGCGGGAGGTACGCGTACGTCGATAGAGGACTCAGCAGTGTCATGATCACCCAGCTTGACCGCAAATATGCCGAGCAGCCTCAAATTGGGCAGCAAAGTCGCCAGAACGGCGAGGTTGTCGTGCGTAAGTGCGCTCACCGACACTTCGAGCCTCGTGAGCAGTCTTGTACCCTCAGGACGGAGGAGGAGCATGCAGTCCTGTAGCTTCGAGAACGTGCAAGGCCTCGCGCTGCGCGATGTGATTGAGCGAAGCTGAGGCTTGGGAATGGACTCCAGAAAGGCTGCCAGTAGACTGAGCGTTCCGCCAAAGTGTGTCAAACGCCCGAAGATGGTGCTCGCAGCTACGTGCTGCTCGCTGTACATTGCGCGGCCCATATCCATGTCCGTCCATGAAATGTGTAGTCGCTCTGTGGCCGGAAACTTCGTCATGGCGCTCCAAAACTCGCCGGGGGGTATACGATAAGCAGCCGGGATGTTCAGTGAGAGGCGCTTAACGTTAGGGAAGGCGGATTGGGCTGAAATGCTTGCAAGGAGGGGCGAATCGACACAAAGATCCGCCATCTCGAGGCTTTCTCGGTCGATAGCCGACAGCCAGTGCCCGTAGTCCGTGGTGTTTCTCCCTTCGATAGTAGTCCATAGTCGGAAGCTAGATATGCCCAGGCTGAGCGATGTGGGTCCACCAGACTCGGATTCCTTTTCGGCCGAGCTCCATTGGACTTGCACATTTCGAAGATGCGGAAGCGACGCAAGGCTCTGCATGAGAGCCACCGAGTATCGGGTATCCCGTATCTCCACCTTGCGACAGTTTTGAACCCGGGGCATGAATCCAGCAACCATCGCCACCGCAGCTGCAGTATTACTGTGCGATATCACCACCGTTTGCACCAGTGGGGCGACGTGCTCTGATCCCCAGAACTCGAGGCATACGCCGAGGGCATGGGTTGTGAGCGGAGTGTACGCCTTTGTCGCAGCTCGCGGCCCCGTGCATTCTGAGATGAAATCGGCTGAACACGAATGGACGCGCAAGGTCGTGAAAGCGGCGGTTCAGCGTGTGGACTGCCAGGTGGGAGTCGAGTGGAAGAAGATCAAGTATGGCGATCCAGATTTCGGCGGGAATATCATCGTGAAAAGCCTGAGGAGGCATTCCGAGCGATTCACTGGTCGCGGTCATGAGCAAGAGGGTGATCCGGTGTGACCCGTACATGATCCGGAAGTCCATAAGTACACAATCGATTCATTGCTAGTCGGACAAATACGCAACGGGAAGCCTAGCCTCGCGATCTACAGTACGAGCTTTCCCGCAGCAGCACACAACGGCAGGCACAACTTGAAAGCTTCGGGAATCTTCCACGTCAATATACGCACCCTGAGCAGATCCGGCATATTGTAGATCATCTCATCGAGCTTGTGCCCTACTCTTCTGAAAGCATCCAAATCCCAAGGAAGCACGGGCTCCTCAGAAGCTGAGTCATCTGCCCATTCAAGAACGAGTTCTTGCGGGCGGACGTTGTACATGCCGCCATGCGACAGCATTTCGATGGCAAGAGACACCAGGCCGGCCACCGTGAAGGTAGAGCACAGGCGGAGAACGGCAAGGTGTGTCGGCTGTGCTTCGCGTTGTTCTGGGAATATCTCAGTTAGGATAGCTATTGCGACGATAATTGGGCTCACCGTGAGCATACGTCACGGGGAAGCAGAGAATGACAGTGAGCCGATTCAATGCAGGGCCCGCGGTACGGATGGTGTCGTAAAGAACCCCGTCATTGCCACAGTAGACGACAGATAGTGCTTCGATGGATGCACCAGAAACGCTCAGGCGACTGACAATATCCACGGGGGATACCATGTCCATCTCCAAAATCTTGAGATGCTGAAAATCGGAAGAAGCGGCCAGTGCTGACTCCATGTTGAGCGGCGATGCACTGGCAGCAGACCCTGGAGCTAACACCCGAAAAGTGTCCAGGGGAATAGTGAGGCCAATATGCGCCGGTGGGACCCAGCTTACAACCATGACGTGAGTCAATAATGGCAACTGGCGGAGAAACGAAAGGATGGAGTCTGAACGTGGTAGCCAATGATCAGAGTCAACGAGCGAGAGACGGGTGATCTTGGAGAACGGATGCAGATCTTCTGGCTCAAAGGCCGGGAAATGGAGCAGTCGGAGGGAATCCACCGCAGGAGAATGGCGCAACAAGTCTGGCAGCACCGTGCAGACCCACGAATGGCGTCTTTGAAGGACGACCTCTTTGACGAAGGCGGCGAAGGTCTGCCTACGCCTTTTGAACAACTTGGCATAGGCATGGGCGTTGGATTGGTTGAACGTGAGGTCGAGGCGAATGGAGCGGAAGTGGATGGGTCGGCTCAGGGCAAGCCATGTGCGACAGACGAGGCTACACGCCCCGAGCGTTCGCTTGTCATTTGGATCGACTTGGTTGATAATGAGCTCTTGGATTTCGGGAGGAACGCGCGGGAGGTCCAAGCCGTTCATGGCGGTGCGAGAGGAACGTCGTGACGCCGTGACCTTTCCTTCTGCGACCACCATATGATATGTCCATATCTGGGCCTGAGACTGTGTTTATGGAGGTCCCGCACCCTAGCGGAGGAGGAAAATCCTGTCACTCTGAATGTCTTGGCCCTTCTAATACACCGCTTCGATACCCCTCACCATTGTCTAACGGCTGCCCTGGATCAGTGCAATCCTCGACGCAGCTAAACGCGCTTCGGTGGGGGAAAACAGGGAAGAAGACGACGTGGGCAGAGGTGCGTGTCGACGCCTTTTTCACCTTCAAATCCACTCACGCTGCCTCACAGTCAGGTCCATGCCAATCATCCGTATCCTGGACCCCTCGGTGAACTGAGATGTCTTGGCTCAATATGCGATCGCATATATAGCCGCGACTCATTCAGGAGGGACCCATTCCCAACGACGATATGGGCCTCGAGTATCCCCTCACCCGCGAGTTCCCTTGGAGGTACTTCACGCTCATATCCTGCGTTGGCGCGTTTGTGGTTGTCGTCTTTCTGGCGACGGTCAACGGTGAGCTACCTGCAACTCCTCCTGGCCCGACCGCTCAACCCGCCTAGTGGCTTTGACGGCCTACGAGACCATCACCGTCTTCAAGTCGGACTACAATGTGACCCAGACGCATTGGTTCCACGACTACCTACCGTCGCTCAAGCCAAAACCCGGAACGCTCTGCGACTCGCATGTCTTCAACCTGGGCGACGCATTCACGACCAACTACACCCTTTTTCCATACACCGTCGCTTCGATTGTGAAGGCCAACGCTGGCGACGCGGGTATCTCGTACACGGGCAACGTCCTGGATCACTGCGATGTTTCCTCCCTCTACTTAACCGGAAATGTCAACACCTTCACCATCGACTATACCGCCGTCATCACATGCCGGAACGATGACTACGAGTTCACCGCCCGGTCGGACTTTTCCCTGTCCTCGCTCGTGGGCCAGTACAATACGCTCATGGGTGCTGCGCGGTCGGTGCAGAACAAACAGAGCGGCACCTTTAACGCCTCTCGCGATGCCCGCGGGGCTGTCCTCGATGCGGTCACAAGCCTGAGCAGCAACGACATCGGTTCGCGCATATTCAGTCTCGCCCAGTTCGCCAACGCTTCAACGTCCTACCCCACAATCATCTCCCTCCAAGCCGACTTCCCCTTCTGCCCCGCCTCTCTCGGCACACGCGCGACATGCGCCACCTCCGTCCCGACATTCACCATCCCTGCATCCTTCTTCGCCTACTCCAACCTCACCTTTAAACAATACTTCTCGGCCGAGCCGCGAGCGGACGATAATCAACCCGTCATCGACGAGCTTACGTTTAACCCCGTCTCCAACGCCGTCCAGAGCATCTACGCCGCTCTGCGCATCGACCTCGGCAATCCATCCCCCAACAACTTCCTTCTCGACACCGCTGCGATCAACTCGACGCTGTTTGCGACCTACCCGCCCATCGCAGGCAGTCCGAACGTATACTCCGTCTCAGAAGAGTTCGCCGTCCTCACAGGTGCTGTAGCCAGCGCGCAGTACAACGTGAGCTACCTGCTCCCGCTCACGTTAGACGGGCCTGCGACCATCGACGTGGTCTACCTCTGTCGCTTCCAGCGCCCATTGGCCCCGGCCCAGGCTTTCATCGCCGTCCTTGTCGCGACGCTAAGCATGTTTGGATCTGGGTGGGCGGTGTACCGGACCCTGGCGATGCGGGTGGCTGTTAGGCATGAGAATGGTGCGTGTTCCTGGCGTTTCGGTCACGGTGGGCTAGCGCTCACGAGGAGATACAGGCAACGCATGTGCAGCACATGTGCGGGACTATTCACGGGAGAAGGAGCGGTTTTTGAGCGATTCTTCGTAGCCATGTCAACTATTTCTCTGTTTACTTCTAGGGTTTCGTGCGGGAGCTGGTCTAGCAAAATTAAACATTTTGAAGACACAAAAACCGTAGCTGCAAACAAGAAGGAAAAAACCTGATGGCATGGCTATGACCAAGCCCGAATTGAACGGGACGCCTCTCGGAAACGCAAACTATCCCAGATCAAGCAGAGGGGTGGATAGCTATCCTTATTCACAATTGGTTCTACTTCACAGCAAGAGACAAGGATATGAATCCATGGTGTGGCGCTATGGATCGTCCCCAATTTCAACCACCTCTCGCGAGTGTATGTGCATGAGCTCAGGCTGGCCGCTGCATTCATGATTCGTTCATTTGACAGAAGTTTAATCAACCCAAGAGGAACAAAAGCTCAAATGAACTCCGAAGGGCCAAGGCAATAATACCGCAATATCATGATCACGTCTCTCGCTCCGAAAAAAAAAAGGTAATCACCGAATGGCGTCCCAGGACCCAACCCCGCGTCGAACGGAACGTCCTCCTCCAAGATTGACTCAACAATGGGCAAGTCAGCAGAGGTGCGGATGCGCCGCAATTGGGTCAGTATGCATAATTTCGCAGAAGCTAGCCTAGTGACTATCTGATTCTAGGTCTGAAGTAGCGAAAAATTAATAAGGCTATTAAGTACTGCCAGTGCATACCCTGGGCCAGAGTCAAAACCAAAAATAACTCGTGAGTCGACAGTCGAGTGCCTGAATTTCCAAAGTCTCAGCAGAAAAAGATGCTGACCTGCGCTGCCTCCTTAGCCCCAACCCGAGTCGACCGAGACAGCTCCTCCCTCCAGCAAATACGCTTGAAGAGCGGTGCGGATATAGTTGGGTTAAATCCTGTTGTGCGCGTCCTCCTTATGAACCACTGATCGACTGCGCAACCGTGACTTGAACTTGAACTTGCGCCAAAGAAACAATTGCGACGGGGCGGGACGCCGAGAACAACCAAACCCCAGTCGAACGGGGAACGGAACTCTTTCAAAATTGTAGTTTTATTAACAAAGCCCACAGGGAAGAGAGGTGCGGAATACACGCGCACTTGGGTCAAGACTGATCGTTTACGCCCTTCTTATATGTAGACTGCCGAGCAGCATTGATGCAGACGCGATACCAGAAAAACTCCGAGTCGGAGAGAGAGAGAGAAAATCAACTATATTACCGTAATTCAAGTTGTCCGTCCCGGACATGTGTCCAAATGCGGAAATGCCGTCGTCGGCTAATTGTCAGCCAATCATCTGTCTTCTTCCCACCACGACTGCTCCACAGAGCTTGCAATCGGCGGCTCCTCCCTCCGCAAACAGGGCCGGGTCAGGGACCCGCCGTGTTCTCCGTCTTCTGGGTCTTGCTAGCTGCTCCGCGCGCCATCGCCATCCGCCATTCCGAGTCGCCGTGGCACCGCTGGCCGTGCTGCTGCCGTTAACTGGCGCGCGGGTTATCGGAGGAAGAGGAGCAGTGGAGGAGCTTTGGAATGAGTGAAGGTCCCGAGATACGGCCCTCAAAGCTTCGGAAGGGTGGACCAGCTTATGCCGTGGTGCGTAGTACCCCGCCGCTCCCGTGTTCCGCTACAGATACACATGAACTCTCTTCGCAGCCCGTCAGCCCGTCCCTACTCACCGTCCCAACGGCTGTCTTCGTCGTCGTGGTGCCTGCCCTGCGCGTCGCACGGTCAGCTCTTCGGATATCAACACGCTCATGCCGCCTGAGCAGGAGCAGGGTGGTCGTGGACAACACCGTACGACGCTGAGCTTCCCCAACTCGCGCATTACCGGCAATCACTCGCGCTCGAGCTCCCGTGGTGTTTCGCCGCATAGCTAGCTCGTCCTACCTTCCGGCGCCCCCACGCTGTCCTCTCCTTCAACGCTCACCACCACCGGGCACCGAAACAAACCGGCCTAAGATCCCCTTACGGTCAGGGTTGTCAGCGCACGAGCCGAACGCGCGCGGTATACGGCAGTGGCAGAATCACATAGGTTTCCTGGATGATCATAAGCGCCATTTTCTTCGTTACCTCGCTAGGCTTCATGTACACCCGTGCCGCTATATACCCTCAAAATTTCAAATCCGTTGCTCATACTTTCGTGCTCATCGTCTCCGACGATGTTAAGAAACGTTTCTTCGTCGTGACAGGCGTCTGACACGCTGTCATACCACCGCATGCCCATGGAGAGAGCTCAAGGCTAAGCTAGAGACAAATGATGCATGAAAATGCACTTCTCATTAGCGCAAACTTATGATCACGGTACGTCTCTCATGACCGCAAGTGATTGTATGGTTGAAATAGTGTAACATTACACCATAGGTTGGGTGGTTTCAACACAGGTTAGTGGTTTTGAGACACAGGTTGAACTTCTGAGACACAGGTCGTAGAAGTCCAGTCTGGCGAGACACAGGTCAGTACATAGGAACATTTTGCAGCACAGGTTTCCGGATACATGTAAATTTTGCACCACACAGGTTTTGAGACTACTCAACACATGTTGAGGTTGGCCTGCTAGACTGAAATTACCTAATGAAAATCATCATGATTGGATTGATGTCCCAACATGGCATGACTATGGCACCATAAATGGTGATTCTGAGTTTGGCAAGTAATACAATCAAGTTTGGTCTGTAGTTGGGGGGCTTACCTGACCTGATCCCTTAGTGCCCTCGCCAAGATGTATAGGCCCACCATGGACTCACTCCCTGGAATTCTGTGGTGACTCTAGAGTAATCTTGCACTGAGTGGAGCTGAGTTTTCAGAGACAATTCACCAACTGAAGTTTTATTTTTATTTGGCAGACCCAGGCTGAGTATTCAAGCAGGAAAAGATGGCCATTAGAGGCCAAACTCACCGGTATCACAATTTTGATCACTTGTTTGATGTGGTAGCTTGCAATCAGATGTCCATCAGTTCATCTGTTGGAGAATCGACCTCTTTCTGGAGGACAAAGCCCACCTGTGTTGAGAAAGTCGTGGTGGACTCAACCTGTGTCGCAGCAATTTCCCAACCTGTGTTGCAATTCTGAATCAAACCTATGAGAAATGGTGACACAGGTTGAAGGCAACCTGTGTTGTGAATCCCCTATGACCTGTGCACTTCTATCAGGAACAATGTTACACTATTTCAACCATATGATTGATCATTTCCCCAGGATAGGGTGCCTGGGAAGGCGTTCAAGGTGCTGCGGGATCAGGTACGTTTCACGGAGACGGAAGGGCGGCGCCTGGTGCAGAAAAAATTGGATCTGGCCAGGACGGGTGCGATGAACGTGGATGAGGCATCGGATGTGTACACGCAGGTTTTGTATGACAGTATTCTTGTTGAGTCGAGTTGCGGGAACTGGCAAACAACCTCACCACTGTCTCCAGGCCCGCCATTCTTCAAGTCCAACCGTCAAGCCCCGTCTGAAAGCTCGAGACCCTCGAGTGTCGACACCGCAATGCCTCAAGCCCTCCTTTCAAGCCATTGCTGCTGGCGCAACTTGCAAAGACCGAAACTCACGCTGGCCGCGGCGAACGGGCGACTACCGGCGATTACGAGCGATGCAAGGTCGTGGAGACGGACGAGCAGGGACCCGAGCGCAGGGTAGATGAGGACCGGTACACCGTGTGTGATTGCCTCAGGGCCTGAGTGCAGCTCGCGCTAACACTTTCTACCTTTCAGCGGCAACCACCTCCCCCACGCCATCCTCAGCTACATCAAGCTACGTATACATCGGAGGATATCGGAACTTGCAGGCGATCATCTCGGGAGGAAGGCAGTGCTAAATTGGACGCCTCATTGAGCACACGAGGCAGACAGCTGTGCGATCTTCCCTCGCTCGTCTCCTTCGCACCACCATGTCCCAAGCCTCACAGCTGGGTTTGCAACACATGGACTCGACGGGGAGGTAGGCTTCCTATCAAGCTTGTAGGCATGGTTATTGATGCCTTACAGCTGGTTTGGGGACACCTTTGACCAGTCATACTCACGATCCGAGATCCAACTAGCCCTAGCTGAAAGCATCAGCGACATAATCCAAGACATGTATGGTCTTCTGAGTCATTCTATCCGTGGGCATCTCCTTTATGACAACAATGATTTCGACAAGGCTGGAAAACTGCTTGACCATCTTGAGGCACATCGAGGAAATATCGAGCTTGTCCTGGCCTTTCAGCAGGCTGTGTTAAAGCACAATGTGGACCACGTGCTCAATGGGGAGCTTGATGTTGGAGACATCCGCCAGCTCTGTATGTTATCCATACGACTCATCCCTTCTGCTTAAAAATTTGTATGTCACTAGCCCAGGCAAAACTGAGACAAGATGGTATGTTGTCTTGAGAAATCATATCCAACATCACTCCAACTTCACAGCTCTGGCCATTGATCAACAGATGAGACAAGAGGGTAGGAAAATCCCATCAGCAAATAATCTATCCATTGGTGCCACAAGATCAAAGGACTCAGTAATCAATTTTCACACATATAGGTCAGACGGCTGAGTGATCTGTCGCAGGCCCTCCATGTTGTTCTCAAGAAGATGTGCGTTACAAATTTACGTTTATCACAGAATCGATTTTCACACATATAGGTCAGACGGCTGAGTGATCTGTTGCAGGCCCTCCATGTTGTTCGCAAGAAGATGTGCGTTACAAATTTACGTTTATCCCTGCGATAAAATTGACACACAGTACCAGGGATGATCTCTTGGCCAGTGAAGAGCACAAGACACTGGAAAGGTGGCTCAAGCCTGCCGACGTTGCCATTAATCAGCGAGAGGCCCAGGAAAAGCGGCATCCAGGCACAGGAAATTGGTTCATCAATAGCCGCGTAGAGTTTGCGGAGTGGAAGTACACTCCAGCTGCAGTTCTGTGGCTGTATGGAATGCGTGAGTCCTTCATAATCTTGATTGCAATTTACATTAACTTATGCGGTGCAGCGGGCTCTGGCAAAACCGTCTTAAGGTGAACCACCTCCGTTTTTCTCCATCGATATTGCTGACCATTATTGGCGTGTAGCTCGACCATTATTGAGACTCTGCGTGAAAACGCTGAGTTGCATGCATTCTTCTACTTCAACACCAACAATCGGGAGCAATGTACCATCGCGCAACTCTTATCGACCCTTGCAATGCAGCTCTCTGTCCAAGTGAGCTTGCCACACAAGACTCTCCTAGCCCTCTGGGAAACACACCACAAGCCCCAACATCTCTTGGGTAACGCGAAACTTCTGACGGAGGCGCTGATTCCCCTGCTCGAGCAATTGGCGACGGCGAGACCCGTATACCTCGTTCTAGATGCACTCGATGAGTGCACTGAGTGCGATAAGCTCTTGGATCTGCTCGAGAAGCTCGTAGATCCGAGCCGACCGAACGTTCACCTGCTCGTAACCAGTCGCCCGGAGGTTTCCGTGCCCAATAAACTTGAGCGGTGCACTACCACCGTTACCATCGATCGGAGCTCCTCCACGGACATCGACTCGTATCTCAACGATGCACTATCCAAGTGCGGTGGCTGGATTCAGAAAAATGTCGCCATCGTCAAGGAGTCCCTCATGGACTGTGGAAATGGAACGTGAGTCCGATTGGCGCGGATCCTTTCCCAGATCATTGATTTTCGAAGGTTTCGCCTGGCGTCCCTGCAAGTCGATGATCTGCGGGACTGTGAAGGCAGCAAGTTATCGGTCGAGGAAGCGCTGGCAAATATGCCGGGAACTCTCAACGAGATGTACGATCACATCCTCAACAAGATCACGAATGCGCGCATGCAGTTGGCTGTCGCGCGCGCGATGAACTGGCTCATTTTTTCCCGACGACCGATGACTCTTCTTGCGATCATCGACGCCCTGGCGTTCGACTTTCGGCAGGTTCCACTCCGTTTCGATGCCGAACAGCGCATGAAGCCTGACGCTTTACTCAAAGCATGTTCTGGATTAGTTTCCGTGGTAGAGGATGCTGGAATCCGAACGATATCCCTCGCCCATGCCTCTGTGAAGGAATACCTCGCCTCCACTGATAAATTCCAAGGTCCTCGCGAGGATGTCGAAATCTCCGAACCGGCTGCCCACTATCTGTTCGCGCGGACGTGCATTGGTTATTTCTCTGGTATCGATGGTGTTCTTGAAAGCGTCGAGGGATATCCGCTGCTGGATTATGCCGTGGAGAACTGGGCCACTCATTTCAACTTATGTGCCGATATCAAAACTGTCAAGGAATGTCAGGCGAATCCGCAACTGGTGAGCATTGTTATTGTAGTCCAAATGTGATTCGCTCAAAGAAGATTCATGGAGCAGGATGACATGCGCTTGTCGAGAGCGAAGACGCTGATTGATACGGCTATGGGTGTCCTCCGGCCAGGCACTCCACAGTATACGAATTTCTGCCGCTTCTCATCCGCGCGCTGGAGTTATTTTTGGAGCGTCCATGACGGAAGAAAAAACGACGTGGCGCGAGATGATCCCGTGTATCTCTGCGCATGTCTTGGCATCCCGTCGCTGTTGTACGCTCTTCTGCAGAGGGAAGGAGACAACAGGGGCTACGGCTTCATGTTGATACAGTGGGCTACTACTTATCGTCCCTTCGAGATCCCCATGATCTCGGTGTTGGCTCTTGAACATCGCACCGGCGGCGCTGAGCGGGGAAAATGGCACGGCAGGACACTACTGCAGGCGGTGAACTCGCAGTCCATCGCAGCCGTCAGCTTACTCCTTGGTCACGGCTTGGACGTTAATGGCTGTGAATGGCCGACCCTCGAAAAGCCTCTGCACGCGGCGGTGCTCACCAAGTCAACCGAGATAGTGCGCTTGCTGCTTGAACATCGTGCGGACGTCAATGCACCCGGGAAATCACACAACAAGCCCCTCGCGGCCGCGCTCCACGCTCAGTCAGCCGAAGTTGTCGTCCTGTTGCTTGACTATGGTGCCGATATCAACGCAGACATCAACTTGAATGGACACCGAAATGCCCTGCAGGCTGCAGTGGCCTCCCTGTCCACGGATATTGCTCGGGTGTTACTGCAGCGCGGTGCAGACATCAGCACGCTCACTATAAACCTGCTCCACACTGTGTCGGCCAGCCGGTCCACTGATATGGTCGCCCTGCTGCTGGATCACGGTGCGGATGTAGACGCTCTCGGCGGTGAACTCGGCAGCTCCTTGCAGACTGCGTCGTGGCATGGATCCAGCGCCATCGTCGACCTACTGCTCAAGCGTGGGGCAAACGTGAACGCTCAGGGTGGAAAGTACGGCTGCGCGTTGCTGGCTGCGTTACACGGCTTCGCCCAGCACTGGCACGACAAGGACAGCGAATTTCCTCGGATCCTCTGCTTGCTGCTCGACCACGGTGCTCCGGCATCGTTTCATTGAAGAAGTGATCCCCAGTGGCTTTGGTATCTGCACCATCGAGGGCTTGTGCTGGGTTAGATACTTCATATACCATGTAGACAGATTTCCGTTGAAATAGTACTCACCTGAACCAAAACATGTTCTTCCCGTGCCTCCGACGACAGCCGCGGAAGCAAAGGCCTTAGAGGACGACGCAATTGAGACCATGGCGCGAGACACGTCATTCCAGAAGTCGATGAATGTACCGCGGAACGGCAATCCCAAGGAAGCCATCGCAAAGCTTGAGCCATCTGAGTCGCCAGCCCGCCCGTGGTCATGCGTCCGATGGGATGAGTCGCCGTGAGCCGAGTGCATTGCCAGATGAGAAGACCACAAAATCCTGCCCGTTTTCGAGTATTCCTATGTTGCGCTTGTCGTAGGCCAAGATTCATGAAAGGCCACGCGTGCACACCATGTTTTTGTGTCCTAATAGGTGCCCTGACTAATGTAGAGCTGTGAATATATCGCATATGCAACGAAAACACCACGCACGGACGCAAGAGACGCGCCGAAGGCCACGGAGCCAAAGCTGTAGTATCAGTACCCCTTTCTGCGAGTCCCCGCGACGCGGTAGCACGGTTTGAGTTGTCCAGAGGCGCGGAAAGTTGTGTGAGGGAGACATTCAAAGGATGAACCGAGTCCATTGAGGAAGAGAGGAAGCCTATAGCTTGACACCTTGACTACACCATCAGCAAAACTCAATCGCGCTGGCGGGCTCTGGCACGTCTGGCACGTCTGGTGGACTGGCACCAGCCAAGCGCCAGCACTGCCAGAATCCAGCCAGCAGTATTGTGTCCACCAGTTCTCCGCCAGAGCCGCCAGAACCGCCAGAGCCGCCAGAAGTTAGAACCCAGTCACGGTTTCCTCGGAGTCTCACGCCACTATCAGGCAGTTTCTTCATTAGAGTGGTCGCTGCTGACGCTAGCGTAGTATGCCGCCATGGCATCAGCAAGTACTGCTACGCTTCGCCGCGCGGTTTCGGACTCCGGAGGCGCAACGTCGATGATGCGTCAGAACCAGGCAGCCTGATGAGATTGGCTCCTAATCAGAGCTGAAATACATGCGTGCCAGATGCTCTTGTGGGCCAGGCCACCAGATGCGTTGTTGTTGCGGCGTCTGAGTCGGAAATTTTGCCAAGTCCCCGCATCAGCACGTGCGATGGCGTGCTTGATGAATGAGTCAAGTAGTGACGGGGCGTCACACTGGTTGCTCTTTTCTTTTTTTTTTTTTGTGGCACGTTTAGAGTAGTAGCGCGTAAGAGCTTTGGTTTGCTTCCCGTCTGCGACCGTGTATCTCTTGCGAGATTCCGCATCGCATCATTCGGCCGACATCTGTCGTTTGCTCGCTACCCGTGGTTGTTTGGCCCTGGGATCGAAACCAGGCCGAGAAATAGTAGTACAGTCACTCGAGGAAATGCTCAGCAGCACTGGTATACCTAGGTGTATACCGCGTGTGGGGCTACGGTTGGTCGAGGGCTCGGGCGGCAGCTTCAGTCGTTGAGATCAACGGATCATAACTCCTTCCACTGCTTGTTCGCCATCATCGCTCTCTCCCACCGCTACCCACTAAAACCCCGATTCCTTTCGACATCCAGTCGTCTGGGAGAAGCTCCTCCCCTTCCAGCAGCTTTGCCCATGTCTTTCCGACCAGGGAGCGCATCAGAGCTCGTTTCCCATACTTGCGTGTGTTGGTTAGCGCGCAGTCAATGTCAATGATGATGATGATTCCATTAACGTGCTGTGTCGGGCCCTTTAGGGCCCATGTAGCACGATTACTCTACGTATTTAACTGTATGTGTGGTTGGGGGGTCTATATGTGTATGTTTTCGAACGGGGTATGCTGGTGTAACTTATTGCCGGGTATTTTGTGTCAAAGTTTGTATTTTTCGAAGCGTTTGGTGTCGTTGACGAACGCCAACGTGGCGGATATGTGACCTTTGGTCGAGAGTAGTTTCCGGAGGGACAGGCGGGAGGAGCCGATCTCTTTTACGAGGCGTAGGCGGTCGGGTCAATGTCAAGACGACTCTGCATCGTCTTCCGCCAGCGGTTTCGGATCTCTTCAAGCGACGCCTCAGGCTTCTCCTGGATTACTTGTTCGCATCACAGCTTCCAGACCAGATGCGCGGACTCTGACACCAGAATGCGGTAGAGGCGGGCCGCTCCAGCGTCTTTCAGCTTCGCAGCGCCGCAGGCCATGATGCGTCCGAATGTAATGTGTAGGTCCTTACCCGTCTTTCGCTTCCAGAATTCATTTGCAAGCCTCCAGATCATGATCTCCTCCTGTCCGTGGCATTCGCATCTGGTGAGGATGTGATCCATCGACTCAGTGATTTCGCATTTCTTGCTGTTGGAGTTTCGTGCAGCCCAGCAGAGCCGCGGGGCATGTAACCCACCGCGGACACGTGCCAGACGCGTCGCTAGATACCGCAGCGGCGTGTAGACGCGTTACCTCGAGACCCTTAGGCTTGTCGCCTTGGAACGTTACTTAGAGACGCTTTACACAGCCTCCTAGTAGGGTATAAGAGGCGCGATGTATTCGATACAACGAATTCACTTCTTGCTTTCTCCCCCCATCTTCTCGCCTATTTCACTACAGGTTATGGGCCCCGACCCAACCACATCGACATCGAGTACCACCACCACAACCACCACCACCACTCCTAACCCTATGCCAACCTCCACCGACCCTACCAGCACCGCTGGGGCGATCCCGTTGTTGTTGTTCCACATCGAGCAACTCACTGAGACGAACTGGGCGCGCCGTGGAAGCGCCGCGTTAACGCTATCTTCCGTGAGCAAGGGCTTTTGAAGCTCGTCGAAGGCACTGTCGCCAAGCCTGGCGCTGTTGATCCTGCCAAACCGACCGCGGACGAGACGAAGGAGATTGAGCGTTGGGAAGAGTTGGATGGGAAGGCGCAAACACAGATCGAGCTCACCTTGAGCGACTCGCAGATGGTTCACATCGCGGGCGCCAAGACGGCAGCCGAGATGTGGAAGCAATTGAAGCAAGTCAAAGAGCGGGGAGGGAAGCTCGGAATGCTCTCGCTCCGCCGTCGCCTCTATCGCACCATCGCTGATGATACCACGGACATCGCCGTCCACATTGTCGAGATGCATCGTCTCCAGGAGGAGCTCGCGATCCTCGGCAGTCTCGTCAACAACAAAGACTTCCTGCTGCTCGTGATCAGCTCGCTCCCCGAATCTTGGGACAATTTCACTTCTTCCTACCTCGGTGCTTTGAACTCTACCACCACCCCAACCCTTACGTCGCACGAGTTCATCTCGCTCGTTCTTGAAGAATACCGTCGTCGACTCGAGAAAGCTGGGGATGGAAATTCAGCAATGTACGGGCACACTGGACGCGGAGTTGGAGAAGGGAATGGAGGAGGAGGAAAGAGTGGACAAATAGAATGTTACAACTGCCACAAGATGGGGCATATCGCCGCCGATTGCTGGTCAAAAGGCGGCGGGAAGGAAGGAAAAGGTCCAGGGCGAGGCGATAGAGGAGCGAAGCGCGAGAAGGCGCACAAGGCAGACGATGCGGGCATTGTTAACTCAGACTTTGTCGAGACGGCGTATGCAGCCAAATCGATTTCTTCTTCCTCGTATTCGTGGCTCGCCGATTCTGGAACCACCTCTCACATTTGCAACGACCGCAACGCGTTCAGCGAGCTATGCGCCGCTGAAGTACCCGTTGAAGGTGTCGGAGAACAACCACTCCAAGCTGTCGGAAGAGGAACTGTGCTGTTAGACTGTGAAGTCAATGGCAGGGTTATCACACATCGTTTAGTTGACGTCCTGTTTGCACCAACCTGCGCGCACAACCTCGTATCGATCAGCCGACTGGACGATGCAGGAATCAAAGCCGAGTTTAAGGACAGCAAAGTGGAATTCATCCGACGCAGCGACGGAAAAGTATTGGCAACAGGCGACAAGGCGGGACGTCTCTACCCGTTAGCCGCACGAGCTCGAAACAAGAAAAACGAAGGGCGCGAGGGCGCGCATGCCGCAAAAGAAGCGAGCGAAAAGACGTGGGATGCATGGCATAGACGTCTGGGACATTTGGGGAAGAGTGGGATGGAACGACTTGTGCGCGAGGGACTGGTAGAAGGAATGGAAGTCGATTCGGCTTCGCCACCATTCAGCCAGTGTGAAGCGTGTATCCAAGCGAAAATGACCACCAAACCTTACCCGAAGGAGGCATCGAATTGACGCAAAGACGCCGGAGAATTGACCCACAGCGACATTTGGGGTCCCGCACACGTTGAATCACTGAAGAAATCGCGATATTGCATTCTATTCACCGATGACGCAACTCGACACTGTACCGCTGAGTTCTTGAAGAGTCGAGACGAAGCCTTCGAGAAAATCAAGCAGTATATTGCCTGGGTTGAGCGTCAGTCGGCGTACATACCCAAAGTCCTTCGCGTCGACAATGCAAAAGAACTCACCAGTGGAGCCGTCAAAGCGTGGCTAAAAGATCGCGGAATTACTCTCGAAAACCCCGCACCATATGCTCACGCATCGAACGGGGGTCGCAGAGCGCTTCAATCGGACTGTTGTCGAACTTGCACGCGCAATGTTGATTGCACGAGATCTACCGGCATTTCTCTGGGAGGCAGCGATTGAGTACGCGGTATACATTCGAAACCGCTCACCAACCCGCGCACTTCGGGAGAAGACCCCATTGGAAGCCTGGACACGACAGAAACCCTCTGTCTCGCATCTTCGAGAGTTCGGATGCGAAGTATGGGTCAAGCGCGAGCCAGTGCAAAAGCTTTCGAAGCTTGGCGGAGACCACGAGAAGGCGGAGAAATTTATCTTCGTGGGATTTGGAGGTGACGCGGAGATCATAAAGTATTTCGACGTAAAGAGTCGCCAAATTCGAGACGCGAGGAACTCGCATGGGTCCAGCCTAGCACCCGAACCCCGGTCGATGTGCAGCTCGAGGGGGAGCCAGGAATGCCGAGCCAGCAATCGCCCGCAGAAACAGAACGACCGAGCCAGAAGAGCGGTACGGCGCCAGTACCGAGCCAGGGGGAGTCGTCCGCACAGAGAGAGCAACAGAATACACCTCCGCTGCAGCAGAACCCCGTTGAGCCGGAAACCCCCGCATCCCATACCGCGCCAGCAGCAAAGGAGCCAGACCCATCGGGACGAGCTCTTCGGCCGAGAAAAGTCAACACCGATTACCGCACGCTTAATAACCCAGCGGCGAGAGCAGCCCCACGACCGCCCAGAATATACGAACCATCCTCGAGCGAAGCAGGTGAAGACCTGGATGAGGGGGAGCTAGCGATGCTAGGAGAGTCGATTTTGAGTGCCACCGATGCGCCCCGGACATACAAGGAGGCGTTGAATTCGAGCGAGCATCTGGAATGGGAAAAGGGGATGAGCGAAGAAATCGAGATGCTAAAAGAGAAGGGGACGTACGAGATAGTGGAACTACCAACAGACCGAACGGCTATTGGGTGCAAATGGACGTACGTCAAGAAGACGGACGCGCTGGGACGTCTCTCGAGACACAAAGCCAGACTTGTTGCGCTCGGCTGCTCGCAGATTCCGGGAATCGACTTCACGGAGACATTCGCGCCTGTTGTTCGGCTCGAATCCCTGCGCACCGTACTCGCACTTGCAGCCGTTGAGGACCTCGAGCTCATCCAAATGGATATTCGAGGTGCATACCTCAACGGCGAGCTCAAGGAGGAGATATTCATGCGGCAGCCACAGGGCTTCGACGATGGTACCGGACGCGTCTGGAAGCTGAAGAAGACACTCTACGGGTTGAAACAGTCAGGTCGTGAATGGAATCGCGAGTTTGACCGCAAACTCACCTCAATTGGAATGCAAAAGACCGCAGTTGACCATTGCGTGTACTTCCGGGAGAGAAACGGCCAGAGGAGTTGGGTCGCCGTATGGGTGGATGACTTGCTCATCGCATCGACGACGGCAGCGGAGGGGGAGACGACGAGGACCGAGATTGAGGCACTTTTCGAGACGACAAATCTGGGAGAGCCACGTAAATTGATCGGCATTGAGATCACACGGGACCGAGACGCGGGTACAATTGCACTCTCACAGCGCCATTACATCGAAGGCTATCGAAATATGGACTTGCAGATGCAAACCCCCTGTCGACCCCGATGGATGCCAACCTGACCTTGCGCAAGACCATCACCGACACGCCTCCCGCCCCACCCGAAATACGCACTCAGTACCAGTCGATGATAGGTGGACTGATGTACGCGGCTATTTGCACGCGTCCCGATATTGCCTACGCCGTCACCGCCCTCAGCCAGTACTCCTCAAACCCCGGAACTGAGCACTGGAGCGCTTGCAAGCGTGTATTTCGCTATCTCTCCGGCACGCGAAATTACGGGCTTCTGTACGGAAAGACAAATGGCGGCGGTACCATCTCCATGGCCTACAGCGACGCCGATTATGCATCCAACCCTGACGATCGCAAGTCCATCTCTGGCTACGCATTCTTCTTGGGAGGGGCTGCATATGCGTGGAACTCCAAGAAACAGACAACGATTGCGACCTCCTCGACAGAGGCAGAGTACACCGCGCTGGCCCCACAACGAGATTTGCGGTTTGGAGCCGATACCTGCTGGAGGAGATTGGCTATCCCCAGGCCAGGGCAACGGTAATTCACGAGGATAACCAGGCAGCGCTGGCGCTGGCGCGGGACCCACAATACCACGCTCGATCGAAACACTTTGACGTACAGAACCACTTCGTACGAGAGAAGATCGAGAACGGCGTCATCGAGCCGGTTTACTGTTCCACGGAAGACCAGATCGCAGACATATTCACGAAGGCGCTGCCTAAACCGAAACACGAGAAGCTCGTTAAGGCATTGGGGCTTCTGCTGGTCTGAGGGGGAGTGTTGGAGTTTCGTGCAGCCCAGCAGAGCCGCGGGGCATGTAACCCACCGCGGACACGTGCCAGACGCGTCGCTAGATACCGCAGCGGCGTGTAGACGCGTTACCTCGAGACCCTTAGGCTTGTCGCCTTGGAACGTTACTTAGAGACGCTTTACACAGCCTCCTAGTAGGGTATAAAAGGCGCGATGTATTCGATACAACGAATTCACTTCTTGCTTTCTCCCCCCATCTTCTCGCCTATTTCACTACACTTGCATGGGGATCTCTCTTCAAAGTCAGGTATGTTCTCCGAATACTTCCCAACTTTGTATCCTCCGTGTAATAGCTTCCACAGGAAGACGCGTATATTTCTCGAGAAGTCCTTATGCCGTATAGACTTCCATATCAGCTTCTCCGATACCTCTTCATTTCCTTCAATGGATGCTGCCGCCTGTGCGAGAGCCATGTTGTGGCGGGTTACCTTCCGGTTCAGGGCTTTCAGGTATTTTTCTTTCCCCATCTTAACGCGACGAATTATCTTTGTGGCTAATGATTGTGTCATAGCTTTCAGCTTTGCACCGGGAAGGATAAAGCCTGGATCGACGGCCATTCATATTATGTCGGCTTCTTCCTTTCACCTGCGAGAACGTCTGCTGCTTCATTCCCTTCATTGCCGGAATGCCCTTTGACCCATTTGAACGTGGTGGGTGCGCGCCTCTCGCGGAGCTTGGACAACGTGGTTCTAGCAAGCTCTCCGTTCTCTATGGTGAAGAAACCTTCATTCTCCCACTTCTGTGCGTTTTTCGTCATTCCTTGGATCACATATTTTGAGTCGCTGATAAGTTGTAGGGGTTGCTCGAGTGGGCACATCTCCGCCGCTTCTTTGGCGGCTACCATCTCTCCAACTTGGTTAGATGGTTCGAGGTCGTCGGGCACCCTCAGCGCTCTGTTCCGAGGGTCACCGTTGCCGAAGAAGATGCCAGCACCAGCTCGTACCTGGGGGGTTCCGTTGTTCTGTGCGGAGCCGTCGGTGAAGATGCATAGTTCCTCTGCGTCAGGTGTCTGTCGCATACGTACATCCGGCGCTCGGTATGCGGTGTTCCTGTCGCCGCCTGTGAAGATTCGGAACGTGTCTGCGATTGTTCCGTGGGTCGTTACCCTTGGGTCGAAGAGGTATGTGTGCTCGTCTTCAGGATCTTCCATGTCTAATAGGTTTTCAAGCGGCTCAGGTTGTGGCGCCCGTGGATCCCATTTGTCGTCGAGCGTGTGTAGCATGTCGCGGGCTTTCGCGAAGCACTTGTTTGGGTGGCGGCATCCCGATATCGCGCGCGTTAGCTGGCAGGCGGCACATTTACAGTCTGTCCGAGAGGTGTGCCTCGGCGTGTGTATCTTTTTGGCGAGTTCTTCAGCATCTCTGACGAGTTTGATTTTGTGTTTTTCTTTCAGGCATTTGACCACTTTCTTTGGTGTGGTGAAGAACCGCCTACTGTCCGGGAAGGCCTTCATGTGGTACCATATTGGCATTTCTCGCTGTATTTTCGTGGACACTGCGATGACTTCCATTGAAATGCCGTAGGTCTTTCCAACCTTGATCATGTTTGCAAGGTCGGCACCGATGCTCCTGGCCGATGTTTTCGGTGCCCAGTCCTGTAAGTATGGGTTGACGCGTAGTCCTTCTTCAACACATTCTGATGCGCTGCAGGCGTTTTTTGCGAGTATCTCGTCGACGGCAAACGCCCATAGTGGGCGATCTGGTCCGAAGCTTAGGTAACGTTGGAGCCATGTAACAGATATGGCTTCGTTCCTTGTTATGATATCCAGGAGGTTCCTCCCACCTTCCTCAAGCGGTGCGTATATCGTTTCCTGGTTTATGGTGACGTGTTCGTTTCCTGCCCATAGGAAGTTCCGTACTTGTCTCTCGAGTCGTTTTTCTACATCCTTAGGCATTCCTTGCACAGTCGCAAGGTACTGGGTCATACCTCCGATAACCATGAGGATGATTAAACGACGCCCTTCCATCGTGGGGTTTCCGAGTTCCCAGTTCTCAAGAGCAGCATCGATCTTCTCGAGTATCCGCATCCAGGTGTCTGCCTGTTTCACCCCGTTGCCGACCCACGCACCAAGTGTTCGGATAGGCTCGCCTTCGACTGCAATTTTAATGCCTTCGGGGATTTCGGTTCCGTCGATTCCGTTGACCGTTCTTTTATCTACGACGTTTCGGTGCGCCGTAGTTCCAATTGGGATTACTTCTGTTTTGCTTACGTTGAATTTAGCGCCGGCGGCAAAGCACCACTCGTTGAGAATATCCCACAGTGACTCCCAGTCGTCTTCCTAGCTCAGGTACACGATTGTGTCATCCGCAAACAGGGATGTGATTAGTCGTTCCACTTTCCCTTTTAGTTTGACGCCTTTCAGGTCCGATTTCCGCAGTGCTTCGGCCAGTGGTTCAATCGCAAGGTCAAATAGAAGACACGAGAGTGGGTCGCCTTGGCGTACTCCCCGGGTTACTCGGAAGGGGTGTTGGCTGTGTTCTCCATTCACCATGACGAAGGTCTTCGCATCACTATACAGTGCTTTTACAGTGTTAATAAACTCAGCAGGAATTCCAAATTGTGCCAGCGTGCGCCATAGGTAGTCGTGCTCGATTTTGTCGTAGGCCTTTTCTTGGTCCAATGCAACTATGATTCCATTTGTTTCTGTTGCTTCCGCAAGTTCAATAATTCTCTTGGTAATCCAGACCTGGTGTCTTATTTGTCTGCCGGGGACGAAGCCAGCTTGGTCTGGGTGGATTAAATCAGGCGCAACTTTGGCAAGCCTGATTGTGAGTGCCTTTGTGAACGTCTTGTAGTCAGTGTTGAGCAGGGAGATCGGTCGATAATTTGCAATATTAGTCTTGTCGTTTTTCTTGTATAGTGGGCACATCCAGCTCTCCGAGAAGTTGGTTCTCTCCGCCATTCGTGTGTTCTTGGATGTCCCGGAACACTATCCCCATCGCATCAATAATGTCGAACGCAGGTTTGTTATTCGCTTTCATCGTGGTATATCGGTCATCCAGCAGTTTCCATACCTCGTACGGTATTCCGTCCAGGCCCGGGGCTTTGAAGTTTGCGGATTGTTTCAGAGCTTCTTTCACTTCCTCTCTGCTAATCTTTTTTGCTAGCGATTCCGCCTGCTCAGCCGTTAGCCTGCGGTCAACTCGGTTTAGAGTCTTCTCGATGTGGGCTTCTCGCACGTCTTGTGATACGCCTGGGCGGTCGTCTTGGAGGTTCTTGTGGTAGTTTCTGGCCATGTTTGCCATCTTCTTTGAGTTCGTCTCGTATCTCGGTTCCTCATCTCGACTGATCTTGTTCTGCAGCCTGTGTATAATGTCCCGCGGCTTTGCAGGTTTGTTTAGTTTGGACCAATATCGGCCTATTAGTTCACCGAGGAGTCGATTTTGCACCTTGACGGTCATTCTTGCGGAGCGGAAGCGTGTCTTTTGGAGGGTGATCAGTTGTTCCGTCAGTACAGCCCCGGAGAGCGTCTTCTCGTCCTCGGCGAGTGTAATATATCATCTGCGAGTACTATTTCTAGCTTACTCTCAAGCTCCTTTATCTCTTTATCCATTCGCGGTATCAGTATCTTGGCTCTCTCGCGGGCTTTGGCTCTGATGTTGTTTTTGAAGTCTCGCCACAGCGTCTGAGCATTGTGTGATGGCGTCCGGCGGCTTGGCAGGAGCTCGAGGTCGGTAAGGGCATCTTGTAACTCCATCCCTTTGTCGTTTATATGTTTGGCAAGTAGCTCATCCTGGTTTAGGTGTAACGGCCATGTCCATCTGCCATGTCCCAGGGTTGGCGCAGAAGCGGTCGTCAATTTTACGCTCGGTATGCAGTGGTCAGTGCGAATTCCCACTGTTGTAAAGTCCCATTCAAATGTGTGTTCCCGCAAGTCCCGCCGGATGTAGATTCGGTCTAAGTATCCGTGACCGTGCGCCGCCTTGTTCTACCGATTGGAAGAACGTGTACTGACGGGTCGTGGGGTAGGTTTCCCTCCAGACATCCTCCAATCTCAGATACGACTTCAGACTGTCTAGCGCATCGACTGCGACTGTTGGATCTGTGTGTGCCGGCAGTCTATCGATTGCGGACTCCACTATGTTCATGTCTCCAAGCATGGTGTCTGGGTGTCTGACGTTTGGGTGGTTGCGGAACCAGTCTTCAATGGTCTTCCAGAATTCGGCATTTTCAGTTGCAGGGTTGGGGGCGTAAACACCGAGTACTGACAGAGGTGAGCCGTCACCGTTCTTCATTTCAATAATCATTGCTCGGCCTGGGACAATTTCTCTTCGCCGTATTTCATCTGTTCTTACCAGGAATTTATTCAATAGGATTGCTAGTCCCATGGAGTTCGCACTGTGTTCTCCCTGCGTAAATTCCAGCCGCATCACTCGCCCGAACAGGCGGTCTATCTGCAATTTCCTCTCTTCATTCAGGTGTGCTTCGGTCACTACCATAACCCCGTATTTCTGCTCCCGCATTATTTGCCAGGCTTCCGGCCACTTGCTGTCTTCGTGCCGTGGGTTTACATTGCCATTCCCTTTTATGTTCAGCGTTGCAATTTTAATCGCCGCTTTGGCGTTTTTCTCCCCTGATCCGTTTTGTTGTGCAGGCGTTGACGCGATGAGATTTGCGAGCGGGCGTATAGGCGGTCTTGGGGACCCCGCTCTACGACCCAACGCAGATTTGAACGGAAGAAAAAGAAGCCTCGCTGCCGAGTGTTGCGAAGGAAATTAGGCCAACACCTCTTATCCATCTGCAGCGGCAAAACTTCAGTTGAATGCGGCTTCAAGTTGAGTAGCAACCGTTCGCAGGTAAAACTCGGTCTGCGAGAAACGTAGAGCTGATAACTTAAAAGCACTGGCAACGGTTGAATTGCAGTGGAAAAAAAGGAAAAGACGAGAAGATACTCCACGACCAAACCCCGTGGCGAACAGGAAGTCCCCTCTCTCCTGATGTGCAAATTCAACCATACACTGAACAGAGGCGCGGATTCAGACAGGTTCGCAATTTGGTCAACTTCTCTCATCGTTGACCTCCTTATGAACTGTCGCGAGCATCCAAGTTTGAACAACTTGGACGCACGTTCTCACCAAGATGCTCTGAATTTTGACACAGAAAAAAAAATCATTCCTCACATCGAAACGGGTCGGACCTTCCAAACGGCCAGTATATGCCAGTTCGCCGGTGAACAAATTGGAGGCGTGGAACGTATACTTCAGCAACCCTCTTTTATGCATCCTTGACGACAAACACGCCGGAATACAACAACGCCTCCCTCGTCCCCTCCTGAATTCCATGATGCACGACATCCCCTTGGTCCGCGGGCGAGTCGGCGGGATTCACAATCGGCAACTGCGGTTTGAGCGCATGAATTCAACCATAACTCACAAGAAGGAAGAAGAAAACGCACTTTCAACACCCCAAAATGAAAATCTCCAAGTACACCCACTCCCACGCCCAAGTTCGCACTCGGTGGCGCCACGGCACGGAGCGGCGCGCCTTCGATCGAGTACGCGACTGCGAGGGTGGTGTGCACCCAGTCGACGGTGATGGCAAAGTTGTGCCAGAGCAGCGGGAGGAAGGGCGTGGAGAAGAGAACGTTGAGGTTGTGGTCGAGGATTTTGAAGGAGTGCGCGTTGGAAGCGGGGAGTTTGCCAGTGGGGTTGGTGAATGGGGAGCCTAGAAGGAGTTTATATATTGCAGGGATTCAGGGAAGGAACTTGAAGCTTGAAGGCCCACCAAGTTGCACACCAAACACATGTGTCCCGTCGCTCGGCTCAATGAAGACAACCTGGTACTCATGGCTATAATTCAACGGCCGCGTCTCATCCGCCTTGATGGAAAAATGGAACACCGTCTTCCCCACCTCCATCACAGCGTCCGCTTGCGCACTGCTACCGTTAAGCTGCGCAATGAGCTCGGTGCGCCGGAATCCCAGCTGTGGTGCGCCACCGCCCGGGACGAAGACGGATGTGTTGTCGATTGAGATGGCGAGCACTTGTTCTTGGTCGTCGGGGAAGAGGAGGACGCTGTTGTAGAGGGGAGTGGGCCGACTGGTCCGCCCTAGAAGCGTTGTATACTGCCAGTTCCGAGGTGTAAGTGATGTACAATAGGTGGTTCAAACGAACGTACATGGGAAGCAGATTCGTTCTGCCCTTGGACCGCCCTGCAATCAAGTTCAGGATCAATGTGACTCGCAGGACTGGGAGAAAAATGTAGTAGGTGTATACATACGTGAGATATGGACCAGTCGAGGTATCCAAATCGTCCGCGGTCAAGGAGAATGGAGCACGTCCGTCGTAGATATAATTCCTGCCGGGAAGCTGGAAGGACGAGACGGCGGTGGCGAGGAAGAGCAGCTTGAGGGTAGAGAGCATCGTCTGACAGCGAGAGGATTATGATACAGAGGCGAAGTCGCGTGTTATTTGTAGAGATTCGGAGTCGGTACGTATAGCGGAGAAGGTAAATTCTCGGAGACTCGGAACGAGGCAAATTCTCGGCGCATTTTCAAGTTTCAGAGAAGAAGAAGAAGAAGAACCTCGAAGGCGAAAAGGAGTGAGTGGCCTGGAGCGTAGACCCATCTCGGAAAACCGAACCTCTGGCGGCGAGCTCATGAGCCCGGGCCACTGGCAATGCACGAGACGGTCGGTACTTACATCGAGATCAACCAGTGTAAGCAGCCTGAGCCACCGAGGAAGAACAGTCGTACGAGAGGCATACTCCATAGCGCCGTACGCGCGCGAGGATGTGCGAATTTCCAGTAAGTCTGTAACAGATGACGGTTAAAGCAAGCAGTGTCACAGCCCGGGCCGACTCGGACTCTCTACATCTGTACTTGAAGAGAAAAACCTATTTGAAAACTTCTAATCCGAGGCCCTGAGAAAGCAGCTGCAGGTGCATAGCAAGTTGTCTTTTTTTTTTTAAAACGGAAATCACGAGAGCGAATGACCCGAACGAGGCTTATTACTTCTTAGTAGGAATCCCTTTCCCGTTCCTCAAGGAAGTGGAAGCGCGGCAACCGCCCGCAACCCTGGGTCTATCCACCCACCTTTAACCCGTCGCCTCATGCATGCAACCTACGAGGAAAACCAGACGGCCGTACCCTCGACAACAGAGATTCTCGAGACAGAGATAGAGATGGAGAGAGGACACGTAAACGACAGTAATAATACGTAGGGTATGAGATGGCTTTTTGACTAAGTAATAGTATGTGGTGGTGGTGGTGGTGGTGGTGGGGGGAGTAAACAACAGTCTATAGTCCAACTCATAACGCATAGCTAGAGACTCAGAGTCAAAGGGCCAAGCGGACGGCGCCGAGAACACCGGCGGCGAGGACACCGGCGGCGCTGAGGGTGCGCGAAGAGACGGCGGCGCCGGTCTTGGCGGGGGAGGCGCCGGTCTGGCTGCCGGTGACGACGGCGGAGGTGCCCTGCGGAAGGGAGGGATGTGAGTATCGTATTATCAGGGAGGAATGAAGGGGATGGAGATGGAGGTAGAGCTGCAGCAAGCAGAGTATGGCGAGACGATCCACCAAGGCCGCCAAGAAAAAGAAGGCAAGGAAGGAGGAGACACAAAAACACACCTTGCTGATGGTCGCACTGGCAGTATCGGTCGGTGTGTTAGTCGCAAGCGGGTACCCAGCGCTGAGGGGCTTGATCTCGAAGAGGTCCGAGACGGCGTAGATCTGGGGGGACGTCAGCAGCAAAGACAGGAACAGGAACAGAGACGTACATCCGAGGCGTTGGTGATGCTAGTGATGACGACCGAGTAGCCTGTGCCGACGGGCGCGGTGTTGATATTGGCTGCGATGGTCTGCGCGCAGTTGTAGTTCTGCTCGACGGAGATGCTGTGGTCCTGTGAGTCGGGCTACGACGGGCAGACAAGAACGCACAGGGCGGTGATAGCGCTGATGGTCGCCGCTACGTCGGTGTTGTTGAGCCTGCCGAGGTGTCAGCGTAGGGTCGGGCGACAAGCGACGGAAGAACGACTAGACTAACCAGATGGTGAACTGGGAGTACTGGCTCTCGCCGCAGGTCCAGACGAGGTTGTTGTCCTGGCCCTGCACTGCAGAACGATAAACAGGTCAGCGAGGGCTTTGGGATGAGGCAGCCGAATTGCGTGCGAAAAGGGACGGAGGGCGAGGTCCAGGGACAGAAAAACAGAGAGGAGGAGAGGTGTGTGTAGGAAAAGAAGAGTAGAAGGACAGGAGGACTCACACCACCAGAGGTCCGTTCCACCGGGCGCCAGAATCGTCAGCCCATTCGTCGACAACCCAGCGGCGGAGACAACACCCGCGAGACCGAGAGCAACAGCGGCGAGCGAGGAGAAGGAGGTTTGCATGCGCATTTTGATAGTCGTTGAAGAGAGAGAGAGCGAGGAAAGGTGGCGGGGTCGGGAAGGGCGGAAGTGGTGAGGCGACGAGGAAGAGGTCCGTCTGCTCGGCTGATCTCTCGGCAGTCACACGTCATGTGTCATGCGTTTCAGCCTGTCCCGACTCCCAAACGACGACGGGCTCGACGAGCTCAAAGACCTACACATCGACCTGGACAAGGAAGAGGGAAGAAAGAAGGCGCCGACTGCCTTCAAGTTGCAACCGCCGTCTGCGGGTTTTCCATCAACTCCAATTCATTACCGCCAAGTCCGAGTTCACACGAATGAACTGTTTTTAGCCATCTATGGCGTGGATCGTACCAGCTGGCACAAGAACATTCTCTCCAATGCAAGTGCTCGCTCATCCTCAACGATTTGGGTTCCGAGTTTGACGCACCGGCAAATCCCCGTTCGTAGCGGGGTTGGACAGTCTTGAGTAAGCCGATAGATTTTTTTTTTCTTTCGAGGGCTCCAGCTTCCGCTTCACACAGCTATGCATATTCTCTTCAAGTTCAGGCTTAGCTCGGTGCCCCTGCTCCACGAGACTCGACGGTTGGCGAGGGCAGTGCGCCGAGGCCCTTCATTCACCAACACCCACTGGCGTTCCAGGAGACGTTCCTAATGGTATCAAGTCATCCATCAAGTCGCTCCTTTTTTCGTCTAGCCACAGGCACTAATACCGACAATCTCCACAGGTGCAGTCATACTAAACGCTCCGACGGCATGGAAACATTCTCTCCAACACAAGCGTTCCGAGTCCTTTCATCCTCAATTGCGTAAATCTCTGTTCGGGAGCAGGTTCGGGAGCATGGTGCACTCCAAGTCCATTTTTTCCCCCTTCCCCGCTTCCCAGAGCCATGCATGTATTTTCTTCAACCCGGCTCCGCAAGAGACTCGACAGCTGGCGACCACAGTGCGCTGAGCCCTCCCGTCCATCCACTGCGATGCCGCCGCATTCCGGGAGACTAGCCGTTCGTATCGGCATCGGGCATAACTTCACCCAAGTTGCGCGACTTTTTGCATCTAGCCACAGGACGGAACCACTGACAATCTCCCCAGCCGGAGCCATCACACACTCTGACCATGGCAAACTCAATTCACCTGTGAATCAGAAAGTGAGCATCTCGCTGAATTTCTGATTATCTGACCCTGACGCTGCGAAGGCAATGCAAATGCTATTGACCGCATTCTCACCTATTGAGGACTCCGAGGGGTGTTTATTGTCCCAGCTTATAATCATTGCCGTACTTCATAAGCAACGTACTAGGCTACCTGATCGACTCGGGTCGGAGTCTTCCCCAAAGTATTCCAGTGTGTGGCACAGCTTCTTTTTCTCCTCCCTACATAAACTGACACATGCTTCCAACAGATCTCGACTATGTGTAACGTTCAACTTTCATTAGTGAGCTAGCCAGACTACCACTCAGCAATGTCATTGACCACATTTCCAACCACTGAAGACTCCGATGGGCGTTTGTTTGCCCCAGCTTATAATCATTCTTGGTCTTGTAATTGATAAGTTACCCCGATCGACTCGGGGTCGGAGTCTCAGCCACTCGGTCAGATCTTTTTCCCCCTCCCTAGCACTGCATTCAGGCCACTTCTAGACAAACCCTGCGGCTAGGCATCTAGACAAACCCTCTAGACAAACCCATGTATCTAGCCTTGCCTAGGGTCTCTAGATAAACTTGCCTTGGTTTGTCAAACTTCATCTGGACTTATTATCGAGCTAGACGAAGGCAGACAAACCTGCCCAAACCTAGGTAAATTTAGCTAGCCTTGGCTTGTTGACCAATTTCGGCAGCGAGCGCCTATATCTTATCTGGACGCGATGGCGGGCGATAGATGCTTCGTGAACGAGCTTAAGGAACAGCCTGAGTATATTTCGATTTGGCGCTCGCCGGGTCTCTGGCATTACCTAGAGAAGTGCGACCATTAGACGTCGATCGGCTTTCAACTCCGAACGCAGGGTCCGCGTGCGATTATTTCAATTCCGGTGCGTCCAAGAGACCCTCCTGTACCATCCGATTTCAGCTGGGATCGTTTTGAAATCTTTCGGGAGCTAGATAAACCTCGCCAAACCCCGCCAAACCCCGCCAAACCTAGATCAACTTCACCGAGATGACCTCGCTGAACCTCGACGAAGGTGCCCTAGCCAAGGTCCCAGGGAAGGCAAGACGAAGCTAGAAAGAGCTGGATGAGGCTAGCTTTACCCTCGCTGAACCTCGATGAACCTTCGGCTAGAAGTGGCCTGAATGCAGTGTAGATAAACTGACACATGCACATCTCGACAGGTAGGTAGGTCTCTACTATGGGCAAATTTCAACTTTTATTAGTGGGTCCATATAAATCTCCTGTGGCCAGACTACCGCTAGGTAATGTCATTGACCGCATTCCCAACCCACCGAAGACTCCGATGGGTGTTTGTCGCCCCAGCTTGCGATAATGTCGATCAATATAAATTCTGTACCAGGCTACCCGATCGACTCGGGGTCAGAGTCTTACGTGTCGCATGCAGCACCTTGTTTTTCTTCTTCTCCTTACATAAACTGACATGCCTCTCAACAGGTCCCTACTATGTGCAACTTCAATCAACTTTCATTTCAGAGCTACACTGGTACTAGACTACTAGTTACTCTGTCCAGACGGCAGACTACAGC
Source organism: Mycena amicta (assembly GCA_029282125.1). Taxonomy (NCBI): domain Eukaryota; kingdom Fungi; phylum Basidiomycota; class Agaricomycetes; order Agaricales; family Mycenaceae; genus Mycena; species Mycena amicta. The sequence goes on along the minus strand of JARIHP010000042.1, from coordinate 185,516 downwards.
TGTAATGCCATCGACCACATTCCTGACTGTGAAGACTCCGATGGGATTTTCCCCTGCTTGCGATAATCAGGAAAAAGATTACGACGCATCCTCTACCATGTCGGAAATTTGGTTTTAAGGTCATAAGGCCTTATGTGCCCTTATAAGGGCATAATATATTGCTGAAATATATTGGCTTATAATTCGAGAGTTATTATATAGGATATGCCCATCCTTATAATGATCTGATTTATTATCATATCTCAGGATCTTATCAACCCATTATCAGACGACTCTTAGCCGATAAGCTGTTATAACACATCCAGTTGTTGTAAGGCCTGATAACCACCTTACAATGGGTTGAAGTCTTTGTAAGTAAATAAATGAATGATCTTGTGATATGAGTCAGTAAACGAATTGAAGTCAGTAACCAATTGAAGGGCTTTCATAGTAATCAGTAACGAATTGAAGTCAGTAAGCAAGTGTAACGAATTGAAGTCAGTAAGCAAGTGTAATGAATTGAAGTCAGTGAGCAAGTGTAACGAATTGAAGTCAGTAAGGAAATCGTAGTAGTGTTACAATGTTGTACTGATATTACAAGGGTATTACAAAGTTAGGTACACATTAAAGTGGTATTACAATGGGGTTTGAACCGGGTTCCATATGGTTACATGTTTTTGGCGGAAGACAAAATAGCCAATAGGCCATCAGGGTATACTAATCATAGTATCGCTCCTGATTTAGGTCTAGGTATGATCCAGTCTCTGGAAAAGGCGCTATTGCTGTGGAGTTTGCTGGGACAGCAGTTACTTCTCCGTCGCCATTTGGAGCCGGTATGGGCCCCCAGCGCTGCGACACTGGCCAACGTCTCATCAATAATTGTTAGATCCCGTGCCGGAGAGAAGCGGATGTAACCCGGAGGGGTAACCGGAGCGGAGATACCGGATGTAACCGGAATGAGCGCAAGCACCACAGGAGAGTAAGGGTGTGCGTACTACCCTGGCCGGAGACGAGACGGAAGGTTCCGGTCGACGAGCGGAGCGGAAGCGGAGCAAGTCGGAGGATGACCGGAAGTGAGAGGCAAAGGCAAGACGAGTAGTCAAGAACGTTAATAATCAAACTGAAGTACAAGACGAGTAGCTACTGGTATTTATAGTAAGTAGGGAACCGGAAGGAGACGAAGAAGTAAGTAGCTAGACAATAAGGATTATCGATAGATAAGGAAATAAGCGAGAAACAATAAGAACAATAAGAATGGAGTCCCAATATGGGAAACGCTCAGTAAACCTTCATTGCGTAAAAACCCAAGTAGCCCGAGGGCTTAGGTCTATGTCGGAGGACGTCCGGATTCGGAGTCCGGAGTCCGGAGTCCGGAGCCTCCGAGGTCTCCGGTAAGTCCGGAGACCGGAGGGGTCGGAGTGAATGTGCATGGATATAACAGTATCCCCCTCTTGCGTTCTTTGCCCCCAAAGAACACAAGACCAAATTAGAAATTTTCTCGTTCAAAAGAAATATCACCGAGGTTTCTCCGTCGGATCACCCTATTTGGGATAGCCATTGTGACGTGTCACATCAAAACCTCTCTTGCTTCCGTACCACCACCACCAAGCCAACATGCAACATACCAACGTCGGACCGAGTGGCAACGCGGGCGGAAGTGGTCGCAGACCTTCGGAAGGGTTGAAGGCACCGTCCGAGGACGAGAGTAGCCCGGATGCGCGGGAAGTGGCAAAGGCGCGGAGGGACGAGGTGCGGGACGGAAAGCGGAAGGCGATCCGATCTCCGACACCGGAGGACGATGCTCGCGAACGGAAGCGGAAGCGGAAGGAGGGAAGAGTGGAGCGGGCAAGACGGAAGGTGGCCAAAGCTCTCGCGGAGCAGCGTCGGATGGAGCAGGAGGAGCAGGAGACGAAACGCCGACTGGCGGAGGTCGCCGGTCGCACTGATGCCGCAGCGCGTCTCGTACTCGCCCGCTCCGCCATGCTCGAACGCGAGGAGCGCCGGAACACGGAGGACGAGGACACGGAGGAGGATGAGACGGACGACGAGGACCGGTCCGAGTTTGAGGCCCCGAACCATGAGTGACGTCCGGAGTTCACCGGAGGTGTGCTAATCTCATTCAGCATGTGATCAATGTCGTCAATACGACGAAGTCTGCATCGTCGACGAAAACGTCAAGAAATGCCGGCAATGCGATCAAGCTCAAATCATGTGCTCGCTCGGAGGCTCGGAGGCACCAAGCGATGACCAGGCGGGCGTTCGGAGGCTCGGAGACTCGGAGGCACCGTCGGAGCCGGAGCCGGAACCGGAGTCGGAGAAGAAAATCCGGAAGCGCACGGAGCAAATTCCCGGTGCGTGATACTAACCGGAAATTCCGTAGCTAACCGGAAGTATAGCTTGCGAACGCTGTGCCAAGGCCAAACGGGACTGCTTCGTCCAGGACGGACGAACGTCCTGCGAGTACTGCGTCAAGGCGAAGGGAAAGTGCTCGCTCAACCCGAAGACGTCCCGAACCAACAAGCGCGAGGAGGCGATGAAGAACCGGTCCCAACGGAGCGGAAATACCGGAACCGCCGGAAAACCCGGAAGGGTTCGGAAGGCCGGGGGTGCTCGGAGACCGGCTCGGAAGGTCGCGGAGAGCTCGGAGAGCGAGCCGGAGGTTCGGCCGGTGACCCGATCGCAGGCACGTGGGCCTTGGGTCACCCGCCAGGAATTCGACCACCTCTTCGACCTCTACAAGGAGCTCTCCGAGCAGGTCCAGGGCTCATCGGAGGTGAACAAGTCGCGCGCGGCTCGTCGTGGCCAGAAGAAGGAGAAGCGGAAGGAGAAGCGGAAGGCTCCTGTTCCGGCTCCGGTCTCCGACCACGTACCGGAAGAGCCGGAGGACGAGGGAAGTGTGGCAGGAAGGGTCGGAGTCTGGCGAGACGAGATTTGGCAGCTGCCGGTGGAGATGAGCGCCCAGGAGGATCGGGGCGAGGGCGGTTCGGGCACGGTTCACGTCGAACCAGCGCCGGAAATTCCGCAGGGACCGGAGGATCGCGGAGAGGGCGGCTCGGGACTGGCCGGTGCAGATATCGCAACGGAAGTGCCAGCAGAGCAGCCCGGAGGATCCGACGTCGACATGGAGGAGGTTGAGATTCCGGTCAAACCGGAACCGCAAGAAATCATCATCGTCCCGCCGGAGCTTACCCGGATCGTCGAGGTCGTCGCCGAGGGACCGCCACCGGTAGTAGTCGCAGCACCGGAGATCGCGCCGGAGACCGCACTGGAGGAGCCGGAGGTGAAACCGGAACCGGAGCCGGCGAAGATTCCGGAGAAGAAGGAGAAGACGGCGGGGTCGGGCCCGAAGCCAGGGCAGCCGATCTTTGAGATATTGGACTCTGATTGAACGAGCATGGGGGCGAGGAAGGTTGGGGTTTGGCCAGCAGGGCCATAAAATAAAATGTAAATAAAAATTGAATAGTTGTATATATAATAGGAAGAAACTTTCCTGAAACGGAACGGAGGGAATCCGGAGGGAATTTCGGAAGACCGGAGGGTCAATAATCGGGACCCGGCTTGTCCGGAAAGCGGCGGTGGAAGTTGTCGAGCGCTTCCGGAGCGTCAACGTCGTCCGCACCGACCCAAGTGAACTGTTCATCGGTATTTTCGTAGCCGGTCCATTCGATGAGATACCGGAGCTTAACCCGGCACCTCCGATCGATCTTCGAGTCAACAATCTGTTTGACCTCGAAGTGTTCTTCGCCGTCAATGATTTCGACCGCAGCCGGAGGAGGTTCCTCACGGCCCGGGAACGGGTTCGGAACATGGGGCTCGAGTTGGGAAATATGGAATACCGGATGAACTTGCCGGAGGTTCGGAGGAAGCCGAATGGTATAGGAGGCGGCGGAAGGTTTCGCAATGACTTCGAACGGGCCAACGAAGGACTCGGTGAATTTCGGAGTCGGACGTCGGATGTTAAGGAACTTGGTAGTGATGAAGGCGAAGTCTCCGACTTGCAACCGGGGATCCGGAGAGCGCTTCCGGTCAGCAGTTTCCTTGTATCGCTGCTGAGCGAAGGTGATTTGCTCCCGGAGGTACTGGTGCAGGTCTTGGAGATCGACGACGAAGTCCTTAGCATATGTGTTAGCAACATCGCGTTCGGGATGAATGGAGATTGCCGGATTATAGCCTTTATTCGCGAAGAACGGAGAAATGCCGGTAGAGGCATTCGGAGCGTTGTTGAGTGCGAATTCGGCAAGGGGAAGTAACTTGTCCCAGTCGTCCTGTTGATAGGACGTATACATCCGGATGTACTGCTCCACAGTCTGGTTCATGCGTTCCGTCTGTCCGTCCGCTTCCGGGTGGTGACCGGAGGTGAAGTGCAACTCCATGTTGAGGAGTTCTCCGAGAGACCGGAAGAAGGAAGAGACAAACTCGGAGCCCCGGTCGCAGGTGACATGGCTGGGGACTCCGTGCTTGGAGAAGACGTGAATGAGGAAGAGCCGGGCGAGTTCCGGAGAGTCAATATGAGTGTCGCAAGGTACAAGAATGACCTGTTTAGATGCGCGATCAACAATGACTAGGATGGTATCAAACTCGCCGGCAGTTGGTAGCTGCTCGATGAAATCAATGGAGATCGAGTGCCAGGGCTGGAGCGGAACCGGAAGGGGCTTCAGCAGACCGTAAGGTCGATGCCTAGGCTTTTTGTTGCGCTTGCATAGAATGCAGGACCGACAGTAGTCCCGGACGAATGTCCGGACTTCCGGCCAGGTGTACTCGCGTCGGACGAGGGCAAGAGTGCGATTCTGTCCAAAGTGACCGGAGAGAACATGGTCATGCAAGTTCTGTAGAACACGTACTCGCAGCTCCGGAGAGGTTCCGGAGACCAATGGGACATAAATGCGCTCGTCGTAGCGGAGTAGACCGGAATCGTCGATAGTCCAGCGCGGAGATGTACCGGAAGCCGCGGCCGATAGACCGGAGACCGCGGCGGGATCATCGTTGAGATGAGTGAGGATGTCGGCATGAAGCTTGTTGACATCGATGATGACCGTAGCCCGGAGGACCGGAGCCTCCAGGAACGTAGCTCGGAGTGACGAAGAGAGTTGATCGTCAGTGAAGATGGGTCGGAAATTCTGCGGATTAAGCTGACCGTATGCTCTATCCCCCTCTTTAGGATAGACGTCCCATCGTCTAGTGAGAGCGTCCGGTTTGCCCCCGAGCTTACCGGGGCGGAACCGGATTACCATGTTGAAGTGGCAGAGGTATTCGGACCACCGGACTTGACGCCGGGTGAGAACCTTGGACGTAGCGAAGTACTCAAGGTTCTTGTGGTCCGTGACAACGTCGACCGGAAGGGAGCTACCCTCGAGGTAGTGACGCCAGATGGTGAAGGCATCGAAGATGGCGAGCAACTCCTTGTCGTGCGTGTCGTAGTTGAGTTCCGCGGGACCAAGGGTCCGGGACCGGAACGCAACCGGATGGATCTCGCCATCGTCTCCGGTAATGGACAGGATGGAGGCGATGGCGTAATCGGAGGCGTCCGTTTCGACGGTGATCTGTCGATCCGGAAGCCAGTGGTGAAGGATGGGCGCTTCCAGGAAGGTGCGCTTGAGGGTGTTGAAGGCATTTTGGCAGTCGACGGACCACTCCCATTTGACGCTCGAACGAGTCAGGCGAGTAAGAGGCACTGTAATCGCTGAGTAATTGAAGATAAAGCATCGATAGAAGTTGCAAAACCCAAGGAAGGACTGAATGTCCTTAACCTTCCGAGGGACCGGCCAGTCCGTAATCGCGGAGACCTTCTCCGGAGACATCCGGAACCCGTCCGGAGACAGGATGTAACCGAGATATTCCGTAGTGGTAACGCTGAACTCGCATTTCGGGAGCTTGCAATACAACCCGGCAGCGCGAAGGCGCTTGAGTACTTCCCGGACATGATTGGTATGCATAGCCGGGTCGTCCGAGAAGATGAGAATGTCGTCGAGGTACACGATGACATAGACGTCGAGCAAGTCCGCGAAGAGCGTGTTCAGGAATCGCTGGAAAGCGGACGGAGCGTTGGTAAGACCTTCCGGAACGACCCGGAACTCGAAGGAACCGTAACGGGTCCGGAATGCGGTCTTCGGCTCATCGCCCGGAGCGACTCGGAGAAGGTGGTAAGCGTGACGGAGGTCAAGTTTGGTATAGATACGCGCCTTCCCGGGAGCATCGAGGAGATCCGCGATGAGGGGAAGAGGATACCGGTCTTTCCGAGTGATCCGGTTAAGACCCCGATAGTCGACGCAAAGCCGGAGGGAACCGTCCTTCTTTTTGGCGAAGAGGATCGGAGCACCATGACTCGAACGAGAAGGGTATATGAAACCAGCCTTCAAGTTCTTGTCGATGAACTCCTGCAGGGCGGAGAGCTCGGCTTGCGAAAGGGAATATACATGGCCGATCGGAGGGACTTCGCCTTCAGCGATTTCGATCTTGAGATCGAACTCCCGATGAGGCGGAAGGTTGTACGCTTCCTCCTCGGAGAAGACGTCAGCGAAGTCGTGGTATTCCGAAGGGAGACCGGAAAGGTCCGGAGGATCGACAGATCCACTCCGGCCATGAAGACCATCGGTAGCAACAGTGCGCAAGGTATACTGGACGGTAGACTTGTCCTGAATGATCGTGTGGTATGCCGCAGCAGAAACAAGAGACACCAGCGGCGGGGAAGAAAAAGGACGTGGACCGGAAGCGTCCGGAATGTCCATAGAAGGACCGGAAGTGTCCATAGAAGGACCGGAAGGAGGCGATGACGTCGGACACGGTGTAGGAGCCGGAGCCGGTTCGACCGGAGCTACCGGGGCCTCGTCCATAGTAGGAACAACCGCAGCAGGAACAGACATAGTAGTCTGAGGTGTCGACACTGAAGATCCGGAACGGCGGGTTTCGAAAGATATCGTAGCATCAGCCCAGTTAATCAACGGATTAAAGCGGGAGAGCCAACTGTAGCCGAGTACCAGTTCGCACGGAGAATCAAGACGGGTGACGTAGAGTTCAATCAAATGAACATCGCCGGAAGGGAACTTGACGAGGAGGCGGATTTGCCGATTAATGATAGAAGAAGAGCCGTCGAGGTACCGGAGAGTTACCGGAGGGACCGGATAGGTTGTCAAGGCTTGGCGTTCGCAATACTCTTTCGAGATGAAGCAGTGTGAAGAACCGGAGTCTATAAGAGAACGTATCCGGGAGTTGAATCCCGAGGCTAAGCGTTGTACAAGAGATTGGGGTATGGTTGAGCATAAGTCCGAATCAGAGTATGTATAGTCCGACCGGAGAAGAGAAAGCATGATATCGACATAAAGGGCATTAGCGGAAAGACTGGACGCGTTGAGACGAACCTCAGGAAGCACTCCGGAGTCAACGCAACCCGGACCGGAGGCTCAGGGATCCGGGCTGCAGTCTAATTTTTTGACCCGGAAGCTTCGGCTGAGGCCGGAGCATCCACTGCAGCACGTCGTCCACCGACCGGACGCTTCTTGCACTCAGAAGCCATGTGACCGGCGCCTCCGCAGAACATGCAGAGGTTGTTCTTGAGACGACGAAGACGTTCCGCCGGATTGAGTTTGCCGGAGGAGTCGAGGAACTTGGCGTACGGCTTGGCGGGTTTAGCCGCCGGAGCGTGAGCGTGCGCTTGGTTAGACGCGGGAGGATTTCCGGTGTTACCGGAGGCACCGGAGTTACCGGAGCCGGATTGGCGAGAGGTGTTCTTGACGGGTGAGGAACCGGATTGCTTTCCACGGTTCCCGCCCGCCGGACCGCCGGTGTTACCACCGGGGCCGGAGCTTTCGCCCCCATTCTCCCGATCCCGATCCTTCTCCGCTTGACGCTTCCAATAGCGCGCGTCGATGGTACGGGCAACGCCTTTGACTCCGAGCAGAGTGTTGACATAGGCGTGGTGAATCATGTCGTCCTTGATCCGGCGGGGCAGACCTTCGTAGAACTGGTGCCGGAGAGCGTTGTCGCCCCAAGCCGTAAGGACCGCGAGCCGGTCAAACGCGACAATATAAGTCGCGATCCGGTCTCCGGTCTTCATCCGACACGAGCGGATGGCACCCTCGGCATCCCCGATAGGATCATGGGGACCGAAGTTCAACTGCAGCTCCAAAACGAACCTCGGAAAGTCTCCGTCCCAGACCGGAACGGTGTTGGAGGTGTCGTAAGGGTTCGGCTCGAACCATTGCTGAGCGGTTCCGCGCAAATAGGAGATGACGAAGACTATTTTGTCCGTGTCGGTCTCGAAATCCTGGCTACGCTCGGCAAAGTGCAAATAGCACTGCGAGAGGAAGGACTGTAGCTTGGAAGGGTCCGAACCGTCGAACAGGTCCGGATTCCGGAGGTTCGACCGGGTGGAGCGCGGAGCGCGAGTTTGGTAAGTTCCGAAAAGGTGAATGGCGGATCGGAAGTCGTTGAGAGTCATGACTAGCAGATTCTCTGCAGCATCTGCCGCATTGACCGGGGGAGCTTGGCCCGGAGGGCCTCCTGGAGGTCCCGGGGGACCACCACCTCCCCCGCCTCCACCGCCACCTCCACCTCCACCGCCACCACCACCACCACCACCACCACCGCCTCCTCCGCGAGGAGAAGGAGGATCTCCGGAACCAAAAGGACCACCAGCAGGTTCGCCGGGGCCTCCGGGACCGGAAGGATAACCACCAGAACCATGCTCAGAAGGTTCATCATCTTCTTCCTCCCTAACGGGAGTGAAGCCACTAAAGGGAATGGGCTCAGGGTTGAAAGTTCTGGTGCGAGTCTGGGGGTGAGGGGAGCGTGGATAGGCGCGAACGTTTTCCGGAGAGAAGTCCGGGGAGGTAACAAGACCCGGAACGACCGGAGAAACGGGAGGGACAGGAGCGACAGGAGGAACAGGATTGACAGGAGGGACAGGAGGAGGCGCGAAGTTTGCCGGAGTATCCGGAAGACCGCGCACGTCCATGGAACGACGATGGATCGTAGGACCGACGAAGGAGGTAGGAATTTCTGCCATAGTGGCCGCGGAGCGAGTGTGCTCGGTGATGGGAGAAAGAGGAACAACGTGAGAGAAGAGACGAGAGTTGCGGCGGTCGGTAGATGAGCGCTCGATGATCGCCGCAGGAGGAGTATCGATGTAGGACATGGGGAAAAGACCAGAGGTAGGTCAGTTTGATTATACTGTTAGATCCCGTGCCGGAGAGAAGCGGATGTAACCCGGAGGGGTAACCGGAGCGGAGATACCGGATGTAACCGGAATGAGCGCAAGCACCACAGGAGAGTAAGGGTGTGCGTACTACCCTGGCCGGAGACGAGACGGAAGGTTCCGGTCGACGAGCGGAGCGGAAGCGGAGCAAGTCGGAGGATGACCGGAAGTGAGAGGCAAAGGCAAGACGAGTAGTCAAGAACGTTAATAATCAAACTGAAGTACAAGACGAGTAGCTACTGGTATTTATAGTAAGTAGGGAACCGGAAGGAGACGAAGAAGTAAGTAGCTAGACAATAAGGATTATCGATAGATAAGGAAATAAGCGAGAAACAATAAGAACAATAAGAATGGAGTCCCAATATGGGAAACGCTCAGTAAACCTTCATTGCGTAAAAACCCAAGTAGCCCGAGGGCTTAGGTCTATGTCGGAGGACGTCCGGATTCGGAGTCCGGAGTCCGGAGTCCGGAGCCTCCGAGGTCTCCGGTAAGTCCGGAGCCTCCGAGGTCTCCGGTAAGTCCGGAGACCGGAGGGGTCGGAGTGAATGTGCATGGATATAACAATAATAGGCATCACTCCAGTGCAGGTCAATCCTCTCTCGGCGTTGCTTTTGTCTCAAAACACCGACATGCAATGGAGTAAGGGTTCTTTCAGAGGGTTCTTTACGCTAACCATCGATGCCAAGAAAGTGAACGCTACCTACTATGCTATGTCGGACATAAGTTCAAGACTTTCTCTTGGAGCCTGCACAAAACGGACTGACACTTTGTTGTAGGCACCTCGAATTTAAACGGCTTCGCGAGCGCGACATTTGTGGTCAATGTGAACGAGAACCATCTTGCACGCCCTGTGGGAGGTGGCGCCGTGGCCGCCGGAGTATTGAAAGCAACTTGATTGCGAGTTTAGTCGTTGTTAAACAGCCCATGTATGATACAGAAGAAATGCGATTGTCTAAGCTATCATGAGGTACATATAATTTTTGACAAACTCCGAAAAACACCCTAGTCGACTTCCTCGACGCTGGGGCCGTCGTCGGAGGCGCCAGGAGCTCCTCCTCCCGGTGCGCCGCCAGGGAAACCACCAGCGCCAGGCGCGCCCCCACTCGAGCCATAGAGCTTTTGCATGATGGGGTTGGCGATTGCCTCGAGCTCCTTCTGCTTCTCCTCGTACTCCTCCTTGGACCCCTCCTGCGACGCGTCGAGCCACTTGATCGTCTCGTTCACCGCGGTCTCGAGCTTGGTCTTGTCTGCGGGCTCGAACTTGTCGGCGAGCTTCTCGTCCGTGATCGAGTTGCGAAGGTTGTAAGAGTACGACTTGAGGGAATTCTTGGAAGCGATGCGGGCGGCAGCAGCCTCGTCCTCGGCTATAAAATTCTAGTCAGAATTATTCAAGAAAAAGAAACAGAAAACACGTACCCTTGAACTTCTCGGCCTCGTTTACCATGCGGTCAATCTCCTCCTTCGACAAACGGCCCTTATCGTTGGTGATGGTAATGCGGCTCGACTTTCCGGTTGTCTTGTCCGCGGCGGAGACGTTGAGAATACCGTTGGCATCGATGTCGAAAGTGACCTCGATCTGGGGAACTCCACGGGGAGCAGGATGCCGGAGAGCTCGAACTTGCCGAGGAGGTTGTCCTTGGTGCGCGCACGCTCACCCTTGAATACTTGGATGAGCACACTGGGCTGGTTGTTGGCATAGGTCGAGAACGTCTCGGACTTCTTGGTGGGGACCGTGGTATTCCGCTTGAGGGACAGAGGCGCGACATCGAGGAGGAGAAGATCCTGCGTCTTCTGCGACGTGTCTCCCGAGGGGATGGCATAGGAATAGCAGAAATATCAGTACAGAATCGCCGCCGCTAACTACTAGGTCGCGTTGAAGTCTAGGAGATCAAACACGAAGAATGGGAAAGCAGAACGAGCTTCTATGCTGCAGAGGGCTGTTTATCGATGCAAGCGTCCTGCACGAAGATCTCGCCACTCGTGCCCATCCAGTCGTGCGTAGTATCGCTTCGCACCGGGAAGGAGACAAGCCAGCGAGTGCCAGAAAGTGCCGCCAAAGATTCCCCTGAGTTCCGGAGGGAGACGAGATGAGGGCTACAGAAGGTAGCAGTCGCTGAAAAAGGACGCGACGAGCCCACATCGTTTCCCATATTGCATCACACCCTAGCACAGCCACTGCCAGCGAAGCAGCGCCGGCGAGAGCGACAGAATACCACTGGAGCAGTCCATCGAACACCGTGGCCGCTACATCGTCCGCCGTACAAGGCAAGCAGTCCTTAAAGCCACGACCAAGGCGATGGGCGAAAGGGAAGAGAGAGGGCAAAGGAAGGACGGACAAGATGTCGACGAGGAGAACAGCCGGAGAGAGTCGGAGTGGGCAGGGGGCATGAGCTGGCGGGGAGGATGAATTGGGCCAGTGTCAAGGCCCGGGCTCGGCTCTGGTGAATCCTTCACTAGATTGACCTGCCACTTTCGCCCTTTTGCTTCCTTCTCGAGCCTCGCTTGCGCATCTCTCCCACCGAGTCCTGCGTTTGCCCCGGTCACGAGCCTGAATGACAGCGGGAGGGCAAAGCCTCTGCCGAGAGCTCTAGTGGATCCCCCTTTCGTCCCAGCATCTCTCCCATATCTCCTTCACCCCGAGCTCAATCATCTCGTCGTAGGTCCTCTCCTCCTCCTGCTCTCGCTCCTCCCGCTGTCTTTTCACCTTCACCGCCAGCTCCCTCACCGCGCTATCCAGCCCCGACGCCAAACCCAAACGTAACGGGACCAGCACGTATCTGCTCTCGCCCGACCAATTGAGTTTGGCAAGATGTAGCATCATCCGACCCTCGCTATCCTGTGCTCGACGAACCACAGCGGACCCCACGACGGCAGGATGTAAGTTCTCCACAAGCGCATCTTCCAATGGGCAAGACACCGAAATCAAGAGCGCCGGTCTTAGCTGCGCCTCGGGTGCCGTCCAATCGTGCTCGGTCAAAGGCAGCGACAACAACTCGAAGAGTACGACGAAGGGGGCGGTGTGGGGTGCGGAGGGTGTGGCTGAGGAACGCCGCAGTCTTTGTCAAGATGCTGGTGAATTCGTCCTCGTAATATTGCTGCAGCAGTTCCCGGAGGAAGGTGCAGTCTTGGCTGGCAAGGATCATTTCGAGAGGTCGTACTAACGGAAGGTCAGTAATGGACTAGACGAGCGGGATAGATCAGACACGGACCTGGCGTCCAAGAGGTGTAGCGATAGCAGATAGCCCGATGTCCCGCCTTCCAATCGGCCGTTTGACACGCCTTGGTACAGTAATAGGCGGCACGGCAGGACGAGCGGCATTTGACTGTGTTTCGCAGGTCGACTATGGGGCACTAGACGTAGGTCAGTAACTGGAGTCATCGATCGTGGAAATAACACCGTGACATACTGCTAGGTTATCGCATGCCCTTCGCATCACAGCCTCAAGACCGCCGAGCCGCTCGATAACCCTGAAATACCGCTGCGTCACCCCAATGAATGCGTTGAGGATGGGGCCGAATGGGGAGGCCATGAAGTCGGATGAGTGGAGATGGGATTGGACACATGGGATGGCCTGGACAGGCGCACCGTAGGCAACGGCCTCGTCGGGGTTGGTGCTCCTGTTCCGCTTCTTGCCGTTGAAAAAATCGGACCCAAGCTTGACGATACGGGGAATACGCGTCGACCCACCGACGAGGACAATCTCGTGAACATTGGCCTTGTTGATCTTGGAGTCACGGAGAACCTTCTCGACGGGCTCCAGCGTACCCCGGAAAAGATCCTGGCAGAGCTCCTCGAAACAGGCACGCGTGAGGGAAGTGTAAAAGTCAATACCCTCGAAGAGGGAGTCGATCTCGATTGAGGTCTGGGCGGCTGAGGACAGAGTGCGCTTTGCACGCTCGCAGGCAATGCGGAGATGACGGAGAGCGTGGAGGTTGGAGGAGAGATCCTTCTTGTCTTTGCGCTTGAACTCTTGCGACTAGGCGATTGATTAGATTTTTGAATGATGTAGACGAAAAACCAATGACGTACGAATTCCTTCTGCTCGCCCTGGTACTCAACGCGAATGTAGGGTTTGCCGGCCTTGCTGAAGACGATGAAGGGCAAGTGCTTCATGTCTGCCTGGACCTCGGCATCGTCGAATTTGCAGCCGATGAGATGCTTGGCGTCAAACATACTAAGAGAAATCAGATATGGGCTGAAACAAAGAGGAAAAACACGCACGTATTAGTGGGTTCACAGTGAGTTGATTTTTGCGGCGTCGCCGATGAGAGGCTCGTTGTCGGAAAAGGCGACATATGAGGGGGTCGTCCGGTTGCCCTGGTCGTTGGCGATGATCTCGACACAATTGTTCACAGTAACGCAAAAGTAGCGCATAAAATCTCGGCGCTTGTTGGGAGGCGGATATCGGCGTGGGTAAGAAGAAGTGGTGGATGGGGGTGATTTGGCTGCGAGATGCTTGACGGTGTGTTCCATTGCACTGTATATCCAGCCTCAACACTCTCCAGTCTCGCGCTGTCCGGCGCCTGAAACATCGAGCGGAATTTGCCCCCAAAGATACATGTTATAGGCGAGGTGCTCGTCGTCCTCGATGGCTGGTGAAAGCGATGCACGGGATATGCAGAGGTAGTCGTCGCGGATGGGAAGGACAATCATGCAAAAAATCGCGATGGTAACTGTAGTCAAGCTGGAATTGGCACAGGCGGGCAGCGATGGCAGAGAGTGTAGAGGAGGGTATATGCGATCCAACGGGCCGCCGACACAAGGGTTGTCTGCGAATGTGGTAATCTCCGCGTTGAGGAGATCTGGGTGGCAGTGGCGTCGACGAGAAGAAAGCGCGTAAAGTTGCTAAGAGTCCATCAATGTAGTCCTGTGCGCACTAAAGAAGACCCGCCTGCTTCAGCCAAAAGCCCAGCGCTGCCCATGCCATCCACCACAGGCGCCAACGACCAGCAAGACGACCTAGCGATGGTGACCACAAACCGGCCGGACTTGCATCCAACCTTCCCAGCCGAGCGAGGGTGGTGTTGCGGTCGGGGACGCAGGAGGACGGTGGAGTTCGTTAGAGAGTGTTGATGTCACATTGTCACATTGATTTCATTCAGACGACACATTCTACTGGGTTCTCTACTTGGTTCTCTATTCTATCTTGCTCATAATGTCCTCTCCCATTATACCCCTCGTCTAGCTGCTGCGCTCCGAGTCGACCTCGACTGCATTGTTGACGGCCCGGGCCCTGCTGCCGCAGACTCCGCCACAGATTCCACCACGGGTTGTCCGCGACCAACACCACCACGCTTACGTCCACCGCGCGCTCTCTTAGATCCTTCTGTGCCCCTCCCTCTTCCATTCCGGGGAGCAACTTCTTCTGGACTCGGAGTTTCTTCTGGAAGGTCGGAAAGATCGCTGAGCGGGTCTTGGTTGCTCGGTGCCGCTGCCGGAACCTTACGCAAAGCCGCTGTGTGCAGGGTTTGAGTATCGGTGACTAGATGATAGCCCATCTACTAACCCTTGGGTGCTGGCCGCTTCGCCTTTGCAGGTCGACGGGAGCTGTCAGTGGCTGGTATTAAAATCCTTCAGAGACGGCAGACGCTCGAAGAAATATCAAATGAAACTTGCCTTTTCCCTGTGGCAGAGCTTGGTCATGAACAATATCGTCTTCGGGCTCCGATTCGGCGACATCGAATACGACCCGTGGCTGGGCTCGTTTTGCGGGTTGACGGGTACTGACAGTGGCTAGTATTAAAATATTTCAGAGACGGCTGACACTCGAAGAATGAAACTTGCCTTTGCCCTGTGGGCGGGCTTGAACAATATCCTCGTCGGGCTCCGAATCGCTGACATTGAATTCGATACGCTGGGGACGGGCTCGTTTTGCGGGTACTCTGACGGGCGCATCAATCTCGTCCTCGTCCTCGATCTGCTCTTCCTCGTCCTCAAGTTGCTCTTCCTCGTCCTCGACTTGCTCTTTCTCGAATCCGACGGGTGGGTCGACGATGTCCTCATTGTCCGAGTCATTGTTCACCGACGACGCTGGGTTCCCATTCCAAATTTCTGACAGTCATTCAGAGTCCGAGTTGCCAATCAATGTTCAGAACATACCGTCAAACCCTTCGTAGGAGTGGTTCATATTGTCATCAACATCCAGATTGGCCATCGCTTCGGCAAATCCCCCAGCGATGTCTTCATCGAGGCGAATGTTGCCGTCCGCACTAGCGATTGCTTGAACTATGTTAACGTCGAAAAAGACAATGCGATTCCAATGAGGAAGAATCGTCCGCCGCACGCCATCCAGGTTGCTCATCAAGAGCTCTTGATGCTTGCGGTAAATGTCGCGGTAGGGAATCTTTGAGGTCTTGCCCACGGCAGCCCAGCTCTGATCAGAGTTGCTGAGGGCGAACATGACCTGTATCATAAGTGAATAAAGAAGACTGCTGAGAGAAATGCTTACCGCGACAATGGTGAAGCAAATACTAGGAATCGACACCGTGTTCAGCTGCCAGATATAGCCAACAGAACCCTTTGCCGGCTCGGCTTTCCCGCACTCTTTAGCACTTGTTTTTCCAAAGAGGATGCCGCGGAGGACCTGTTATAAGTATGAGCACCGAAACATACGAATCATACATGCTTACCATTATCGAATACTGAGTAAAACAGTTGTTGGTCGCTAAAGAGACGCTGAACATCCTTTTTCGTCGAGTGGGGCGGAGCGCCGGTGGCAGGGCGGAGCGCCGGTGGCAGGGCGCGGGGTAAAATATCCGTTGTGCACGAAGAGGTCATTCATGACCCCATATTTCTTGCCCAGATTCTTGATTACATCGAGGTAACCATGAATGTTGACAGCAACCTTCTTGTTCTTTTTCTTGCCTGCCAGCGCGGCGTTGAGCAGTGTGAGCTCCTTGACCTCAGCGGCAAGGCGACCGATGGTGAGCTGGGCCTGTCTCAGCGCCTGAGCAAGGATTAGAGTTGTATTAATATGACGGTATGGGAGTGGCCCTACCGTGCGTAGCTCTCCCGAAGTTGCGTTCTCCGCTGGCATAACAAATTCGTCGTCGTCTGTGTCTGCCATGAATTAACGAGAGTGGCGAAAGGAAGAAAGAAAAAATTGAGATCACGCTGATGGGAACTGCAAAAATTCAACCAATGAGAGTGATCACCGTTTTCGAGACAACATGAGGCCGAATTCACCATTGTCAGCACTGAGAACAAAATTGTGTACTATTATGTGTAGATGATAGGTGCTGAGGTGTGGGGAGATCTCCTGGTATGGCCAGAAAATTCAAATGAATTCGATTCAACCGCGCTGTCCCGGTGCCAGCGGTCGGCAGACGCATCCAGGGTGAAGCTTGGGGATTAAAGGTGTGTGCAGCGCGACGAAAGAGTGCGGCATTGTTTGCTGTCTTGAGACGTAGCCGTGCGGCGCTACACGGTCTATCAGCACTGGAGAAATATAAGGCACGTAAGGCCGACGAGCGGCAGGGCCCGCTACCTGTTTTGAATCAACCAAGTTGTAATTTAGATTCTACAAAATACTTGAGTACTTACTAGCAATTACAGTGTGAATCGGATTTGACGGTGGGATCCATTCGGATTGAGACACCCAAGCTCGGAGAGGCTCGGAGTCGGAATGGCGGTCCAAGCGACGACGAGAACAAAAAGCTTATGATCGAGCACGTGTTCACACACTGCCTCAGCAAGATCGAGGTTTTTACCAATTGTTTTTTGCGCTTCGTATCTAGACCCACTACCTAAAGGTAGCGGAATTATATGATGTTTGGAGACGCACAGCAGTGCTAGCCAAAGCCGGACAGCCTTGTCCTGCGTTTTGACGAGCTGCAGGAAGCGAACCTTCTGAGAGCAGATTCAGTGTGAAAGAACAACTAATGAGGAAACAGACCTGGTTCGCATTGTACATGGTGGCGGAAGCAGAGAACCGAGCGGGTCTTTCCGTAAAAATGATCGGTGACTCCTATTCAGGGAGATAAACGGCCGATGGCGGCGAATTGTGCAGGCAACTGAGCTAGCGGCCGGATAGCGCCTTCTGCCAAGTGAGTTGGACGGCGACAACGATGTTTGGGATGGCGAGAGGAGAGTTGTCTTGCTGGCTGCAGCCGCATTGGGAGCTTCAAGCCGTGGTCACGATGCGAGGAAGGTGGGTGAGGGAGAGAGGTCGAGGAGGTGCTTTACGCGTTCGAGATGTTGAGGATTGCAGACAGCGCTGTAGGAGACTGTTGATAGTGCAGGTCTAAAGAAATTACAGTCGGGTTTCCATGCGCTGGTCTACAAGGAAGATGTCAGGAAGCTTGCACTGCGCAATCGTGCCAGTGAGGAAGACCCACCGCTATGCACCTGTAAAGACGCGGAGCGGTCCGGAGCCTCGTCACAGGGAAATGACGCCGACGACGCACTTGAAGACCCAAGCTATTCATACTGGAAGTCGAGGGAAGCGCCGGCTGAGATGTCCGAGCCGTGCACCTTCCCCTTTGGTTGTCTGACGGCGTGAACGGCTCAGGGAGTGTTGCAGAGTCATCCAGGTCATTGGGAAAGCCTGTTGATGCCTACAGCTGTCGAAAACGCTCGAACAGCGTTCAGAGATACTCGGTATTAAAGGTGGGCAAGCGGGAGACGTTGACAGAGGCGTTGACTGAGCATTTGAGATGTCCATTGACAAGGTGGGCTTGCATTTTTCTTTTCTCTGGCTGAAGACGGGGTCTGAGGGAGATGAGTGCAGGTCGAGAGAGATTCAGTGGAACAGCTGCGCATACTGTGAGGATTGTCGTGCGGGTCGTTGTGGGGAAAGCTGGCGATGTCACAGTCATTGACACCAGTGACCCGGTCGCATTCAACTGCGATGGCTTCGCGTTCGCGCCCGTGTAAAATCTGCAACAAAGTGTACAGTCCTCAAGGAATAACTGGCCATGAAACCTCTTGTGGGAAGAAAAAGCAGGCCACAGAGAAGGCAATTGCTTTCAATGCTCGACATTGAGTATTACCACGGCAACAACTTGAAGGTGCGTCAAAATCCTCAGATTCAATCTGCTCTGGCTCAACAACGAGATATGTAGATGACTTATCGGCTGGAGAAAATCAGCCAGCCCACCACGGTTTGTTTTGTATGCCATCTGAACTCTAATATGACAACGCGCCGTACAGATGACCTCAATCCACGGTCCGCACCCAGTAATTTATATGCTGGGGTCAACGATTGGGAAGGTGGGTTCCGAAAGCTACAGGCGGCCTAACTTCAACCAGCTACAGATGTACCCGATGTAATTTCCCAGTTCGATCTGCCGGACACATCCTTGGCGCAAGATACCGAAATCAAACGCGTCTTTCACCCGAAGAGCAAGCGGGCCACCAAGTATCAGAGTCTTGACGACTGGTTGCGAGAAGATGCACACTGTGATCCGCGCTGCGACGGACCAACACCTAAACTCGACCCTCGACCCTGGTCTCCATTCCCGACACGGCTAGATTTTGATGTCGGTGACTTTGCCAATGAAAACATGCTCAACAAAGGTGCTATAAACGACCTGATATCTCTCATCCGACGTGCCGCGGCCAATATCTCTGACTTTACCATCGCAAATGCCGCGGAACTGGATGACTACTGGAAAAGGGCCTCAACAAAGTGCACGGCGGTACGTTGGCGGAGTTCTTTCAATCCCTGTCTGTATTCACTGTCTTCTAGTTCGAGAAGCGTGACGTTACCGTTCGCTATAAAACTGTACCTCATGTCTTTGAAATGCACGTTCGGCCTCTGTGGCAGTGGACGATGGACTTGATCACTGATCCACACCTCGCGCCTTACTTCACCTGGGATGCTGAGAAGAGTTATCGATTCAACGGAACCAAATATATTCGATTCATCAAAGAGCCCTGGATGGCGGACGAGTATTGGGATCTCCAAGTGTGTCGCTGTTCTCTTCACGCACTCATTAAGCTCAACGATGCAGTCTGGTCTACCTGATACATCCGACGAGCATGCAAAATTGTGCCCATATATTCTGTACGCGGACAAGGCAAAACTGTCGTCATTTGGTACCCAGAAAGGCTACCCTATCATTGCACGGCTCGCGAACATGACTATTGGTATACGAAACACGACGAGATGGGGTGGGGGTGCAGTTGTAGGATGGCTCCCTATCGTATGCCTTTCTTTGTTCAGGTATCATTGAATGCTGAATCCATAATAGGTCGAGGAGGACACAAACGAGACAGGCAAGACTCCGTACACGAATTTCAAAACTGCTGTATGGCATGCCTCATTCAGTGAGCTGCTCGAGTCCATTGCACCATACTCAAAAACTGGCATTTGGGTCAAGTGCGGTGATGGTATTAAACGCCAGCTCTTTCCCGTTCTGCTTATTCTTGCAGCGGATTATGAAGAATTGTACGTGCTCTACAAGTTCTGGGGCAGAAACAACACTGAATACCGATGCAGCTCCGTAATGACATTAATTAGAGGCTACCCATCATTACACCCATGCCCGATTTGCCTCGTTCATCTGGACAATCTATCAGACCCGACCGACTCAAGTCCACTCCGTACTGCTGTCGAATCTGAGCAGGCCGTGAAGGAAGCACGGGAGATGAGTGCTCAGGACAGAGAGAAAAAATTGAAGGACCTGGGATTGCAAAACGTTGAAGTAAGGATTCAGAAGCTTCCTCCCGACTGACCTCTCACGTTTGGTAGAATGCCTTTTGGTTGCTTTCTCCTCGTTCGGACGTTCATCGTGCTTCCTCCTTCGATCGACTCCACTATTACGACAGCGGACTCTGGGGTCATCATCTCTTCCCTCAACTCAAGGCTCATATCGACGCAAGCGGAAGACGACAACTGTCTGTTCTCGATAAACAGTACGTATTTACACATCATATTTAATCATGCACTGACCGGCTCAAGGTTTGACAAACTCCCACGATGGCCAAATCTCAACCATTTTGCGACAGTTTCCAACATCAGCTTTAACGATGCTTCCAAGCATCGAGATGTCGCGAAGATGGTCATTTTTGCTGCGCACAACCTTTTGAAAGACGCACTGGGCCAATTACTTCTACAATGCATCCGTGCCTACCTTGACGTTGACATGTACCTCGACCTCCAGTTGCAGACAGAGGAAACAATTGAGGAAGGTCAGGAGGCACTCAAGAGGTTCCGTATTCTCCTCAAGGTAATCCACCGATTCGCCGCAGAGTCATCTATTGATAATGTTCTCCAGGACTATGCGGAGGCCTGTCAGGAGACTGAGTTTTCGAAAAGTTGGAACTTCCCCAAGGCTCACTTACACCAGCACGCCTTCCGCGACATCCTACGGAAAGGTGCGAGTCGAAACTTCGGCACGAAGAACGACGAGTCTATGCACGGTAAGATACGCACCGCGTATCTTAGACTGACAAATTTCAAAGATGTTGCACCCCAGGTAAGCGATTAATCCAATGTGCATTATGACGTTGAAATCGACTCAGATCTTGGGTTTTGTTCACCGATCCACCGTTGGGAAGTACATTCGGGAGCAGTTGGAGGTGTTGGACAGGGCGGCGGACAATGGCGATGATGAGGACAGCGCGCAAGATACTGTCGAAGAACTTGGAAATGCCTGTCTCGGGGGTCGGCGGAAACCTGTTGCCTTTGCAGCCCTGGAGGAAGAACACAAGGACGACCTTGCTTACCACAATTTTCGCTCTCGCTTTTCCACTTTCTTGTCGGGATTCCTCCAGGTGTATGGACATGCGCTACCTGGCGCAAAGCCCACCAAGTTTCTACCCCAGCAGGAGGTTCGGACAACTTGTTATGTCTCGCACTGAGTCTCATCACCTTCAGGTCATTCCCCATGCAAACGTTGTCGACTGGAAAATTTATTTTCCAACGTACAGATCCGGAAGCGACTTTGTTCGGGAAACTGCACGCGAGGTTCGTGGAACTGGGTGAAGGAAGTTTGCCTAAAAAG
Source organism: Mycena amicta (assembly GCA_029282125.1). Lineage (NCBI taxonomy): Eukaryota > Fungi > Basidiomycota > Agaricomycetes > Agaricales > Mycenaceae > Mycena > Mycena amicta. The sequence goes on along the minus strand of JARIHP010000042.1, from coordinate 164,398 downwards.
GACTTGAGTTGGGAGTGGTGTGGGGTGAAGGTGTGTAGGTAGAACCGTACGTAGTTCTAACTAAACAGGAGCGTATACCGTAGGTGTCTACTGCCTCGAACAGTAGATGCGTAACTTGTCTTGCTTAGGTTTGGCGAATAACAAAGCCCCTCTTGGACTTGGTACCCGTGGACGTATATACGAAGGTCACACACAGTAGTCTGACAACAACGTATGGGATCAGTAAGCTCACTAAGACAAAGGTGAACTTAATGACAGGATCAACGTGGGTTGATAGGATCAAGTAGGATTGATAGGATCAGATGGCAACTTAATGTGGGTCTATCGGAGATCACACTAGGTCTGAGGACGGTAAAACGGTAGTATTCAGTCTAGGATACAACCTAGAGTACGCTAAACGAATACTAAGTACTTCTGAAAGTGGGGGATTCTATGTTGTTTTCGCCTCCGGGGCGCCCCTTATATACTATTTCGAGTGCTGCGGACTGCGGACTGCGGACTGCGGTCACGTCACGGTCACCTTGTGACTTTTGTGACTCCCGTCACCCTTTTCTGCATCTGCTCCGAAATTTGGTCCGCTGATAAATGTCACACCTGGTAACACATTTGATGGCTGACTAATCTTGGTCTACAAGTTAGTGTTTATTAGGAATTGAAGAAGATGAGCGGGCAGGTACTATTCCTTGTTATATGCCAAACATTTTTCATACACGACATCCGCGGCGAACAGATCTTCCAACTGCCCTCAGTTGGGTAACATGGAATGTAGCTGCAAGCCACTTCTTCAATTCTCCAACGTCGTGATTCCAACAAAGAGAGAGAAAGAGCTTGCATAGTAAAGGAAAACAACGAGCGAAAGGAAAGAGAAAAACAACACACATACACGAGCTATTCCTTTTACTACAACACCACAACTCCGTAGATCCACACAAGGGCGCGCATCACCTCCTGGAGGACCATGGTAGCAAGGATGTGAGGGTACGATACTCGTCCATTGACACGGTGGTAGCTGGCTCGCACTGTAGCCCGGCGGCGCGCCTGCGCGTCATACAACTCCATGTACGCCCACCACCAATCATAGGACCAAATGTGGGTAACGGTCCACACACCATGCAAGTCGTCGACAGTCTTCAGCTTGGTGCCAACAGCGATGCGCCTGTCGGTGGTGGTGTCGAGGCCAAAGTATGAGTTGCCAGACTGGGTGTCGACCAAGTTGAGGACGGAAACACGTGGGACGTATGGATCGCCAACCAAAGCGATGAGAGAAAACAGTAGTGCGGGGGTTGCGTCTGGCTCGAAAGAACTGAGTAAGGATGGATGGAGGCATGGTGTGGCCATCGAAGCTGCCGAGCCGACCGCGAATTGGGTAAACATAGTCGCCATAGTTCGATCCCAGGAGAAGGACGCGTTTCCAGTACGGAGGCGCCCCCACATTGACAGACTCCCGAGTGTACCGGTCGCTGCACGTGGGAGGGGAAGTGTGCTGCTCATAGTAGCGCCACTCATCCTCTGTATCGTCATCTCCGACCGTAAAGTGAACGGTGCGCGGCTGGCGCGGCGGGGGCGGAAGAGGCCGGGGGTGCTGGATAATGATGGACTGGGGTGGAGGACTCTCCCCTGGGTAGTAGCAATCGCCGATTCCAAAAGCGAAGCGGTCGTCGGGGACAGTGGACATGTACAAGCGTAGAGGCGATGGGGCAGTCGAGGATTCTGAAGGAGCCGTCGAAGATCGCCTCCCTTTATATTGGTCGGTGGCGCCCTCGAGTCATCCGCTCCGCTGGTCGATTTGTTGCGGTTTTCCGTTAAACTCCTTGCCGTTATTCGGATTCTGACTCTGTGCTACTCTCTGTTCCCGAGTCTCCCGATTCGTCCAGATCTGACGAACTACCTTCAGGGCTTCCCCGGCGCATAAAAGCATGGCGGCGGGTGATGTACGGAGATAAGCGAAAGGCGGCGACGGGGTTCTTGGCGAAAACAGCGCCGTCCAATTCACTCAGGATATAAGCACCCCCAGCGTTCTTGCGAATGACTTGGTAAGGCCCTAGATAGCGATCCCCGGTCTTGCGCACCATGCTCATTTGATTCTCAATCCCGACATTGCGGAGAAGAACAAGCTCCCCGGGGTCGTAATCGCGCTTAAGGAGACGATGCTGAAACTTGCGTTCGAACTGGCTTTTGGATCGGAATCGGGACTGAGCTAGGGTATCTGAAGCTTGCTGTACGTCTGAGTTAAGCTTAGACAACTGCCGAATTCTGAGAGCCAACAGCTCGGAAGTGGACATGCCTGGCTTGAACCCCGTAACCAGGAACGTGGCTTCAAAGAGATCAAAAGGAAGTATTGGGTCGGTTCCGTGAAGTAGTTGGTATGGTGAGAAGCCTGTAATACGGCTCACGGTAATGCGGTCTGCAAACAGGGCCAGAGGGAGTTTATCAGGCCATTCAGAGAGCTTTCCATTGCATGATTTGACTATGGCTTCCCGCAGTGTGAAGTGCCCTCGCTCGACCTTGCCTGTTGCGTGTTTGTTGTACCCAGAAATCCACACATGTGGAATCCGCAAGCGTTTCATGAGTTCTTCAAAACCGGCCTTGACCTCCAGGCCATTGTCAGTGCTTACGCGTCTTGGGCAGCCGTATCGACAGTAGATATGAGACCAAAAGAAACGCGCCAAAGTAGTGGCAGTAGCGTCCTCGATCGCCATAGCCTCGCAAGTCCCCGTGAGATCGTCCCTAGCGGCCACTATCCGGGTGAACCTCCCCGATTTGGGCATCATCATGATGTCGATGTAGATCTTCTGGAACACAGCAACCGGGGTAGAAACAGAGATTGGCTTTTCGAATTTACGTGTACTCCGAACTTGACATGTATGACAGGATGCAACGTGGTGGGAAATGTCATTTCGGAGTCTGGGCCAATAGAAACGCCCCCGCAGCATTTCCCAAAGTGTCCGTACCCCCTTGTGACCGAGGTCTTCGTGAGCTTGCGTCAGAATTTGAAGGCGTGTGGCAGAATCCAGGATAACGAGCAGTGGCTGTCCCCGCGGATTGCGCTTGTATAATTTGTTGTCCTTCACCATGAACTGAGTCGCTTTCCGAATGAAACGTTGGTGCAGTTGCAAGGTAGGAGAGACTGGCGCTTCCAATGTCCGTAGGAAATGCTCGATATCTCGTAAGTCTGACTCTTGCCTGGTCCGAGCTAGAAGTGATGACGGCATCCCCAGTGCGGGGTGAGCATGCTCCCCAAGTGGTACCTGCTGAATTAGCAATGCAATTTCATCCAGCCACGTGTCATCATCATCCTCCGCGGTCTCACCCGGTGCGAGGCCTCGGCGTGAAAGAGCATCCGGTCCTTGAAACTTGGTAGCCGGTACGTGAACCAGTGCAAAGTGAAACATAAGGATACCTTGAATCCAGCGATTTACTGCAGCGTCGGGTTGTAGGTCGGGACTATTGAGCAGCCCCGCGATGTACTTGGCGTCTACCTCCACACGCAAGTTCTCCATCCCAATGATATGAATACGCCAATGGCGAAGGGCGCGGTACAGGCCAAACAGCTCCAGCTTGGGTTGCGAATAACGAGACTCGCGTTCGCTCATGGGCAGAGAACCATACCGAGCTGGGCGCCGTCGCCCTTGTTCATCCAACTGAGAAAGCACCATTCCGTTCCGACAGAGCTTGAGTCGACCGAGAGAATTATTAGTCGTTTCGAAGGGTAGTCAATGGGTTGTGAGTGCCGGAGCCGAAGCGACAAGCTGTTTGATTGCTTCAAAAGCGTCCGCCCTTCGTTCATCCCACACGAAGTCCACTCCTTGCCGATAAAGTTCCGTCAGAGGTCGAATGATACTGGAGTAATTCGGAATCCAGTTACGCACCGTTCCGCAAAGTCCCAAGAAACGACGCACCTCCTTCGGTGTTGCCAATGCTGGCCAGTCCAGTATAGCGGAGACCTTCTTGCGGTCTGGAGTACGTCCCTCAGGTGAACATAGCTGACCCACAATAAGCGCTTCCCAACGGCATATTTGAACTTTCACGCCGGAAAAAGTACCCCCTGCCAGCTTGACCTTGTGCATGATACGATGCACAACCTCCATATGCTCCCAGATAAACCGCCGAATTCCTGGGTTCTCCGGAAGAGTGGCTGGCCTTCCTTCACTGGTCGAGATATGCTGAGACTGGGCCTTTTATCGGGAGATCGTCGATAAAAACATCAGCACAATGAGGAATTTCGTCATGTAGAATGAAAACCATACACTTCTGAAATTCAGCAGGGGAGTTTGTATATCCAGTTGGCATAGAGGTAATGCGCAGAAGACCTAGCGGGGTCATAAAGGCAGTCATATCGCGACTTTCAGGATCCATTTTGCGAGCATCGAACCCCCAGTAAAGATCAAATACTGTGTAGCATTGACGCCCAGCGAACCCTTCTACAAAGTTATCAACGATAGGTAACATCCCTGCATCCCTAATCGAAACCTTGTTCAGCGGTTGTAAATCGTGAACAATTCGCAGCTTACCGCTCTTCTTCACAACGCAGAACCAGCGAGAGCGATAGGAAGACTGGCAACCCTCGTAGACGCCAGCTTCGATCTTTAGCTTAAGCACTTCAATGACCTTCGTAAGAATCCCAGGTGGTATAGGGATATTCTTGTACTCCCAAGGAACGTGAGGAACCGTAGCGATCTTGTATGGGCTGAAGTAATCGTCCCGAAATGTTCCGTGCTCACTATCTTCGAAGGCTAGAGCTTGTTCGTTAAGAGTAAGAACATGGAGAACGAGCTTTTCTTCTTCCTCTGAGAGAAAACCATCAGTATTAACCTCCAGTAACGCCAGCCGTTCAGCAGTAATGCGTTGAGTGGGTACGAACGGTGGTGGGTGTCGCGTTAATTCTGGTAGGGAGAGCTCTGGGATCTCAGGAATCCGCCGCTTGACCTCATATTCCGGAGAGAAGGTTGTAGACACGGGACATACCTGCTTGTCCACTCGCTTGTACATGGTAAAGGCAGGTACCGCCTTCCTGCTTGAATCCTCCATCTCCACTGGATACACAATGTATTCATCGTCGTCTTCAAGTACGTCACGGTCTCCTTCCGGAGTGAAACCCAGGCCAGACCTTGAAGTCTGTATTGTTTCCCAATCTTGAAAGGCATACGCGAAGCAGTTGACTTGAGGTAAAGAGTCAGGCTTGCCAGGTTCATTCGTCTCATCACTCAGTCGCAACCCATTATGTAGCAGCATCCGAATGTATTGCTCCAGCCAGTATACACACGTGCGCAAAACAGGAACAAGGACTCGTTCTACAAGTCCATTCCAAAAACATACGAGCCCAGCTACAATTTCCATCAAGAAAGACACGAACCCAGTCGTATCAAGAATGCTTCGTAACCGTCATGAAAGTCGTGCGAGTCGGTTGGAATACCCGACTTGGTGTGGGTCGTTAGTCGTGAGTCGACGCTGTTGGAGCGTCCGATGGCGAAGCTGTTGGAGCGTCGCGTGAAGAGGGCCGTAGTTGTTGCGGAACGTCCATCGAAGATGTTCGTCTACGGTACGGCAGATCCCATCGATAGCGACACGAACGTCGCATGGAAATGTCCAAGAAAGAAGAAAGATCCCAAGAAAAAGTAGGGCGGCATAGATGAGTGAGACCGAGGCGAGAAACCGAGACATGAATGATATGTACGTTGGAGGCATCACAACGTGCTCGTGAACGGAATGGGAGAGCGGCAAGGAGAGTCGTCCCGGACGGTCCGAAGCATCGAGGGCGGATGCACGCGCAAGAGGAGAGAGGCAAGCGAGGAGATATATATATACCAGTGGGCTGGGCGGCACTTCCAGAGCCCGTCGTAGACGAGACCTCACTAGTCGTTGATTGTCCGTATCGATGGCGAGAGATTGAGCGTTCACGTCCGCGGCGAACAGAAGTGAACTCGACTCGTGGTATAGTCCGTATCCATAGCTGAATGTTCGCGTCAGTACATCCGCGGCGAACAGAAGTAGTGTGAACGTACGCCGTTTATAGTATCCATTGCGCAAGAGTAGGCCACCGTGTAAGGACGGCATTCTCGGTAGCTTCGCGGTCGCTGGCTTCGTTGTCCGCAAGCACCTCGTCGTCGTCTTCTGAAGGACTATCGAAGGAACCGTCGTCAAGTTCGTATAGCGCAGCGTCGGCGACGGTGGTGTCGATGTCGAGAAACGTCGGTAACGGGTACTGAGGCGTTGGCGCAACAACTGGACTTGCTTCTCGATGTCGAAGGATATCTTCGTGAGCTGCGGATCGACTCCCCACGGGCGCAGAGGCAGGCCGGGAATTGGAGAGACTTGGAGAGGAGAACGAGAGCCGTTGGAGAAAACTTGGAAGGAAGTCGTACGTCGAGACGTTTGCTTCTTCCGCCGTGTCGTAAGGAACTCCATCAGCCAAGTCGCCGGCGCTATCGTCCTCCTCGAGCCCTCCCGTAACATACAGCCAGTCCAACGATGATACGCTGCTAACGTCGGACTCGCAAACGTCGCTATAGAGCGAGTCGTTCGCGTCGGCCAAGTCAGAAGAGTCGGGAGAGTCGAAACAAATGAGGCCCGGTAGATCCCGCGACCAGTAGCCTTGGTCGCCAGCCGTGAGGTCGAAATCGAGATAACCGTCTTCAAGGAAACGACGAATGACCTCCTCGCATGTATAGCGGACGCGGAGGAACTCTTCAAACTCCTCGGCCTCCTTGTAATACCCGTTCTCGTGAAGGAGCGAGTAGACGATCTCGCAGAGTCCCATTTCGTGGTTCTGGAGAAGGGGGTGCGTGAGAAGACGTCGTCGATGGGTCGGGTACCGGCAGTGCTCAAGCCACTTATAAAAACCATGCAGGAGGTCCGCCCCTTGTCGGCAGAGGAACGGCAGTACGCGGTGTAGGAAGGCAAGAATGGATTGTCGAGTATACAGTGCTTCGTGGTGCACGTCAAAATGTGGACCGTCTGTCGCCCTGTCAGACTGGTACGTCGATAGAAAGAAGTAGAGGAACATACAGAAGAATGATTCTTGAAGCTCGTCTCGTTCGACATCGACAACGATGGGGGGGTAGTTCCGGTCCCAGTCATACTCTGTACGCTGCCCATTCGGTCCCAGCATGCGGCTCCAGTCGACGAGCTGTCCGAGCCCGCTGCGGTCGTACGCATGATGCAGGGCTGTGCATAGGGCTGTAAAGGCGAGCGCATGCTCCATGTCGAGTTCCCGAATAACACGCGAGATTTCTGCATTCATTTGCCCCCCAACACTGCTATCTCCTTCGTACGGAAAGACGTGCGTCCGCATCTCTGTTATGTAGTGCATAAACGACCGTCGTTGCCCAAAAGCCGGCGCGAATGGGTCGGTAGTCGAGTTGGAGGATGGGGAAAGCGGAGGGGCGGGCGGAGCTAGTGAGTACAAGAACGTCGCCGGCGCTCCCGAGTCCAGGACCGCCTTGTTCGGGCCCAGTGGCGCTACTTGGAAGGCCCTCGCCTTGGCATATTCTGTCAATGGGAGCAAGGGAGCGTCGTCGTAAGTGGGTTGCTGACTAGGGAAGTGGGTCCATGTCGGATTGTTGACAGTATAACCAGCGTCCGCCCGGTACCATGGTCGTTTATCGTCAGCGCGCTCCTTTCCCTTCGAAGGTGCGGGGTACTCCACCGCAGGCGGCGGAGGGACAAGAGCTGTTGCGACGTAGGGCCGATAATCGAATGGTGGGTTGGTGGGGATGCGGAGCGAGGCACCGAATTGCGGGTACGGCGATGCTGCTGTCTGCTGAGCTACGAGTTCCCGAGCTTGGTTTGTCGACGAATCATCCGAGTCTTCGAGATAACGTGAATGCACGATGGATTCCAGAGGGAGGGAGACTTCCGAGCGGTCCCAGGGCGTTGATTCGTAACCCCAAGTTTGAAGCGCACGCTCGAAGAACGAGTCGTCTCCAGGCTCTGATGACTCGAGTTCCTCAACCACACCCATGGCCTCCGTTGGCAAGTTCCATCCCCAGAAATGGCCGTCGTCGTCGAGTGGCGGAGGTGGCGAGTTACCGGTAGGAGATCCTTCACGACTGCGAAGCGGGTCGGCGAGAGGTGGATGCACCGAGCGAACCACGCACCTCGTAGCCCAATACCACAGCTCTCGCGCTTCCTCCAGTCGTCCTTGCGCGAATAGCTCGCCACTTTCGTCGATAAGGTCTCGTATAACCAGGTCATGAGAAGTCACCGAGACGAACGAGTCAGAGCCTGTGAAAAACTTCTCAGCGACCGAAATTCTCCCGCCAGACGACTCACTGGTATCAAACTCGTCGTCGGTAACGTGGTCGTTGAAGGAGAAGGAAGGGGTTGCCGGCCTTGACGAATAGAATACTTGCAATGGATCAATTGTAGTGGGTGAAGGTGAACGGGTCACACGCGTGAGTGATGGCGGTACGGTCGTTCCGAAACCATCATCTGTACCTTCTTCGCCAAGATCCTGCGTCGCTCCTTCGTCAACGTCCCACGTCACCCCTCCATCTTCGAAACCCTCGTACGAGTGGTTCATCGTTGGATCTTCGAGGTCCTCTGCCAAATGCATCGCCGCCAAACTCATCTCAGCGCGGGCAATCTCCCGTTCGAAAGCCCGGTCGACGGTGGCGTTCCAATCGCCCGAGAACGCGGAAGATGGGTCGAGAGGAGTGGAGGGCTCGCCATCGAGGAGTCGATGCGTCAACTGGTGCGTCAGTCTCTGTGTCTGGATCGCGTCGTCGAGTTCGTTGCTGATTTTATCAGCCCAGAACCGATATACTCTTGTCGCGTTAAGCGCGATCTCGACTTGCTCCTCTGCTCGCTCCGCCAGTAGCACCTGAGCCGTGCGCAGCGCGTCATGGAAGATAATCCAGCTGTGGATTCGCCCAGCGCCGGTCTGCTCTTGCGCTTCCCTAGCGAGCTGCTCGACGTTCGACACCGCACCAGCAACAATGCGGCTGTACAGTTCGGATCGTTGGGCCTGCGGGACGAGCAACTGGACCATTTGGAGTGCGTGATTGAAATGCGGAAGGGTGGGGGTGTCGGGTAGGAGCCGGGCCAGGTTGTCTCGGAACTCCTCCCCGAGCTCGGAAGCTGCCTCGAAGAGAGGATCTGGGAATGTCGCTGCTGGGTTGCCCAGCGATAGCCCGAGGTTCTCGAGTCCTGTCTCACTCGTTAGTTCGTTTTTCGTCAAGAACGCGCACAACGTACCCGCTACGACTGTCCGGGCCAGTTCCTCGACCGGGTCTGGCGTCCACTCCGGGGTCGGGTCGAAGCGGGGCATGGTAGAGTTCGGTGAGGTCGAGTCCAGCGATTCCGTGTTCGTTGGGGCCGGAACGAGGTGAGACAAAGGGGAGGGACGTGGCATGATATCTTGGGGTCGTGTTTGCGGTTCGCCCTCCTCTAGCAATTCCTCGCCCTCGTCCTCGATTTCCATGGGCTCTTCCTCGATTCGAGACATTCCTCGGCCCGCGCCCTGCGCTGCGACCATCGCCAGCTGAATCTGACGCGCCTGCGTCAGTATACCTTCGTCCAGAAACGGGAACGGGGTGGGAGGTCGGTCGCGAGGGGGAAGCAACAAGCGGGCGCGTTGCGGCAGTGGCCGGATAACGCGTTGGTCGGGAGCCACGCTCGCGTCGAGCGTTATTGGAAGGCGGCGAAGAATACGGGGGTCGAGGGTGGACAGATTGCGGTGTGGGAGAACCATTCGGGTGTGGGTGGGGACGTCCTGCATTGTTGCCAGGGTGTGGACGGCCGCGACCTCGTCCACGTTGTACAGGTGGACCTCCTCGTCCTCGTCGATATGGTGGAGGGGGGGAAGGGGTACGACGAGCGGAAATGGGGGCGGATGCGGAAGGATTGCGAGAGGTGGGGGTGTTGACCCCAGTTGGAGGTCCATCGCGAACGACGGCACGACGGGTACAAGCAGAGATGGCCAGTGGGGTGTATCAAAAAAGTGGGGGACGTTGGGCGAAAGAATTGGGACTGGGTGAGCGAGCTCGTTTGACGCGCCGACATTATTATAACCTAACTGAATTTCAAAAGGCACCGACTCATCTTTGTCCTCCGGTCTGTTTTAACGGAACTCTCCGTCTTCAAGCTCGCCGCTGTCGCGTTCTGGCCAGGCACCAGACAGAGTCAGCCATGGGAGACGTTTTCCATGGTGCGTGATTTTATTATGAGCTTGTTTTTCACATAATAAATTTGACACCTCCGTATCCAGCTCTGACGCTTGCTCCGTCGCGGGCCTTTCTTCGCGTTGGTCCTCAAGCATGCCTTCAGCAGATCTTGTCGACGGACTCTCACCATTTTTCGCGACCCACGGTGATGTGTGTGCTTGGCGAACTAACTACAAAACTAAATCTGTGACCGAATAACACTAATCCTAAGACCTCTATACTCTGAATAAGACTTGTGATAGTCAAACTCGTTGTAAATCGGTGTAAGGGAGTGAAACCGAATAACACAAATTCAATCAAATAGCTAATAGACACTAGCGAGTTCAGAACCCTGGGTACAGGGCCTTTGGTGGGGGTGCAGGGTAGGTAATTCGAGAGTTTGTAAAGCGCACGTAAGACGTACTATCGACGAGCCTTGATGGGGCGGCCAAATACGATGTCCTAGTCCTTAATCGGTAATCTTCCTAGTCTTCGGTCTTCTGTCTTCCTTATTCTGTTCAATCCTTGTTCACTAATCACTAATCACTAATCACTAATTCTTGTCAAACACTCTGATATCTTGATGTCCGAATAACTCTTGGCTCAATTCACACAATCCAAATCCGATTTAAAGTTGTAGCCTTTGCAGTCTTGTAGCTTAGCTAAACCCCAGATCGCGGCCTCAATAGGTGGGCGATTCCGTGGCTACAGTGTACCGAAATCCTACTTATATACCCTTGTCTGTGTCATATCTGTGTAGTAAAATATCATGATGGATCGCCGATACCAAGCCCTCGAGTCATAATCGTACGTAGATCCCTGATCCGAATTGTGATTGGTCGTTAATCGGTATGATGCCCCCCAATGGTCCATGTAGCGGTTTTGCCCTAAGTTCCAGTGGATAGTCCTCGTTCGTAGCTCTCCGTGCATATGTGGTTTTTCCCACACGGCCCAGTAGTTCCGAAGTTACGGCCCTTGCGAGTTTTCCGGATAAGGTCATCAGGCTTACTCTGTCGGCTCTCGAGTTTTGTAATCTTCGGCATCCAACGGCTTGTCGCTCTCGGCTCCGATTCGGGTTTCATTGGTCCGATAGGTCCCGGCCCGTGCTTCTCCGCCATCTTATCACAAGTCCGATTATCAAAACTGTTATTCCGAGACTGCCAGGTCTTATTCGGTGTTTATCCCTTTGAGTGTTTTGCACCGGATTGGATGGGTCCAGGCTTGTGGGCTCTGCTGGTATGTATAGACAGAGACTTTGGAATGCGCCGCGGGTCGTCAACCCCATTGCAGACCTTGTTCACTGTTGCAGATATCTCCCAACTAGCTATTCGGGCTCATACTAGTTCTCTGATGTGCGCACCGAATAAGCGCGAAAAGAATGACTTTCCACGCCTGTTCCAGAGAGCGGCTTATCATCTCCCCCATTTTCAAATTCCGACTGTCCCCAGTCGCTGACAGTGCTTATTCGGTGTTTGACTCCCTGACTTGGACTTGACGCGAATCCCATCAACCGTCGGGCATCAAAACATACGTTGCCGTATATGATAAAATCCCGATTAGGTCTTTACCCGTTTTGGGTTGTATGGGTCCTATGCACAGCCCACTTCCTTTTTCGGCCATGAATTGATTTTTCCCGTTTCTTTGCCTTGAGTTCTTCCGCTGTCTGCTTGAAATTACTGCGCCTCGGAGGCCTTCATTTTGCGGTCCTAATAGCCCCTTATTCGGTCGACATTGTTTCTGGGCATTTCTTATTCGGACTTGCTAGGCGTTCAGGGTCTTCTTCCCACGGTTCCGTTAAGCTTCGTATTTGAATTGCGAGGGTTTTCCAGAGTCTTGGTCCAGATCTCCGCAGCTCCTGACTCGGGTCTTGTAAAATATTTGTCCGCCGCTCCATTTCCACGTCAAGTCCCTTTTAATAGGGTCGTGCTCCGTGATCCCTCCATTTCTTCTTCCTTTCCCCATCATGTCCCTCACATCCAACTCTGCCGCGACTGTCGAACTCTCCGACTCCCCATATTGGCGCTATTTCAACAACCCGGATATCCAGCCTCTCCTGGATCTCTTCCGCGACCGCCGTAACCTTTCTGCAAAATCGTTCGCCGCCATGCATCCCGAGGCCGAGGTAGTTTCTGCCGTCAACCAGGCTCTCCCCGTCGTCGTGTGTCTTTCTCTCTCCCTTTCTTTGCTTGTTCTGACTCCCCTCAGCGCATGCTCATGCACCTCACCGGCCGCTTGTCGCTTCCCGAAACTCCTGACTGGCTCGCCGTCATGTTCCTCGAACTCAACGTCTTGATCAACGACATCCCTACGACGAACCAGGAGATGGACGACGACTGGGACTTTTTCACCGTTGACCTTTGGCATGGGGTACGTTATCCGGTCTTCGCTCCTTATTCGGTCTTGTTGATCGCTTTTTAAGGAACCGATCGACGATCTTGGCTTTCTCCCGAAAAATTTCAAAGTCCCTCCGCAGACCAAATGGTTGGAAGTCCCCGTTCCCGGTCGCACTCTTCGCCGTACCGCCAAAATCGTTGCTCACCCCTCCGACCCCGAGTTGTCCGACGACGAGGACGATGACGAGGATCTTGTAATCGTCCCGCCAAAGTACGTTCTCCCTTGTTTTTGTTCTTTTATTCGTTTTCTGATCTTGGGTTATTTAATTTCTCTTAGATCCCAGTCGAAACGCAAGCGCCCGGAGGAATCTGAAGTGGAGTCCGAAGGAGATGAAGAACCCGCCGACTCGCGTCGCCGTCCTCAAAAACGCCGTCAGAAGGAACCAGCCGCCGAGTGCGTTATTCGGTTTTCTTTTCTCTTCGTCCTGACCACTCCCCTAATTATAGGGTCAAACAAGAGCCTCCGATTAAGGATAAATCGAAGGGGAAGGCCACAGCCGTTCCGGTACGTATTCCCCTCTTATTCGTTCTTCAGTCTTCTTCTTGCTAATTGTTGTTCGGTAGAAGACTACGCCTTCCAAACGCAAGCCCCGCGGCACACCTAGTGTCGCAATCATCGAGGACTCCGACGAAGAAGCGGAAGCTCCCAAGCCGTCGACCACTAAGAGACCCCCGAAGGCCAAGGTTCGTCCGAATATGTTATTTGGTCTTCTTCTTTATTCTGACTTGAACTTCTTCCAGTCCGAGGCTCCATCGAAAAAGGACAAGGCTTCGTCGGCCAAGGGCAAAGGTTCGGCGGCTAAGAACGAGGCAGATGACGACGAGGACGATGCCCCGGTGCGTCCATCATTTCTCTCTTTCTTGCTACGATTCACCCTCCCTAGGTCGTCGACGAGCTTGATCCTACTTATCGCGAAATCCTCAAGCGAGCTGCCCACGGCTTTGTCCATGTCTTCAAGACTCCGCACTCGAGTACGTCTCTTCTTGGCCCATCCTTGTCTTCTTGACGATTCTTGATAAGCTTCTTTTTCCTTCGACCATCCCACTGACGGCAAGTTCCATTTCGGCGGTATTCGGGTCTCCAACGCCAAAACCTTGCGCAAGACTCATCTTCTCGAAAAACATTCCTACCGCGGTCGCGTTATTCCGGATGCCGGTCCCGACGAGTACCCCCGCTATTCCCCGCTCATTGCGAACAACTTGCGTACTGCTACCGTCGATGACACCGACGTAGTTCGTATTTCTTCTTATTCGGTCTTGACTTTTGCTTATTCGGTCTTCATTTCTAGCCCAACTGGCCTTGCTCTGAATGCAATGCCCGCGGCCGCGTTTGTGTTCGCCTCGGATATGGCATTCAATGCGTCGCTTGCAACTCCGAAAAGGACAAGGGCAAGTATTGTGACCATACTTTTGCCAGCTCGCACATCGACAAGATCATGTCGAATATTCGCCCGCTGATCTTCGCTTCCGAATACGGTAATCTGTCTTCTTTATGTCCGAATAATCTTGTTCTGACTTGGTCCTCGTAGTCGGTCAACGCGCTGTAGTCGATATGCAGGAGTCCATCTCCCAGATGAGCGCCATCACCCTCGCCTACCGCGTCGCCGCTCGCAAGACCATGGACTCCCTCAGCGAGTTCTACCGCTATGTCTCGGACGTTCTTGAGACTCATGGCAACGACGGCTTGGAACGCCGCATCGAATGGAACGATGGCACCGACGTCGACTTGATCGACCACCTCGACGAGTTCTTCAAGACGCACGAGGGCTTCATGCAAGGCTATCCGACCTCGTTGAAGAACCTCCTCGACACTCGGAAGAAGGTCAAGACCGACAAGGACAAGGATGCGGAGGAAGACAAAGATGAGATCGAAGACGATAGCGCCCCCGTTGGCACTAAGGTACCTATTCGGTTTTCGCTTAATCGTTCTTGACTCAACTTTCTCCAGCCTGTCGCTTCGACCTCGTAGATCTTTCCTCCTGCTTGATCGTTCGTCTCGTCGAGTTGTTCATAGTCGTTGTTGTACCGCCGGCGTTGTTTTTGTCCTTTTTATACTCTTGTCGCACCCTCATAACGAATAAACCGCCGCCCTGATTTGCTTCTTTTTGCTGTGTGATGTCCGATTAAGAAGTCCGAATTAGATATGTGCCTTATTCTTGTAGGTCCCGAAGTCCGTTTAACCACTTGATCGGTGTCTGCTTTTGATCGTAAATCTTCAACTTCTTTGATCGGTGTTCTGAAAGAGCGAATAGAGTCTTGACAGTGATGATTGCAGATCCCTGTGTTAACGGATATATCAATCTGCGCAAACATGATGGGATTGAATTGGATCGTCCGGTTCTTGAGGATTGGTAAGAAGATTTTGCTTGGTCCATGCGGTTGCACAGGCTGTTCTCCTGCTCGGTCGCTCTTATCGATGAGTTTTCCATGTGCATTTCGGAGTTCGCGCGAGTTTTTCCGCTTGAAACCATCACTCTCCCCCATTTTTAAATATTCGCTGTCCCAGCGAACGATTTCTATAAATGAGCGATCTTCTTTCCCCCATTCTCTTGTCTGAACGGTCCCTCCGCACAGTCTCTCGTCTTCCGACCACTTTCTTCCCAACCGAAAAGACTCGTTCGTCGTTGTTCTCAACCGGGCCTCCTCGCAGTCCTTTATTCGGTGTTGCTTATTCGCCCTTGCCAGCTTTCCTCGTTGATTCTGGAGCCATGTCTTCGATTTCCATGCATGCCCCAGTCCCAGCGACCGGTAGTCCGTCGTTGTGGTTCCGCACCACCGTCGAAGAGATCTTCCCGTCCATCCTTGCTGCTTCGGGCGTCCATTACCGATGCTTCGTCTGCCGACACCGCCGCCGCCGCTGCCAAGTTAATCGGTGGAATGTTCGGTGACCTGGTGCGTCTTGTTCGCTCTTCTGAGTCGGCTTTTCGCTTATTCGTTCTTCCAGGAGAAAGCGCTCAACAATTCCGGCCAGCTCAACCTTGCTGCTTCGGATCCAGCGCTCCTTCAGCTCTTCAAGGACGTCCAGAAGGCCCTTCTCGTCGTCGTTCTCCGTGCTGAACAAATTGGAAAGCCCACCGCGATTACCAAGAAACACATTCTCAATTGTAACCTCATTCTGGGCGCAACCCATACAGTTTGCGACCTGGCCGTCTTGTTCGCCAAGCAGCGTGTTGCAGTGAGTCTTATTCTGTCTTGTCCTGAGTCCAACTGCTTAATCGGTCATTTTCTAGGCCGCTGCCGATCAAGAGCGCCGCCAGAAGGCTGCCGCCGATGCCGTGAGTGTTTTCTTCCGAGTCCGACTTTATTCGGTCTTCTAACCACACGTTCCAGATGGCCGCTAAGCGCACCGAGAAGGCCAAGGTACGCCATTCTTCTAACTTGCCCCGCGTATCCGAATAAGCTTCTTGCTGACTAGTTCTTGCTCTCCCAGGTACAGTTCTCTTGGTTCCCCGCATTTGCGAATTTCTTCCACTCCGAACAGGTCGCTGCCGAAGCCGAAGCCAAGGTACGAGATGTTGTTCTTGAAGTCCGAATTGCGATTAACGTCCTTCATTCTTCAGGAGAAAGCCCTCGTCGCCAATGCCAACAAGGTAATCGTTCTTGTCTTCCTCGTCTTCGCAACCACCTTAATCTGACCAGCGACAGATCATCGAAGTCGACGACGATGGCGAGGTGGGCTGCCTCTTTCATTGCCACCATTCGGAACACGTTGTTTACGAATGCCCGTACAAGGTCAAGGCTGGCGCTGCTTCAAAACGTCGCGCCAAGAAGGTACCTCTCTCCGAGCTACACTTCCGGCGTTATAACCAACCCAAGGAGGCCAAAGGCAAAGACAGCGGCCGTTCGGCCAACAAGGACGACGCTATGGTCGTGGATTCGGAGGGTCCCTCCGGCAACAGCTCCAGCAACAAGGACTCGGCGACTACTCTGGCAAGTAGTCCATGTCCGAATAACCTTATTCTGAATCGCTTATTCACCGAATAGATCCACTCCAGCCTTGTTCCCTTCCAAGTCCGTGCTTCCTTTTTCGTTCGGAGTTGAACTAATCTTCTCACGGCAGGTTGACAACGACGTCGCCTTTTCGATCCTCAGCTCCGGTGCTCGCGAGTTCCTCGGTCAGGTTGCTCCCATCGTTGGGGCGTTTCTCCGGTCAAGAGGAGCTTTCCCTGTCCAACAAGCAGCTCAGCGACATCATCGAATCGCTTCAAGGCCAAATCGTTGTCCAGGTTCAGATGCTCGCTCATGCTCTGAACAATTACAACCGTCTTTCCGACTCGTACATTTCGCTCGCAGCCGGCTGCAAGAGCCGTGGCATGTCCATCGCCGAGACCGTCCCGTAAGTTCGACTTGTTCGGATCCCCTTCATCGCTAATCGGTCTCGTAGCAACATCGACGAGTACTTGGCCGTTATTCAGGGCATCGCCAAGGTCGCTACCTCCGATTAAGCGGTAGTGCGTAGGCTCACGTCTTCTGCCATCTCCCGGTCCACTTCTTCCGTCACGGCTTCATCGCAACTGTCTTTATCCCAGATCCACCCGTTCCTTAGTCCAGACCACC
Source organism: Mycena amicta (assembly GCA_029282125.1). NCBI lineage: Eukaryota > Fungi > Basidiomycota > Agaricomycetes > Agaricales > Mycenaceae > Mycena > Mycena amicta. The sequence continues at coordinate 147,306 of JARIHP010000042.1, read as the reverse complement.
CGTACACACCCCTCTCCCCAGACTCGGCCGAATTGTTGTATACCTACACCGATGCTCTTGATGTGGCATGGAGCGACGAGGATATTTCGTGGGCTTAGCCTAGTTTGTACCCAAGTCCCACCTGTATAGCCAGCTTGCTTAATCGGTGTTTTGGTCTTTATTCGGAGTCTTGTTCTGAGTCGGTGTCTTCGTCATCCGAATTAAGTCGCATATCCCCGAATTGCAGATCTTTGCCATCCGCTACGTCCTGATCTTCCAACTCTGCAGCCATCTTGTCAAGTTCTTCTTTTTCCATGTCAATCAGCTTCTCGACGTCTTCGGTTAACTCGATCTTCCGCCTTTGTTCGTACGGAATAACCCGGAAGCGACCCACTTTACCCGGATACACGGCACCGTTCAGTTCACAGACGAGGTACGAACCCCCTTCCGTTCTTCTGACAACTACCATTGGTCCTAGATAGCGGAATTTCGCTTTCTTGTCCAAGCTCTTTTCTATCCGTGTATTCCGAATAAGGACTATATCCCCGGGTTTGAAGTTGAAGTCCATAATCGTATACTTGTACTTCAATTCGTATCTCCGGACAGCTTCTCGTTTTTCCCGGTCGACTCTTCTTCGCATTTCTTCAACGTGCTGTCGATGTTTTGCCAAAGATCTTGCGCGTAGACCTATCAGTTCAGCCGTAGAGATTATCTTGGCCGGGTATTCAACCAGCCAAGTAGCTTCTACTATGTCAAGAGGCAACAGAGGATGACATCCGGTGACGGCGTAGTATGGGGAGCACCCTAAACCTCGTCGTACAGTTATTCGGTCTGCCCAGATTACCTGAGGCAGGAACCAGAACCACTTGTTCGGATTTCCTCCGCACGCCTTGACAACCGATTGACGCACATCTCGATGTCCGCTTTCCACTGGTCCATTCGCTTGAGAATTGTACGGCGAGATGTTTATTCCGGTAATTCCATACTTCTGTTCTAGCCAAGCCAGAGCAGCCAGGAATTGCGGAGCATTGTCTGTGACGATTTCCGCCGGACACCCCCATCGACAGATTACGTTCTCCAGCAGGAAGTTGCCCACTGCAGCAGCGTTATCCGCTTTTAATGCTTTTGCTTCAAGCCACCGACTAAGAGAATCTCTTGAAGCGATTACCAGTTTATAGCCATTCGAGGTTGCACCCATGACCATTACATCCGTATGCACCTTTTGGAATAAGGTCGGCGTTGTAGTCGGCACAGGCGGTATTCGGAGTAGTTTGCTCTGGCGTACTTGGCACATGTGGCACGTTTTCACGTACCAGGACACGTCCCTTTCCAATTCCGGCCACCAAAGGCGAACCTCCAAGAGCGATTTAGTCGCGAAAGCCCCGCGATGTCCCAGACTATCATGCGCAGCCTTCATCGCATACATTCGGTGTTCTGGCTGAACCACAAGTTTGTGCATCCCTTGCCTGTCTTTTCTGAATAACCTTCCGTCTTTACCGAGATAAAACTGTGTTGAATACTTGATGAGTGCCGCGTATGCGCTGTCCGTAAAACCCCCAGGTCTCTTGATTGGATTCTTCAACCACCGTTGCAAAACTCTTATTCGGTTATCCAACATCTGTGCCGTAGACGATCTTCGGTCTTCAGGGTAGGTTTCTCGCTTCTTTGGATCCCACTTAAATGCTTCGTCCGGTAGAAGTTTTTCACCCTCCTTTACTTGCGAAGTTACGTAGTGCGGTATCTCGACATTCTCGACCGAATAAGCTTTTCGGACTATGGCTACTTCTTCTCGGAAGTCTTGATAGTTCGCCACGCAGTCGGTGTAGAAGGACATCATCGTTCCTTCATAAGATCCCCGCTCTTGATCGGTAAACACCGTGTTCAGATATCCACCTCTGGTGTCTATTTTATCCTTGAAGTCATCGAACTTCAACGGTTGCGGAATCGAATAGTCCCATCCAGGATCTACACCGGGTAAATGCATTTCAGGAGCTTCATCATTGTCCGGATATTCTTCGTCGCCGGGTACCACGTCCCTTCTAGACAGTCCATCCGGTGTGAACGTTTTGCCCTTGACATGCCTTATTCGGAAATGGAACATCAGGATCTGCTCTATCCACCGATTAATGGTCGCATTCGGGCCCATGCCAGGATTATCCAGCATCCCCTTAATGTACAACGCGTCGGTTTCCAGAATAAGGTTCCTATGCCCTAATAACCAATATTGCATGTATTCCAGTGCACGTTTTATTCCGTATAGTTCCCGTTTTGCTTGAGAGAATCTGGCTTGTCTTTCATCGAACGGCAGAGACGCGAACCTCGCATAATAGCGCTTCTTCGGATCTATCGGGTCTACTTGGTAACAAGTAAGACCACAACCCTTGTAAGAACTATCCACTTGAAGTACGGTCTCGACAGCAGGGTCATCAGACAAAGGCCGAATAGCCGGGCAATCCACCACAGCTTGTTTTAACCTGTCCATTGACGCTTGTTGTCTGGTTCCCCACTCAAATTCCTTCCCCGCTCTTAGTAATTCATTAATCGGTCCAGCAAGGATCGCAAAATCCTTGATGAAATGCCTGATATAAGTCAGGACTCCCAAAAATTGTCTTACTTCGGAGACATTCTTCAGTGGAGGCCATCTCTGAATAACGCCAACTCTGTCCGTAGACGGTCTTCTGCCTTCAGCCGAACACGTATGCCCAACCACAACGAACTCTTCGGCACAGATTACAGCTTTCTTTCCCCGAGACTGTTAATCCACAGTACTTGAGTCGCTGCAGAACCCTATTCACATTTTGCATGTGCTCCCAAACGAATCTTCTTATTCCGGGATTCTCCTTGATGGTTTCTTCCTCCCCGTTTTCCATGATATATCTCGAAGCCGGTCCTCTCAGGGGCACATCATCGATGTATGGTCTGGTAACATGTGGGACTTCCTCCCTTAGAGCGTAGTTGACGTCGTCGTGGAATATTGGAACCGAATTAGTCCATCCTTGAGGTAATTTGACTAATCGGAGCGCCCCGAACGGTGTTTGGAACGTTGTGTAATCTCTCGAGGTTTCTGCTAGATCCCTAGCGTCATATCCCGAATAAAGATCCAACACTCCTCCGCACGCTCTTCCCGAAAAGTGGTCCGCCAATTCTTCAGTTGCCGGTGGAATCCCTGAATGGGCGATAGTCACCGCATTCAACGATTCTAGGGCGTGAACCAGCCGAATACTCTTCCCATCCTTCTTGATAACCCCGAAGAACTTTGATCGGTAAGAAGCATTTGACGATTCGTATACCCCCGCGTCGATTTTCTGTTTTATGACTTTGCAGAACTCTTCAAGTTGTCCTCTCGGTATAGGAATGCTTTTCTCCACCCAGACCGTATGAGCTACTGTGGGTATCTCGATAGGCGGAAAGAAATCATATCTTAGTGTTCCCCGTTCTTGATCGTTCCAGGCGAATGCTTTCTTCTGGTTAACAATCATGTTATGCATGAGCATTCTTTCTTGTGGCCTTAGGAAGTCTCCTGGGTGTGCACTATCAATGAAATCCTTCCTGTCTTGTTCATAGCGCTCCACAGGCACGTATTCGGTCGGCCGAGTTGGTAATTCAGGCATTCCCTCTAAAGGATCTCCCAGAATTTCCCGTTTTATTCGGTACTTTTCCGGCACTTCCCCATAGACAGGTCTGACCTTTAGGGCAACTGGCTTGTACTTCTTTCCCAGAAACGATGCCACAGGTACTTGTTCGGTAATCGAACCGTTCTTCTCACGGTCAAACCCCTCTTGAGCGCATTTGGGGCAGGCTTGATCATGATCCGAACAGTGCACTTCCTCAACTCCGAATTGCACTAGTGGCCTTATTCGGCCCTTTTCATCTTCCACTGCATCTACCACTCTCTCTCCCCAAGTCAGCACTGGTACGACCTTCCCGTCCGGTCCTTTCTCCAGTGGTTCTTCTCCCGCATACATCCTGAGCAACTTCTTCGCTTCCTCATCTTTCTCCAACCCTTTGCTCCCTTCACTCGCCAAAAGATAGGCTAACTGCAGTTCTTCCGAAGTGAAGCTAGTCCCATTCTTAGGCAGAGTGTACCCCTCTATTCGCATTTCTCCATCTTCATCAAAACCGAACTTCAGTCCGAATTGCTCGCCTCCCCAGTCTCCAACCAGTTCCTGGGCGAGTTGTGAAAATCCGCTTCCATTTCCACCTTCATCAACTGCTCTCTACGTATCTTCTGTGCCTTCTGCTCCTTCACCTCCTCTTGAATTTTCTTGATGTTCGTAGTCGCGGAGAACGCTCCCCTGGCTTGAGTCGGAATAACACAGCGTCTTGTACCATTGGGGTCCTTGATGGTGAGCGTTTGCGTCCCATCGCCTTTATTATCGACCCTTGACTCAGTCAAGATGTCGAAAGGCCTTCCCAGTAATATCTTGTACGCCGGTTGATCGATAACGTGAACTTGAAGGTAGATCGGTATATCTCCGAATAAGAAACACACGTTCCGCGCTAGCCCAGCGGACTTCTTCAGTTGCCCATTCGCACTTTGCATGTAGATCTGAGCATCAGGATCCCAAGGAATCCCTAACTCTTCAGCTAGCGACAAAGCCATAGACACTATCTGAGATCCACTGTCTACTACGCTTTCCACATGTTGCCGGGCAGCTACCAGCGGATGTACCACCCTTAGCGACGCAGAACTGGTTCCCGAATAAACTTGTTTCGGTGCTTCTTGATCGCCCAAAGAAGACATGTACTGTAGATATGGGTCTATAGCCACGTAACTCCCCGGAATAGTGCCTAGGTCTTCTTCGGTCGAGATATAGAACGAGTCTACTCTTGGTAGGTCGTCCAGATCTATGGCATCATCTTGCAGTAGTACTTGAACGTTGTCCTCCATGAAGGGAAACGCGGATTCTTGATCCAGAACTCCGTTGAGTAGAATAGGCTTAATCGGTTGTCTTATTCGGCTCATAGATTTCCGAAGTTCTTTTGCATAACCGGGCGACATCGAAACCAAGTCTCCGACACTTATGTCATTGACCATAGTTTTCTCTGTCCGATTGACCAGCTTCCGAATAGTGTTTTCGTCGTCAAACTTGGTCACCAGCTTATACGCTCTTTCACCGGTTCTGGGAAGAAGGTCCTTTTTCGGTACTTCGCGTTTAGGCGACTCCGAATGAGGCTCCTTGCGTTGTTCGTACCTCATCGGAGGATCTTCATTTTCCGAGTCTTCTCCCTTAAATCGGGCTCGCCTGTCTTTCTTCGGTATCTCCACCACTTCCTCCTCTTCCTCCTCTTCACCTCCACTATCATCCGTAGCAACTGCTTCCACGCTAGCCGGTCTGCCTTTTCTTCGCCAATTCGTATCTCTGTCTGCGGCCGATGTTCGGTTCTCCGGAGGCTTGGCCAATTGAGGAGTCTTGCTTTCGTTCCTGCCTCTAGCCTCCTTCCTCGAACTGTCTAGAAATTTGGATTTGGGCTTTGTCCGGACTTCTTCAGTTGCTCCCTAGTAGCAACCAATTGGTCGAGAACTCCCCCATTTCCCTTGTTCTGTGGGCTTTGTACAACATTCAATAAACTCAGCAGCTGCCCCATGTCAACCAGTCCGCTGCTTTGTGGAGCTTGAGTTGTTTGAACGAACTGAGGGGTCACTCCCGGTTGTTGTCCATATAACTGCACGTTATTCGGAATCGAATTGTCTTGTTCGGTCGTAAAATGCGGTGGAGCATCTCTTCCTTGACCGTGCGAATACGAGTTCGATCCGCCAGAATAAACTCCATTTCTGCCCATTTGACTCATTTGTTGCAATTGTCTTGCCATAATAGCTTGTTGAGCCCTAGCAGATCGCAGCTCGTCTTGAGTGGTATCATAGAACTGGTCCAACTGGTCCGGATTTGCTGCTTCATTCATGAACGATTGTTGATACAGATTTGCGCTAGCCGGGTTTGCAGATTCTCTTTTGCGGTGCCATTCCTCCACCTTTTGATCTCTTGACAGATGTTCGGGATATCGTGGAATGAACAAGTTCCCCGGTAACCTTACTTGTCCGTTCTCAATCACAACTTGTCCCCGATCAATTTTGTCGTTCTTCCTCTGACAATCTTTCATCATGTGTCCCTTCTCTCCACACCAATGACAATTGATATCCTCGATCGCAAAGTGTGCCGGTGGAGCCATTCGATAGGGGTTCGGTTCCCTACTGAACTGGTTGCCTTGCGGCGGACGATATTCGTTGTTCTGACCGCTATTCGGAGGCGGCTTTGCAACTCCCTGATTAAGAACCCGAGCTTGTTCTGCTACAGCTTCAATCTTCTTCATAGTGTCTTGCATTTGCTTGTCCCTTACAACGAAGGTGTCCTTCATCGCGGCGATTTCCAATGCGAATCCTTCCAGTTGGTCCGTGAATTCACGCTTTACTGCGAACGGTATCCCAAAAGAGCCCTTATTCGGTGCAAGGGGTTCGACAAGTGATTTCTCGTCGAGTCTTCCTCCACTGATCTCGAATAAGGCTTCTCTTCCAGTCCAATTGTCCGCCAGATAAACTGCTACTTTCAGGACTTCCAGGTAGGACATCTTGTCACCCCTTCTCTTAATCGCTTCTCCCACCCCTGCAGCTGCTGGTACTGGAACACCGTCTGGTCGGATTATTTGAGCTACTCCGGGCAAGTTCATTGCGTCTTCAATCTGCTTCGCGAATTGCTGGTCGAAGGTCTTCAGAATGGTCCCCACTAGGTTAACATTTGTAACTTGTGCCGGAGGTTTCAGTAATTTTGCTGCCTCCGCTTCGAAGAATATTTTGAATCGCTTAATCTTTCCTAGATCTGCCCGAGTACACCCTTGGGCTTCCTCACAGATCTCACGAAGTCTGACTAGCGATCCCTTTTCATATTCCTCTAATTCGGGGTATAGCTCTTTTACCGCCTTGATCCATTCTGCACAGGTGAAGGTGTCCGCGAACTCAGCCAGCATCTGCCATCCTTCCCTGATGTTTTTGTCGTCGAGGTATGAGATGTACTTCTCCTTCTTTGTTTGTTCCCCTGTTATTCCGCCTTGCTGAATAACTCTTGCTACTTCTTCAATAAATCGGTCCAGCTGTTTGTAGGCTTTTCCATCGAACTGGGGCCTCCCCGACTCCCAAGTCTCTGGTATCTTGAACCTCGTTGCTGCCTGAGGCCTATTCTCATTTCCGTTGTCTCCCATCTCTGATCGGTCTTGTGGTTGTTGTTGCGGTGGTGGCTCTTGTAATTCTGGTGTGGGTGTCCTTAATCTGGACGGTCCTGCTTCGCTCTGGGCAGGTTGTTTCTTCTTAACAGTCTTCTTAATCGGAGCTTTTGGAACACGAGTGTTTCCTAACGGTGGAACCGAATTTCTTTCTGCTCTCTGAGAGTTGGCGCTAAGTCTAGCTTTTCCCGAGGAAGACGTGATTGGTTCGCTTGTATGGAAAGTCCGGAGTTCTTCTTCTCCGCGTAGTAGCTGCTGGAAACTTTTCTTTGGTGCAATATTTGAACTTTTGTAGTTCGAATAGTGCCTCTTCTTTCTTCCTCTGTTTTGCGCAAAAGGGGTGTTAAGCCTTTCTAAATCGTTCTCGATTTACCACCCCTCGCGGTGGGCTCCAGATGATGTGTGTGCTTGGCGAACTAACTACAAAACTAAATCTGTAACCGAATAACACTAATCCCAAAACCTCTATACTCTGAATAAGACTTGTGATAGTCAAACTCGTTGTAAATCGGTGTAAGGGAGTGAAACCGAATAACACAAATTCAATCAAATAGCTAATAGACACTAGCGAGTTCAGAACCCTGGGTACAGGGCCTTTGGTGGGGTGCAGGGTAGGTAATTCGAGAGTTTGTAACGCGCACGTAAGACGTACTATCGACGAGCCTTGATGGGGCGGCCAAATACGATGTCCTAGTCCTTAATCGGTAATCTTCCTAGTCTTCGGTCTTCTGTCTTCCTTATTCTGTTCAATCCTTGTTCGCTAATCACTAATCACTAATCACTAATTCTTGTCAAACACTCTGATATCTTGATGTCCGAATAACTCTTGGCTCAATTCACACAGTTCAGATCCGATTTAAAGTTGTAGCCTTTGCAGTCTTGTAGCTTAGCTAAACCCCAGATCGCGGCCTCAATAGGTGGGCGATTCCGTGGCTACAGTGTACCAAAACCCTACTTATATACCCTTGTCTGTGTCATATCTGTGTAGTAAAATATCATGATGGATCGCCGATACCAAGACCTCGAGTCATAATCGTACGTAGATCCCTGATCCGAATTGTGATTGGTCGTTAATCGGTATGATGCCCCCCAATGGTCCATGTAGCGGTTTTGCCCTAAGTTCCGGTGGATAGTCCTCGTTCGTAGCTCTCCGTGCATATGTGGTTTTTCCCACACGGCCCAGTAGTTCCGAAGTTACGGCCCTTGCGAGTTTTCCGGATAAGGTCATCAGGCTTACTCTGTCGGCTCTCGAGTTTTGTAATCTTCGGCATCCAACGGCTTGTCGCTCTCGGCTCCGATTCGGGTTTCATTGGTCCGATAGGTCCCGGCCCGTGCTTCTCCGCCATCTCATCACAAGTCCGATTATCAAAACTGTTATTCCGAGACTGCCAGGTCTTATTCGGTGTTTATCCCTTTGAGTGTTTTGCACCGGATTGGATGGGTCCAGGCTTGTGGGCTCTGCTGGTATGTATAGACAGAGACTTTGGAATGCGCCGCGGGTCGTCAACCCCATTGCAGACCTTGTTCACTGTTGCAGATATCTCCCAACTAGCTATTCGGGCTCATACTAGTTCTCTGATGTGCGCACCGAATAAGCGCGAAAAGAATGACTTTCCACGCCTGTTCCAGAGAGCGGCTTATCACCGGTTCTTCCAAAAAATCGCAGACGAGCTCGACGTGCGCCGGAGCAAAATGCAGATCGGGTACAAAGTCAGCACAGCGCCCGTGCGGAACAAACCAATTCTGTTGAAGCAAGACTCGAAGTCATATAGCGATATGATAAAAGCAACGAAGCAAGAGTTCAAACGGCATCGGAACGCCAAGAAGGCATCCACCAAACCGTTCACAATCGAGATCTTCGACCTTCGGGAAAAGAAGAAAGAGACTGCGGCTGATAAAAAGAAGAAGAAGCCATCGAAGAACAAGGTGCGTTTATATTCTCATCAATGTCGCTCGATGTTGACGCTGCAGTCTCAGAAGGCCAATGCGTCACCTACAAGTAGCGACGATGAGGGCGACGGGGAAGATGGGGGGAAGACGAAGGCTCAATACGTGGCGGAACTGCAAAGCCAACGGTTATGCGAGTTGCACAAGCGCTATTGCGTCCCTATCGGTGAAGGTCGAGAACATCTCGAGTTGTCGATTGCAAATATCAGTCTCTGGGCAGTGATTATGGTGCGCTTCCGTGTTTCCTTTCCTTTCCTTTCTTATAAATGGCTCCGTCTTAGCATTCAGGTAAACACACATCGTACATTGATCCTCCCGACGAGGTGAAGGCCAAAATAACTGGGCTAAACCCGGATAACGCCCATCCTCGTCCTCACTCTCGTGCTCTCCGCAATGCCGCCACTCCCGCCCCGTATGCGCCGCCACCGGGACCTTACCCCCAGTATTACCCACCCCCCGGTGGGCCGTATCCGTACTATGGGTATGGTTTGCCTCCGCCTCCGCCTCCGCACCCCGCTCCTCCGTCGGAACCTGTTCCCCAGGAACTTCCTACCGGAACCGTTCGTCGTACCAGCAGCACCGAGTCGGACGACTCAATCGAATACCCGCTTCTCAAGGACTGGCTCCCAGGTCTGGACGAACATCACATCCGCGGTCGCGATGAACACAATTTTGCACAATTCCTTCAGCCGTTTCTCGACAACGGCTACAAACGTATCAACCAATTGTCGGGAGAGTCGCACGAGGAGCTGCAGAAGCTCTGTCCGGGATTGAAGCAGGGTGTCGCAAAGCTTCTGGTAAAGTATATCGCGAAGGACTGTGAATATGAGCGTCAACTTCGCGCCGATTGGAATGCAGGCAGAAGCGTCGCTGCTTGATGGTGTAGATGGTTTTTTTTGTTCTTGTTCCTTTCGTGTTTACGATTCCAGTACTTGTACATGGCACAATTCAAGTGTAATAACGACATGTATTTTCAGAAATAGCCCGAGTGTCTAAACCATCCTGCAGCATCCTCCGGTGTGATTGAGTAAACAGCTTCGTGCAACTGGACAATTGTAGCTAGTTTTTCGTTGGCTGATTCAGTCGCCGCGCGATATGCCTGACCTTCACGCCGGAGGTGTGCTTTCATTTTCGAGAAACCGAGCTCCATTGGGTTGAAGTCGGGAGAATACGGTGGAAGATACACGCATCGCATGCCTCTGCAGTACACAATTAGTAGCACAACCTCTAAAATAGAAGACACACCGTTCTTCGATCATCTCCCGAATCTCCTCCGCCTTGTGTATCCGGCAGTTATCCATAATAATCACTGAATTGGGTCCAGGAAATGGATTCATTTCGTTGAGAAGGCCGTCGATGAACTCGGTGAAAGTCTCGGTGGTAAAAGAGCCTTCGACGATGTCGACGTAGAGGATTCCGTCGAGGGAAATTGCAGGAAGAACCGAGTAACTGTAAGACGAGTATATCAGTATGCAAAAATGGTGAGTGGACAAGCTGCACACCGTTTCCCGCGCACAAAGAATGCTTTCCGCACCGCCCGTTGCCCGCTGATAGCCCAGGCTCTTCCGCGATACGAGGTGCGGCGATCACAGGAACTTTCGTCAACGAAAACGAGTTGGTGAGGCTGGTAGTTGAGGCCGATTTTCAAGGTGTATTCTGCGCGCTTTATGGCGCTGCGCTCGAGTGCCTCACGAGTGAGCTGCAAGTGAATAAGCCTCAGACCCAAAAGAGTGGGGCGACACACCTTCTTCATTGTATAGCCCTTTCGCTTCAAAGACCTCCAGACCGTTGACAGGGAGACAGACTGCCCACAGATCTCTTGAAGGGCGGTCTGCAGCTCATCGAGGTATTTATCGCAGCTGAAATCGAGGCATCCAAGCAGAAACTGGGAAAGATGAGAGACAAATAATGCAATGGGAAAGCACTCACCGAGACCTCTCCACTGGTGAGATGCCTAGTACGCCCCCTGCGTTCAATCTCCTTCGGGGAAATGACCTCGCCGGTCGTCCTATAGCGGCTGTGGATACGTCGAATCGTCCGTTTGCTGACATCCGTGTATGCGACGATATCGTTGATGTCGAGCATGCGGTACATGCGTACAATAGCCCAGGCCAGGTCCTCGGAGATGGGCTTGCCCCTGGGCATCGACGTAGGCGGACAGCGGCTGTGGGGCTCATGGCAAGAGGCAAGAGGGAGCGTGAGCGCGTCACAGTGATGCGTGCAGCACTTTGACGCGCTCGTTCTCGCGCAAAAATGCTTCAATACCTCTCGGATTTTGGGAGAGCATCGGGACAGTAATTCTGAACACTTTTCGTCTTCTGAGCATGTATAAATGAAATGTATTTCGTGTGCTAAAATTCGAGCGGGCCGGAAGAGCCTTGATGACTCAGTTGTGGGATTGATGCGCGAAATTCACCGGTCTGAGCAGCTCATAAAATCCGCCTCGGAAATCCACGAATTTTGGTGGTACATACATGTGTATACGTGGAGTATTGGTGGAGAAAAAAAAAATTTACTCCCCATGATCAAAAAGTGCCCGGATCACGGTTCGAACGCGCGGTGCCAACTTTTTTGAAAACAGCAATAATAAAACTGCTTTGGGATTCCACACGTGAATCAAGTCGGTAAATTCGGTACGTACATCTTTCGATACCTCCATTAATTCCCGCAAGCTAATCTCCACTTTAGCGTCCAGCGCCCGATTCGTTACATCCGTCCAATTCACAGTGGTAGATATGGCGGATTGGCGAGGTACCGAACGGTGAGCTTCCTTCTTCTCATGTTCTGTCTGCTTACCCTTCCTAGGTGGGTCGATAGGATCTCGTGGTATGGGTACCTCGTGGCTGCGTACAGGCGGCGATGGCAGATCGTCAACGTCCATCTGCGCCGCTCGCGGCGTTCGAGCATCCACCGGCGTAACGTCAGGCACCGTCGCCTTCGGTTTCCGCATGGAGGTCTTCGGCGGGGTTGGTGGTCTGACAGGAACTGCCATGGGCGGTATGGGGGACGGCGAGGTCGGGGGATTATCGTGGGGACTTGCTGTCGGCGGGGAAGCAACGTCGGTCTTCTTGGGAGCATTGGCTTGAGTCATCGGACGTCTTTGCTCTGGCACTGCCGATGCCGTAGGCCGCGGCCGTGACGGTACGTGAACCCCATCGAACGCCATCCGCCTCGCTTGACGAGTACTAGGGACAGTTCGATCCGCTTCATATACCTCAGCATCTTCGTCGGCGAACTGCACTGTTTTTGGCACAGATAGATATACAGTGTGTTCGTCTTCCGTCTCCACTTCTGATTCATAGCCTCTTTCCTCCGCTTCCGTCCAGTCCGACTCGTCGCTGGCTAGCTCCCGTACTCGAGCTTGACTCTGGTAAAAATTCTGCACAGCATGGGATGTTCCACAAGACGGTTCGACAAGGGTGAGCATCACAGACGAACTCGGCTGGCCTTTGGTTAAACGTTCCACAGCCTTCACCAAGGTCTCTCCTGGGAGTCTCCGCAGCGATGCACCGGACACCATCTCTAGCCTGCCTGTCTGCGCATTGTGTCCAAGGACTCCTCGCGATACAAATCCATTTATATCGTCGCAATCGCTCGTCCGATGGCCTGGTTTCCCGCAACCAAAGCACGCCTGCTCACCAAGGGGAACATTGTTGGGATAGGTGGCTGGTGATGGACGTGGGGCAGGTGAAGAAACATTTGCGGATTCGGGAGCTCGATTGAATGCGGGTGTGGGAGTGGAACTGGTACGTCGCGGGAATCCAGACTGCAGGTTAGGTGCTAACGTCTGCGCCTGTGCAGGTGGTTTGACGCACTGAGCAGCGTTCCCCGTTTGGTCTAGGGCGAGCACCTTGTAGTAGGTTGGCGCATAATCTGGATCTTCCAGCTTCATGCCGTTCAATTGCTTGATCATACCGGCGATCTCTTCTTCATTGCCAGAAAATTTCACCTTGCTCTTCAATGCAGGTGTCTTGTTCTTTAAATCTCGGTCCTTTCGCGCATTCGAACCGGCCCGCTTCTTCTTCTTCCTTCGGGCGCGACGTCTTTCGTAATCTGAATCGCTATCCGAGGCTTCTGAGTCCGAGTCCGAATCATCCTCACCCTCATAAGCCTCGAATCCAAATTCTCCTGCGTCAAGCAATAGCGCTTCAGCCCTTCAGCCCGATTCCTGCGGAAGTGCCAGTCCGCGGCTATGTTAATTTCACGGATGGAATACTGGGAAGTATTTTGCAATGAGCGGCCTTGGAGAATACGCGCCTCAAGCGCCGTACGCAGTTCTTGAGGAACTCCAAACCAGAAGTAAGCACAGTAATTCTCTTCCGCCAACCTTCCTTGAGCATACAATCCTCCCGCGATTGCATTAAACTTGATGTTATACTTACGCCAAGCCGTCATACTGGTGAGCGCTTGTTTTGATGAAGCCTTCGCAAATGCTACAACATCTGCGGGTCGATACTTGTGTAATGCGCGTTCCGCATCGAACATCTTCAGGATTTCGCGTCGTAACCCAACCCATCTGGGGTTCCGGAAGTATTCCATGGTCCTAATCACATTCTGTACGTTAGTAGAATAAGGCGTGCAAGGCCGGCGAGCGGCAGGGCCCGCTACCTGCCCATTTGTTTGAGTCAATGCTAGCGGCCAGTAAACAAAACCAAGGTGTATTGTCGATTAACAACCTATTGGGTATCCGTCGAACTAGGTGCTGAACGAGAGGTGAATGTACAGTAAGTAAATGTAATTGTTCGTAAGAAATGTATGTAGACGGGAGTTCAGATGCGGCGCTTCTTGGCGGGAGAACCAAACACGAAGGCGGCCTCGACGGCGGGCGCCAAGGGTGTGCCGTCAGCCTTGCGCTTGGTCGATGGCATCCTCGGGAGAGTCAGCGAGGACTTTGAGTAACTGCATGATAAGCGCGTAAATCTATGCAAACCCTCAGTAACTCCACAAGCAGACTGACCCTCTTGACCTTCTTGTCGTCGTTGAAGACCCAGCAGACAGGGCGAACGGCCACCAGGAGATCCCAATACAGAATGCAACAAAGGTGAGATGGTCGGTGCAGAGGTCTGCTGCGGCGAGGGCAGGCGACGCGAGTTTCTGAAGAATTCGGACACTCACGGTGCTCGCTGAGTTGAAACCACGCGAGATATTTCTACAGGCAACGCGCTGGGGCCTAGTGTTGCCGACGGCTGGCTTTGGCTGGCTTTGGCTCGAAGCCACCACAAGCCGAGCCATTTACCCTGGAGCCGAGCCGAGCCAATAAGGAACGGCTTGGCTCTTGGCGGCTATGGCTCAGCCCCGGCTAGCCATTGGCTCAAGGCCTAGAATCTTCCACCATAGCCTATGGACCACCTGGAAAGGTATAGAACACTCTTTTGTTGAGATTTGAGCAATTTATTTGATTTGTGAAATCAAGTGCCGAATATCGAATTTTACCGACTCTCAGAGCCATAGCAACCCTTGAACTTGACTGCAATGCACTGTTCACATGTTCTAAGACCTCCAGCAGTTGTTGTACAATTTTTAGAGGGCATGAAAAGTGCTTTGGCCGGCGCAGGAGGCCATACAGCCGTGGAATGACACACTAACGGCTCACGCCTTGTGCACCTCCTTGACCTCCACAATCAATGCCAAATGGTATGAGCAATATCAGTAGACCTTTCTACACCTACTAGCCACAGCTCAGCCAAATGTGAGCCGGCTCAAAGCCGAGCCAAGCCGTCTTGAGCCAAGTCATAATGGCTCGGCTTTGGCTGGCTCTTATCGGCTCGGCTCGATCGGCTAGCCCTAGCCGAGCCAGCCAACGGCAACACTACTGGGGCCGAGGTGAGGCATTTGAGTGAGTATCGAAGTTCATACAGGAGCCAGAGAGCAGGTGAATGATTAGAACTTTGCGGCAATCTCATATATTTGCACCGTCAGCGGAGAGTCCATGCAGGAACATGAGATAGTGGATAGCGGCTTCATCAGCAGTGAATACAGATGTATGGGAGCGAGATTTCTTCTTGGAGAAGATATTGTCAGCCAAAATGCGGAAACCCTACTGGGTATCATCACCCGCGTGGGCGTCGTCACCCGAGCATACGCTCTCGTCGTCCGCGGCGTCCGCAGGCGAGCCGACAGGGGAAGATGTGGATTCATCTTGCCGAACATAAGTAAGCTGAGACGAGAGAGTCGAAAGGAAGCAACGTACGGGAGCGCGTGGGCAAGCCGTTGGGGCTCGAGCTTGAGGCTGAGTGAAGGACGGACGGAAGGAAAGTGCTGCCGGCGGAGCAGTGACTCGGAGAGCCAGTCGTTGCCGAGGATAACTTCATCTGGCAGGGATGGGGAGATGGCGAAGGATATGTTGCAAGCAAAGACACCATTGTCAAGCAGCCTGGCAGCACTTCGGCGCGTACGACACGATGGGCACCAGAGGAATGCGCAGGGATAGGAGGCCGAACAGCGGCGGCAGATGAGACAGCGGAGTAGCGAGCAAGCGAGTCGACAGAGGCACTGAACTTGTGACTGAAGGGGCACCGTTGAGAGAGACAATCAAGGACCCATGAATGTGCCTTGTGAGGTATGATACCAAAATCCGGACAAATTTTGAGATTTTTGGACTAAGGTCGGACCAAAATCCGGACCAAAAATGCCCTCGGCCTCGACAGGTTGAATTTAGCGTCCGGACAAAGAAAATTTGGCATTTTTAGGTCGATTCCGTGTCCGGACAAAAAATTCTGAGTGGCAATGTGCACGTAGTTCAAAGCAGAGACCAAGCGCTAGCATTGACACATCTACATTGTTCCCTGCACCTTAAGTTAGATACCTGTGGCTGAATCTTTCCATCCTCCACAACGTAAATAAGTAACTTGAAAACTGTGAAACCTGGAAAGAGGATGAGACCGATGAGTGCCAGTGGATTCAAGTTGGGTCATCGGATATGTTCAAGGAACTACAGGCACACAAGGCTGGTGGTTCGGATGGTCTATGTGCTCACGGTGGTGAAGCGGAAGGGAAATGTCCTGGATGTGGAGGGAGACCACAGAGTTGATGACTAGAGCTTCTGTATTGGTTTCTGTGATTTTTTCACAATTTTCCAGGCATGTTGGGGAATTTTTTTGAGGTTGAAGCGGAATCCGGACAAAATTTCGCGATTTTGGGCAGGTCTAATCGAAATCCGGACAGAAAAAATTTGGCCTTGCGCCAAAAAAATCCGGACAAATTTCCGAAAATCCTGATTTCAGTATCATACCTCCAAAGGCATATTCACGGGTCCTGACAATCATCGGGAGCGGCGAGTGTGGAGGCAGAGCAAAAGCGTTAAGTGGCACCGTCACGCACGGGGGAAATCGGAAACGGCCAAAGCGAAGGATAGAACAGTCAAAGCGTCCGTCCAGGCGAGGGTCCACGACAGCGCAAGGACAAAGGCTGCACAGCCCTCCCAAATGTCAGAAATCTCTTTCAAAACCAAAAGTTTCGTCTCTAAGACCCACTACCTAAAGGTAGCGGGAACAATAGTCCAAAACAAGCGTGCAACGCTCTTTCTCATCTGTAACTCAATTCTTAGTAAATAAGTGTTCAAGGTGACGCACAAATCTTTCGACCTCATAGTACTTTCCGCGGAAGGTTTGCTTCCTGGGATTGGCATGTCCAGCGAGGTTCGTAAAGGTGCGCTAAAGGTATGAGGCGGAGGCATACGTAGGGGATTAGGTTCAGGTGAGGAAGGAGGGGAGGGTATCCAGGGCTTGACAAACTCAGGCTCAGAGTCCGAGCTAAGCTCATCCAAGAAATCACTGACCGCTTCCCTCTCCTTGGCCTTGGCCTTGCCCTTTGAGAGTGGGGTCTTGTCTGTAAATCTAGTCTTGCTGGTTGACGCATGGCCTGCACGACGTCGTTCGTATTCTTCATGTTGCATCTGCGCAGCGACTGCTGCATCGTGTGAGGTTCCGAGTCCTTGAAGGTCCTCCCAGCTTGCCATAGTGGTTCTGGAAGGTAATGGAGGGGGAGTGGGAGTAAGAGAGTTGGTGTGATGGGGAGTTGTTGGAGAGTTAATGTTGTTGGGGATGTTGTTCACCGAAGAGTTCCCCCTGCGGTGGTCACCAATGATGTCGACTGGAAATTTTATTTTCCAACGTACAGATCCGGAAGCGACTTTGTTCGGGAAACTGCACGCGAGGTTCGTGGAACTGGGTGAAGGAAGTTTGCCTAAAAAGGACTTGAGTTGGGAGTGGTGTGGGGGTGAAGGTGTGTAGGTAGAACCGTACGTAGTTCTAACTAAACAGGAGCGTATACTGTAGGTGTCTACTGCCTCGAACAGTAGATGCGTAACTTGTCTTGCTTAGGTTTGGCGAATAACAAAGCCCCTCTTGGACTTGGTACCCGTGGACGTATATACGAAGGTCACACACAGTAGTCTGACAACAACATAGGGGATCAGTAAGCTCACTAAGACAAAGGTGAACTTAATGACAGGATCAACGTGGGTTGATAGGATCAAGTAGGATTGATAGGATCAGATGGCAACTTAATGTGGGTCTATCGGAGATCACACTAGGTCTGAGGACGGTAAAACGGTAGTATTCAGTCTAGGATACAACCTAGAGTACGCTAAACGAATACTAAGTACTTCTGAAAGTGGGGGATTCTATGTTGTTTTCGCCTCCGGGGCGCCCCTTATATACTATTTCGAGTGCTGCGGACTGCGGACTGCGGACTGCGGTCACGTCACGGTCACCTTGTGACTTTTGTGACTCCCGTCACCCTTTTCTGCATCTGCTCCGAAATTTGGTCCGCTGATAAATGTCACACCTGGTAACACATTTGATGGCTGACTAATCTTGGTCTACAAGTTAGTGTTTATTAGGAATTGAAGAAGATGAGCGGGCAGGTACTATTCCTTGTTATATGCCAAACATTTTTCATACACGACAACGTGAAAGTCCATTTCAAGTCGCTCGACAACTGGATGGACGCCCACGACATCCTGCGCTGTTCCCCTTCGTTCTTCAGCCAAGAGAGATATGACGCTGTCCTCGTCAAGACCGCCACCGGAGACATTTTCGCGCGACTGGTGTTCCTCTTCGCCTGCGAGGTCGATGGGAAACGACTCCCGTTTGCGTTAATTCAGGCCATGGACGCGCCAACTGGGCAGCAGACAGTGAAGGATAAACAGCTTGGGTTTTACCGCGTTCGCGAAAAAACCCGCAGGCAGTCTGAGTTTATATCCGCACATTCCATCATCCGTGGTGCCCTACTTGCTCCAGACTTCGAGAAACCCGGGCACTATTTGGCGGTGGACAGAGTTGACACGGACATGTTTTTTAGATTGAAGAAAATGTATTCTTGAAGTATTTGCAAACACGCGACACGGTAGCGACCCCCCACCGTCCGGATCAACGTCTTTGTGACCTTGAATCTCCTTCCTGCCGTTCCCCAGGTGCGCCATACCGTCCTAGAAGTATCAAGGTTAGCTTCATTCCTCGCGAATCCTCGGCTGAATCACATCCATACCTTTCATCCTTTCGCAGCGCTGCTTCTTCTTTACTCAACCTGTAAATTTGTCAGCACAAAAGAAACAGAGGAGTAAGCACATACTCAAACTGCAGGACGTCTACAGTCGGTGAGACGATCACGGTTAGTTTAATTCGCCGACTGACCCAATTCTGCGTGCAGGTCACGGGTCAAATCCTCACCGCAGCCGCCCGTATGCTGACAAGAGGCACATCCTCGTGAGTGCTGGAGGTGCTGGAGTGAGCGAAGAGGGGCAAGCGAAGGTGGACATACGTTGCTTGGGAATGTAAAGTGCTGGCATTCGGTCGGTACAACGACTCTGAGACTTGTCAGCGCAGAACAAAGAATCCAAAGAGTATGCACATGCCCAAGCCACAGGAGATCCTGAGCAAGCTTGAGACAGGTACGCAGCAGGGTGTCAGTGTGTCGAGTGCCGTGGATGCTGTTCGTCGTGGTGACGCTGATGGGGCCCAATGTCTCGGCTGAGTCGAATTGTTCGGGCTGAGTCGAGCTGTTCAGAAAGGAATGGCCTGAGAATGGCCTGGGGTCGGCGCAGAGGAAGAACGAAGCAGAAGGCGGTAACTTGCAGAAAAAGGGTGTAGCCAGGCAGGAACGGTAGCTGATGGACTCCTTGGGTTGTGGATGGCAGGGCTCGCACCCATGAGAAGGCTCCGTATGAATACAGTCGCCGGCTTGTTGCTTTCGGCCCTCGTAGGTCGTTGGTCGTCGCAGAGAATGAAATGTGACAGTGATGGGAATTGCTCGACTCAGACGGGGTTTGCGGGCCAACTGACCCTGCGGCGGCTTGGCGAGTGCAACGAGGACCTCAAATTCACGATTTTTTGTGAGACTCATAAGCCACTGCAAGATCTGCCGTAGGTTTACAAGAGCTTTACAAGACTCTTATGATGGCACTGTAACAGCGTTATGATGTCAAGATCTTATAAGGCAATTTTCAAATTTCCGACACAGGCTACTTGATCGACTCAGGTCGGAGTCTTAGCTGGCTAATCTTTTTTTTTTTTCTTCTTTTCTTTTCTCCTTGGTCTATGGGATTCCAGATGTTACAGCTGCCATGTCATCGACCACGTTTCCAACTACGCAAGACTCCGATGGGCGTTTGCGCCAGCATGTAGTCATGAATCATGAGCCTGCAAAGTTGTGTAAGAGTACTTACCAGGCCACCCGATCAACTCGGGGTTGGAGTTCTCAATTGTTCTTTTTTCTCCACCGCCTCAGTGCAACTGGCAATGAGTCCCGATAAATCCATCTCTGGGTCTACACTCCCTCCCATACATAACTACATGTTGTTGAGTCATCGACCGCGTTCGGGCGGCGGCGTTCCCAACTACGCAAGACTCCGATGGGTGTTTGCGCCAGCCTGTAATCATGGTTTTCCTGTGTGTTATCGTTCAGTATCAGGCGACCCAATCGACTCGGGGTTGGAGTTTTCGAGAATGTGTCCCTTCTTTCTGGGCCTCCGCCACCTCACTGCAACTGGTACTTAGATCCATGTGAGTCCCGATAACTTGAGATCCATCTCCAAGTCCGAGTCTACACTCTGCATACCTCCCACTGGTATTATTACTGTACTACATACATAAGTACACCTGGGGCCATGTAATCGACTGTCATGAAACCGACTGATGGCACATCACGACGCATCACGTCACCGACCCGCGTCATATCCAACGATCGCGTTGAAAGGAGGAGATCGTATATATATACCAAGGGAAGGGACGACCGCTGTCGCGGCTTGACAGGGAGGAGTGGATCGGACATGTAGGAGGGATTGATAGGATACCGATTGATAGTATACATACCCTGTAGTATAAGAAGGGGCGGTAGAAGCTAGGAGCTCTAGCTTCTACCTCGTCTAATACACGGCCTTACTCTCCACCGTCTCGTATTGGACTTTCCATCCACCTTCGACGCCCTTCAACGCCGTCGGGTTCTAGACCCCGAGTCCCCGTCGTAGAACCCGACCATCCCGACTCGCGCCCTGTTGGACTCCTAGACCCCGCTGAGACTGCGGGTTCTATCATACCCACCCCTATGGAGCCTCTCGAGACTCGCTACCGCGAGGAGGGTACTCCGGTTCGCCCTTGGTGCCTTGGGACTGTGGAGCCCCGACCCTGTTCTTGACATCGACCGTGTTCCCAACTACACAAGACTCCGATGGGTGTTTGCGCCAGCCTGTAATCATCATCCTTTGTAGTGAGTTTGTTTAGTATCAGGCAACCTGATCGGCTCGGGGTCGGAGTGTTCCCCAAAGTGACTGGCAGGTTCTTTTTTCTCCTCCCTACATAAACTGATGCCTCTCAACAGGTCCCTACTATGTGCAACTCAACTTTCCGAGTCATTAGTGGGTGCCAGTGCAGATGTGTAAATCCATTACTAGTACATACTGATTGCCACACTACAGACTGAAACTCTCTCTAATGCCATCAACCGTGTTCCTGACTGAGGAAGACTCCGATGGGTGTTTTCCCAGCTTGCCATAAGTCTGTGTGCACATCTACCAGGCTACTCGATCGACTTGGGGTTGGAGTCTTAGCCGGCCAATCTGTGTCTATGCGAGTCCAGAGGTTACAGCTGCATGTCATGCATTGTCATCGACTGCGTTCCCGACTGCACAAGACTCCGATGCGTGTTTGCGCCAGCCTGTAATCATGCATAGGCTGTGTGTCATGGTTCAGTATCAGGCGACCCGATCGACTCGGGGTCGGAGTCTTTATTCTATTCTATTCCTTGCTTTTTTGGTTTTTTGTCTATCTGAGTCCAGCTGCATGTCATCGACTGCGTTCCCAACTACACAAGACTCCGATGGGTGTTTGCGCCAGCCTGTAATCATCATCTTCCTTAGTGAGTTTGTTTAGTACCAGGCTACCCGATCGACTCGGGGTCGGAGCCTTAATTGAGTCACAACTGGCCATTCTTTTTTTGTTTTGTTTGGCTATGCGAGTCCAGATGTTACAGCTGAATGTCATCGACTGTGTTCCTAACTACACAAGACTCCGATGGGCGTTTGCGCCAGTCTGTAATCATGATCCTGCCTCTCTTCGAAAGAGTATTACCAGGCCACCCGATCGACTCGGGGTTGGAGTTTAAATCTTCAAGGATGCTGCCCATCTTTTTTCTCCGCCGCCTCACCGTGACTGCAACTGCAACATGGGAGTCCCGATAAATCCATCTCCGAGTCTACACTCCCTCCCACACATAACTACATGTCATCGACCGCGTTCCCAACTACACAAGACTCCGATGGGCGTTTGCGCCAGCCTGTAATCATAGCTCTTTCGTGGATCCGTATCAGGCCACCCGATCGACTCGGGTCGGAGTCTTTAATCGGTGATATTCCTTTTTGGGGTCTATGCGAGTCCAGATATTACATCTGCATGTCATCGACCGCGTTCCCAACTATGCAAGACTCCGATGGGCGTTTGCGCCAGCCTGTAATCATGCGGTTTCTTGGTGGGTCAGTATCAGGCCACCCGATCGACTCGGGGTCGGAGTCGTAGATTTTCCTGTTGTAACAGTTGTCTTTTTTTTTCATCCTCCTGGACCCTTTGACAGTACTGTACATGTACCTTCTTTGACCGTAGAAAATAATTTCAAGTCTAAGCTATAAGGCTTCGTGTGCCAGTGAATGGATATTGGATCCCGAGTTGAGATTTAACGATAGCGGGTTACAGGCCTAGGTATGATACAAAGATCCAGGTAGGTCGCGGGGGTATGCATTCATTCGTCTTCCATCCAAGCCTCAATGCGAACTCAATTGACGAGACAGTTAATCGGGAGTATATCCCAGTCGAATTCCGAGGCGGCCACTTTTACAGGTCCATCAGTTTCATGAGTCTCACCCGCAGCAGCAGCAAGGGGAAGGGGGGAAAAAAAAAACGCACCCTCAGCATTCTCCCCAACAAAATGCCTCGGCGTCGCATTGACATACGCCTTCTTGCTGCCAGATCCGGGTGTGATGTGGATGGTCGCGAGTTCGGAGGTGGAGCCTGTCGCGAGCTCGGTGTTCCAGTTTGACGGGGGGATGGAGGTGCCGACGTAGTGGTCGTTGTGTGCCTGTGCACGCAGAGGGGGGTTAGATGGAGAGGAGGGAAGAAAGAAGAGAGAGGAAGAGGGAAGGAAGGAAGGAAGAGAGAGAGAGGAGAGAGCTAACCTCACAAACGACCCAGCCGCCTTCACCCGTGGGGAAGTGGAAGCGCACGCCTTTGTCGGTGCCTGCCTCGAGCGCTGTGCGGCTGTTTACATGTCTGGGGTTAGCGCCGCAGGAAGGCAGGAGAAGAAGGAAGGAACGGGGAAAGAAAAAAAGCGCACTTGGTATGCGACTGAATCGCCAACACGCTGTTCGTCGAGTCGAGGTAGAGCGAGCCGCCGGTCGAGAGCGTGAAGCACTTGCTTTTGAGTCAGTTACGCAGCATGCATTAAGCAGTAAAACGTAGACAAGACAAGACGCACGTTAGCGGGATTCAGCGTCACCTGCGCGCGTACCACCGTCGACGCAAACGCAAATGCCAGGACCGTGAATAGGGGCGTCTTCATTTGGAGGGAGTGTGCAGGGCGAGCTCGAGGGGACGAAGGAACGTGTGCGGGTATATAAGGATTCAGAAAAGAAGAGAAAGGCCAAGAAGCGGAGGTCGCATATGTACCCAATCAAGCCGCCTGTCGTTGCATGCGCACATGCGTGCAGGATCTGTTCGTCGTATGACAGCTGAAAATAGGCGTTCTGGTTATGGGCGTTCGCGGCTTTCCAGGGCGCCAACCATAGCGCACCAAGAATAGCTAGGAGGTAGAGAGACGTCCAGGGGGCAACATCGCCAGAATCGACGAGTCAAGAGGACGGACGAGGCTCTAGCCAAATGCAGACGCGAGATGATCTGCACATGACACCACATGCTTCCCCACACTCGACTCGCTCGTCTGGGCAGTCAACGTGCGCTGATATGAGCAAGCCTTCATTTAGCACACCATCTCTCTCTTGACCACTCTCGCTCGTTTTACCACCGTCGCCATGCTCGCCGTCCTTGCGCTGGCCTCTGCGTTCCTTTCCTCTGGTGTCGTCGCTGTGAAACCCATCCACTCGCACAATGACTGTGAGCTTCCTTCCCTCGTCCAAGCCTTGTCCTTATATTCTCCCAAGACCTCCAAGCCGTGCCCTTCTGGACTGCGTTCAATCTGAGCGTAATGAGCGTCGAGGCAGACGTCTGGTGGCAGAGCAACCAGCTCTTCGTACGTTGGCTTTCTTGTCGTGTCGTCGCTCACGCTGTACATAGGTCGCACACACAAGCGGCGAGATCGTCAAGACCAAGACGCTGCAGTCGCTGTACCTCGACAACATCCTCGGGATCATCAACGGCTCCATATCCGTCCCAACGCCCATCTCCGTGTCCAACCCGCTCCAGCTGCTCATCGACATGAAGTCCTCTGGCGCCTCGACCTACCAGCCCGTGCACGACGCGCTGCAGCCGCTCCGGGCCGGCGGCCACTTGACGACGTACGACGCGACGAGCGGCACCCTCACGGCCGGGGCCGTCACCGTCGTCGGCACCGGCAACACCCCGCTCGCCAGCGTCGTCGCCGCCAACCCGCGCGACGTCTTCTTCGACTCGGACATCCGCACCCTCTTCAGCACCGTCCCCGGCCCCAACCTCCCATGGGGCCCGAACATCACCCCCCTTGCCAGCGTCGACTGGTCCAGCGTCTCGAGCACCGCACAGATGCAGGAACTCGTGCGCAACGCACACGACCTCCGTGTCCGTTCGCGGTTCTGGGACACACCCGCCTCCGTGTCGACTTGGAACACCTTCTGGGCCGCTGGCTCCGACTGGGTCAATGCGGACGACCTCAAGGCGGTGTCGGATGCGTGGGCGACGTTCCAGGCCCAGTTGGAGCCGACGCGGTTCGAGTATACTGGCTTGTGAGTTGCATAAATAAATGTGTACTACGAGGTAGCTGCTGATTACGGGGTGATATAGGCAGCAAATACTCAATGTCGAGTCGGCGGGCGACGAGCTCTGATATATGCATTTCTCCCGGGCTTACATTGGATACTATACCCCCGCAAAATGTACTTTTAACTCTGCGTCAGACTCAATTATGGCTCCGTCCTTGTGTTCTCCGCCTTGGCGTTGGTCGTCCGTCGTGCATGAGGTCTATGAGGTTATTTATCATTGTTTAATCTGAAACTGAAAGCCGAGACCGAGTCATTCCCCACTGAATCTCAGTGATGTGTGACAGAACTGAATGCTCAAACCGAAACCGAAATCGAAATCGTCCACTTGCAGTCAACTTTACCACAAATTCGGGCCGGCTAACAGTCACCCGAATCGGCGTCCAATGACAGCATCCATGGCAGGCTGATGGCCGCAACCACTGCTGCTGGGTCTTAATGCTGAGGAACATAGATTAGATAAGATCATCAGATCTTATCAAGCCCCGAGTTCCCCGAGTTTCTTGATTCATCTAATCATCTTACTCATCCATGCCACTTTTCTCTCCACCTATTAGGCTAGAACTACTCTGCACAGTATATGAGCTTTGCTTTGAACCCTGAAATATAATCCTAAGTCTTCTGCCTTCTTCTCACCTCTGCGTGATCCTCTCAACAGCATGCCAAGAAGATAAATTCGTGAACCAAGCCTCCCGGAGTCCCTTGTATGATTTTATGTCTTATTTCTCTTGCCTTGTGGGGAATTCTGCTCATTTGACGTCTTG
The DNA here is from genome assembly GCA_029282125.1 of Mycena amicta. Taxonomy (NCBI): domain Eukaryota; kingdom Fungi; phylum Basidiomycota; class Agaricomycetes; order Agaricales; family Mycenaceae; genus Mycena; species Mycena amicta. The sequence continues at coordinate 121,947 of JARIHP010000042.1, read as the reverse complement.
ACACTGTGCAACTTGGAAAGATGTTCCACGGCAGGCTATACAAACATATCTGCTCCTGAGCCGCTGCCTAGGCGTCTAACTTCCATTTTTTGTTGCAAATCTCCTCCAAATCCCTTTCTACACAGCTACCAACTTCGTTTGCGGTGACCTCGCGAGCGCTCAGACAACGGCCGAGCCCTTTTGCGAAGTTAGCAGTTCACGCGGAGCATAGGCCGGGCCGCGGCCAGTCAAGCTGTCCGTCGATTGAGTTTAAATTCACAGCCGTAACTGCCGTTCAATAAATGCAAAGTCGTGAGGATTTAATGCCGGGGCCCGTGGGTAGTGATGGGCAGGTTCGGTTTAGTTCGGTTCAGAGGCCATTTTGGCCGAACCCCGAACCTCAGGTTCGGTTCAAAACCAAAAATTTCCGAACCTGAATCCGGAAGTTCGGTTCGGTCCGGTTAGGTTCGGCCGGTTCAACCCTTTTTTTGCCGGTTCTCGGCCTCGGTTCGGCCATTTTCGGCACCCGGAACCCCCGGTTCGGTTCAAAACCGGCTTGAGGCCGAACCTGAACCCCGAACCTCGGTTCGGTCCAGTTAAGTTCGGGTTCGAACCGAATATCCGAACCGAACCTGCCCATCACTACCCGTGGGAATAGCGCGCAGTGTCGGGGCGCTAGCGGCTCCGGTTCTATTTTGATGCGGGAGCTTTACAGGTGTGCAGGCGCGTGGAGAGTCCCCGGGGGTCTGAGTCTAGCTGAATGCAAGGGAGGAGCTCGAGGTGATAGATCACGGCAAAAGACATTACTCACAGGACAATAATAGACGAAGACTTGAGCAAGGCGACTGTTTGCAGGATCCGCCGCCGCCTGTGGACCAACTGAAAGGTAAAAGCCATCCTGTGCGATTCAAGGACAAGCATTCCTCAGTTATCAATCATGACTCTGCGGAAGGAACTCCAAAGCTGTACCTTGCTTGCTCGAACAAGCTAGTGGGACAGAATAAAGTCCGTCGTGCATTGACGCTCTGCAAGGCCAGTGTTGAAAAATAAAATAAAACCATTCACCTTGTGAGGAAGCACTTAGCGGACTCGCTGAAGATCTTTGAACTGATTAGCCCGGTAACTGCGGCAGACGTTCCATGGAGGTGGCAGGCATCGAAGGTGATCATGCGATGCGGGAACACTGCACGAGTCAAAACACGAACGCACAAGTTTGTGCGGGAAAGAGGAAACTTGAAGAGGGATCACCGTCGGAATAGATGTCTCGATATCCATACACTGGGAAGGTGGACTGGACAGAGAGCGCAAGATACTGTTCGCTGTTGTTCAAGTAACTACAAGAGAGAGGGAGTTGAGAGGGAGAGAGCATGTATCTGGAATGCCCATGTATCTGGAATGCCCATGTATCTGGAATGCCCATGTATCTGGAATGCCCATGTATCTGGAATGCCAAGTCGACTTGTGACCCGTAGCAGTGTTGGGGATATCAGTCTGGGAAGCAGGGCAAAGACTCAGAGGAAGCGACAAGACATACCTTTCGACGTTGCCAGACTGTGTTATATCCTCGTTATCTCATCCATTTGCACGAGCCGCTGAGGCCGGCTCTCGTTCCCCGATGGTGTCCGATGGATCATAGAAGAGCGTCGCTTTTGACCGGGATGTTGTCAATTCTCGAATAAATACACGTTGGATACGTGCTTGGGGAGGTTTGGTCACTGCAATGATGCATAGCGGTCAGAAAGACGATACAAATTCACGGGAAGTGCTTGAATGCATCGGAGACATGCACAGAGTCGATGTTTGGAGAAGGTTGAAGGCACTGGGGGTGTTCGTTAGAGCCCAGAAGACTGCATTGCAACACTAACTTAGCATTTCGCACATTTTTGAGCCGCGTTGCTGTCTGGCCGAACTTTAGCATAGGAGTCCTGCATAGGTCAGGCGAGCAGCGGCGGCGTTCACGCGGGCACAGTAAAGCAGCAGAGAGTATGGGCTTGTGAGAGGGAGCAGCGTAAGCTATGAATATTGCCGAAGGGAGCAAGCGAGAAATAGAGAGGCGGTGGCGAGAAGCAAGGTCTATTGATGACATCCGAGTCAATTGTTCTTTGTTTTGATCTACTGATCGCCGAAGATTCACCCGATTGGCGGAGCAGCTTGTGGGGTAATCACTCCGGGTGACGACTTTCAGCAAACGAAAATTTGAGTTCGATTTGGGCAGGTCGGATTTCGGCTTGATGGTTCAGCTTGACATGTGACGTAGATTTGAGTTTTGAGTGTTCAGTGTGGCTAAACTCGGTGGGTTTCGGGCTTGGGCGTTCGAAATTAGCTCGGATTCCAAAATTCTCCATTAAACAATGAAAAATGACTTTATAGAGGTCGCTTCCCGCACTTGTACTTGAATGTCCTTTCCCACCAAGTCCGATTTTGAAATTCAAGACAGGTGAAGCGAGATTCCACTGGGATTATGAAACGCAAACGAGGAAAGTTTATCAAACAGTAATATACGGAGATTCAAAAAGACTACGGATTCCGCTGACCCGTTAATTCCAATCCTCCAAATCCTTTCCGACAGCGAATTTAGATATCGGGAGGCGAGATGATCTCAGGCCCAGGCTCTGAGAAAATATATTGGTCAGTCGTAGCTCATGATCATCCACACATTCCTAGTACTAGTAAAACAACTCACCAGTCCTCTCAGGTTCAATAGCCTCGTACGCCGGCCCTTCAAGCGCAGCGAAATCGCCCTTCAGGTACAACTCGATCAGGGCATCCACAGCCCCGGGCTGTTCATGTTCAGGGATCCTAATAGCCTTCTGCACACCATCCTTGTTCTTGAACACGAATGCATTCGGAGAAACCGTCACGGTCTCCGTCTCCGTGAAGTTGCCTCCAGATCCAGAACCACGACGACGATCCCCAAAATTCGCCCACGCAACACTAATTCGCCTTTGTCCCCAACCCCGTCCAGCACCGATCCCCAGGGCCAACCTGGTTCGTGCCAATCGGGCCCGCGCCGCAATCGCTACTGGTCCACGCCTGCCCGAACGCGACGGCGCGAATCGAGCGGGCTATACGTATACGACACGGAGAATCCGACCGTCTGTGCGAGGTTGCCGCAGCACGCGTTTTTCGAGACGCCGAAACAGCACGTGGCGAACCCCAAGCAGGCTTGTGTGCTGGGCCAGGCGCAGAGGTCGATGCCGACGACTAGGGTGGTCATGGTTAGGACGACGATGGTGTTGAATTTGGAGTTGAACATGGTAGTACTTCAAGTTGTTGCGACGAAAGAATCTGAGGGTCCTGCTCTTCCATGCAACACCTTATATACAGGAGAAATGCCGTCAAGAACTCAAGAGGGCGCCGGTCGCTGGCAGCTCAGCGGCGAGTCCATATACCGTCGATACCTGAAGACAGCGCTAGCGCCGGCAGCGCCAAGCGATTCAGAGTCCATTGTACCGTTATACCTGAAGCCAGCGCCGGCCTTTTTAGATTGGAAATGATACCCCTCCTGGAAACCTGCGTCAGACTCGATTCAAGGGCAAATCAAAACGAAATCGTTTGTCCTAGTAAGAAAGAAAGCAGGAACCAAAAAAAAAAAAACGTGGTATTTACACGAAAGCAAGCTCTACAAACAGCAGGGTAACGAAGAGAAAGGGGAGGAGAATTCCGGTAACGCGATTGTACCTTTTTCGTTAGTTGTCCACCACTACACTACGCAGAGTGGTTGTCCTTGGCCGTATCTGAGTCCGTGACGTCGACCTCCTCCTGCTCGACCTCGGCCTCGACCTCTGGAACTGGCGCTGGCGCTGGAACTGGTGCAGCCTCCTCCTTCTCTGGAACAGGTGCGGGTGCGGGTGCGGGTACAGACACCAGAGGCACAGTGACTTCCTCCAGCGTTGTCGATACAGCCTGAGCTGGTTCCTCCTCCACCGCAACCGTCGCAGGGGGAACTTCGTCGATGGCAGAGGTAGGATCCGAAGCCTGCTCAGCCTCGACCACAGTGCCAGTGCCCTGAACCGGAACCCACTCAGTCTCAATCTCCGTTTCCGTTTCCGGCTTCGCCGCCTCAAACTCCTCAAGCGTCGGTGTGGGTGCTTCGACGACCACCTCGGGCACCGTCTCCTCCTGCTCGTGCACCTCCTGCTTGTCCGTGACTTTGTCCTCGAGTTTGACCTCGACCTCCCCGTCCACACCGTCCTCGACCTGGATAACCTGAATCGTGTCTTTGGCCGGCGGGGCAGTCGACGAGCTGGGCGTAACCTCTGGCATCGTGTCGCCTAGCGGGGACGGCGGCTCGGGCGCGAGCCCCGTTCCCGTTCCCGTTGGGCTCTCCAGTCCTGCATCGTGCTCGGGTAGTCCCTGCGCGATGAAAGAGTGCGCATCCTCGGCGCTCTTGTCGTTTTCGTTTTCGTCGTCATTATCGTTCTCGTCGTTGACCTCGGTCGTCTCCTCGACAGCTTGCGCATCCTCCTTCTTGGACTCTGCCAGCGCAAGCACAGTCTCAAGCCCCATCGGGCTGGGCCCCTCCTCCGCTGCGCTCAAAGGGCTCGCAGGGAAACGACCCTCGCCCTCGAGCATCATCGTATCCGTGCGGCTCCGTCCATATCTCCGGGCACTCGCTGGGACAAGGTCCTCTCCAGACGGGCTATTCTCGCTACTCCCGCTGTTCTCCGCGTTTGCGTTGACTGGGGAGTGGGTATCTTGCTGCGTGTTGACCTGCAGCGCCGCCCCGAGCAACGTCGGTTCCTGCACCGGCGCTTGCATCTGTGTCTGCTGCTCTGTAGTGGCGACGCCGTCCCTCCGGTTCGCATTCGTGCTGGTGCCAACGCGCGGCGGGATGACGAGAAAGTCCGCGGGGACGAGGTCGAATTTCTCGGTCAGCGCGAGGAAGCGGGCGTAGAGCGAGCTTTCGGCCTCGGCTTGCTCGAACTCTTCGCGGTGATGAAAGTACGCATGCGCGAAGATGCGGCCAAGGCGGCGGGCGAGAGAGGTGAAGTGTCGGTGCGAGGCTGGGGGGATTTGAAGTCTTTTATATCATGAGCTTGGTTTGCGAGGAGGGATAAAGACAGTACAGACCGGGAAGGGAAAGCCCGGGGAGAGTTGAGGAGGGCTGTCGCGCTGTCGAGGGTGTGTAGGATGTAGTCGATGGCGCAGCATTGCTATTGTAGAAGAATGCGTCAGTGAAAATCCACTGCGATACGAGGACTCACCTCCATGGCACCGTCATTGCCATGGGCGACACACAGGTACAGCCATTCGCCCGCCTTCATCTCAGGACACGTCGACCGCGTGCAGACCTGCTGCAGCATCGTAATCAGCGGGTGCGAGAGGTCCTGGGCCAGTCGTCTATGGCCAGTCAGTAAAACCCCACAAAGCCACGACACTCGGAGGGACCTTAGCTGCTCGTACTTCCAGCACGCCTCGTCCACCTCGACCTTCTTCTCCGCTACCTCTTCACCCTCCTTCTCCTTTTCCTTCTGCTTCCGGCTGCGGCCGGGGATGGACACGATAGACTCGACGTCGTGTACGTCGAGGCGGATGAGCAGCGAGATGTACTCTTGCAGCTGGAACGCGCTGTCGAGCGAGGACAAAGCTGGCAGATTTTTGACGGGGTAGAACGTCGAGATGCGCGACCCGCGCAGGGGCCGCTGGATCTGCACTTGCGCCATGGTTGGTCGTGGCGGGATGATGTAAGGCAGTATCACGTGTGACTGTCGCGGTCACGATGGTGCCAAAGGCGGACAAACATGTTGGTCAACCAGTTCTTGAGGCCTCTCAGTTCTGGCGCGACAAAAAAGAATAACTAAAAATGGATCATATTCTTCCGGCCATCGATATGACACCCGAAACCGTTTGGAACGGTGAGAACAAGGTGAGAGTCTGCTGAAGTGGGCTCACATAAAGCAGGTCGACTGCAAGGGGCCGCGTCGGGTCTGTTGCTACTCCTACTGTCGTCCGTTGTTTTTGGCTGTGTGCGATGTCAAAGTCATCATAGTCATGCATGTTCAAAACAAAACAAAAAAAACAAAAAAAAGTTCAGTCAAGTGAACGGCTATTTCTCCAAAATTTAAACTGGCAGCAGCCCTCATGACACATGTCGTTATACATATTACATAGGTGTCTTAAGGAACAAAGAAAATAACATCTAACAGGCTCATGAACCCAGGTCGAATTGAACGACCGCCTGCTTGTTCAAGTTGGTATAACACCCTACCAGATATTGCAGGTGCGGGAATATTAATCCCGCTGTGAGGTTCTTCTCTGTGCAGGATGAAAGTCCATGAATCTACCTAGGATCGCAGTCATAGTAAGCCCGTTCGCACAGGGAGTTCATTACCGTGCAAATGAATAAACTTGAACCACAGAGAGAAAGTTGCCGGAGAAAAAAGAGGCGACAGCGGCTGGAGCCCAACACCACCGCATCGAACGGTGGACTCCTGCAAATTCTCATCATCGAGATTGGTATCAAACGGAATGCAGGAATGGCCGCAATGCCACCATCGGGTTATCATCCAAATGCTCGGCGGGCGATAAGTGCCTCAAAAACTCATCAAGTAAGTAGAGTAAGTATTCCGGGATAGCACTCCCGTTTGAGTCACCTTCAGATCGCGAGCTACTTAATAACATGTTCAGGGCTTAAGACGCAATGAACATAAAAAAGATGTATCCTTTCATCCAATGAACCCGGTGCCGCTGCGCAGGCATACAAACCATATACTGTCGTATCTGCAACAAAGAAAGTTCTCTACCTCGATCAGAAATTACAAAGCGCGTTTTTATCGCTCGAGGAACATTATTTCGAACCTTACCATGATCATCATGATGAGCTGGTGGACCACTGGCAGAGCGTGAGACGCAGGTATAAAACAGCCCAAGTCATCAGTCTTCAGTCTTCAGACTCTCGCACAGCCTGCCAGAGAGCCCTCTACTTCTACACGTTCTCCGCGTGTAAGCCTCTTGCCAATCGTCCGACCTCACGCGCTCAGTATAATAAGCTGAGTATTCAAGTTATTGGACATTTGATGTCCGCCCGTGCTGTACATACCCTTGCCGGTTAGATCTATCTATCTATCATTCAACTTGAAGCTGTGTATCAACACACGGACGTGTTACGTGCAAACAAGAAGCCGCTTTTCCATCGCTCTCATCCTCAGCTGCGGGTACACACCAATCTCAGGCTTCCGCAATGCTCCTCTTGCTGTTTCTCGTCAATCTGTTCTCCGAGTCTGCGAATGGCCGCGCTGCCCCGCTGCCAGTGCAGGATTTAAACTCCCAAATGTCAGCAGACTCCTGCGACGACATAAACAAATGTCGGAGGCTGTTTGACGTTGTCTGGGGCTGCCTCGCCACAATTTTTGCCTGCACTTGGGTCTCAGTTCACCCGAATGTGCCTCGGCCGGACTCGAGCGCCCTCTCGCTTTTTTGGCGACGGCTATGGATGATGATCGTCGCCATCCTTGCTCCCGAATTCATGGTCGGGTTCGCGGCCAGACAATATTTTGTTGCCCGGAGATTTTCAAAAAGTAAGCGGTATTTGCAGATCTGGGGTGGATAATGCTCATTTCACATAGAATTTAAAGTCTCAAAAAGACACGGATTCTTCATCTCCATGGGTGGATTCGTCTCACGAAGCAACCATCAGCCTATCGTAACTTCACACCAACTTCACGGTGTCCCCGGATATCTGGCCGACATACAGGCTGTCCGAGAGCAGGATATCAAAGACAAGAGCAAGGGAGATGCATTGTCGAAAGGTGTCGCCATAGCTCAACAAATTTGGTTCACGACGCAGTGTCTCGCGCGCGTCCATCAGCACCTTCCCGTAACTCAACTCGAACTCGTAACCCTGGCTTTTGCCGTTGTCAATGTCTTCGTCTCACTACTTTGGTTTCGCAAACCTCTCGACGTCCAGGAGCCGTTGATGGTTGGGCCTGAGGACAGCGAGGAGGCGTTCTCGAGGGGGAATGATAATCCTCAGAAGATGGCATTGGGGAACCAGATATGGGGTTCAATGACAGGAATTTACCCTGATTACAATCCGGCGGCATCCACACCAGTGCCTCCATTCTGGTCGTCTGACCAGGAGGATGGGAGTGGGACTGCCGTGAGCTCCGATCCCGCTTTACGCATGGAGTGTATGGTCGGCGGTGTTTTTGGCGCCATCCATTCTGCCGCGTGGCACACAGACTTCCCCACCACTAAAGAACGATTGATGTGGAGAATCTGCTCCTTGGTCGTTTCTGTGCTCCCGGTCTGGGGGTTTACAATCACTTCTCGTGAATCCCTTTCCATGTCCAAAGGAATTAGTTTACTGTTTCTTTCTCTCTACGTCATTGCTCGCACCATCCTCATCGTACTCGCCTTTGCAGCCTTCCGATCCCTGCCGCCGGGCACCTTTGTAGACGTCAACTGGACTGTTTACATCCCCCATCTTTAATTGTAGTATGTACTGCAGCTCTTCGGAGGTAGAATGTACCCAGTGCCCACTTTGTTTCAATGAATCGTTCTGTCATAACAGAGTGAATTGGCTCACCAGCAACACGCCTGGGCAACATCATCGGCCCGGGGTCACTAACCAGCGGAACAAAAATGTTTTACTTTCCCGAGATGCCCGAAACTGTGTTGAATCGAAGTAAATAGCGCTCTGGGTCGCTGCCAGTCAAGCTGCCAGGTGCAAGGCGCAAGGCGATTTTATTCTGGATGAGGACGGTAGGATTTAAAGCAAATTTCTGAGGAGATAAGCGAAGGTCCAGTTGAAACAAAACTGAACATGAAAGACGACCCTTTCTGGAATGAACCCGATGCCGCTGCGAACGGCATGTTCGACCATGTTGGACAGGTTCACTCGTCTCGATCTGCGCGCTTGAATGACCTATCGTTTCTATCTCGGAAACGCTTTACCGGATGGAATGAATCCCTTCACTTAGAGCCTGCGGTAGAGAAAGAAAGCAGAATGTCATCGGAGCAGCACTCGAGGTGGAATTAAATCCACACTGCCTATTCATTTTGGCGAAAAGGAACTCTACAAATATCAATTTGCCCATCGCCGAACGAAAAAAAAATCTGTCACTTTTGCGGACCCGGAAGACCCGACGCGCCGCTTCGAACGGCGTGAACTCTGTTGTATTGAGATTGGATGCAGGGTAATATGACATGGATGCGGCATCAGAGCACCGCCGCCGGGCTACCTACTCGCGGGTGGACGAGGAACAAACCAGGTACCCTGAGCGAACTCAGCAAGTCAAAGAAGAAAACCATTAGATATGGCCCACCGTACTGCAACGCCAGTTTCCCCAGCGCAAGGAGGCGAGGTTTTCCGGACGAGAAAGGCGGGGATTCGGAGAGAATTTCTGGAGATTCTGTTATAAGAACGAGTGTGACTGGTGGTAACCGGCTAGTGGTCAGGTGCAGCTTCTGAACCGCAAGGAGAAAAAAAAAGAAGCAGAATAAGGACGCCCGTCGTGGAATCGAATCGACCCTCCAGATCATAATATCCTCGGTGTACCTGGCATTGACACTGAGCGAGCAAGACTGACGCTCCCCCCATCGGGTTCGACACTTTTTGCAGCGTCGCCTCGTATATGCGAACAGTACATTTTCACGAGTGGGTATTCGGTCTTGCGGACTTTCGTAGATTCGTTGAAGCGGAGACGCGAGCGGTGGATAGTCGAGGTCATACAATTTGAAGTTTAACAACCAGTCATGATTAAAGTACAGTTTCAAACATAATGGTCGCTACTCACAGGCACGACCACCAGGGGCCCGACCTTCTCGTACAAGATATCCGAGCGAAGCGCGCACTTGACGCCAGCAGTGACCTACACACATTGCATTATTAACTCCTTCAATGAAGCAAGGGACAAATAACGCACCTCTTGACCGGTATGCAACAACTGATCGTGCTGGAACACCAACACCCTGCCGGGCAACGCCTCCACGTCCGCGTAATCCGCATCGTCGTTGCCCCAGAAGCGCGTGGCTCCACCCCCGGCGGGCTCGAAGCTCTCTGCGGAGCCGGTGGTATCGGAAGGGAGGTATACCTGGACGGTGTAGAATGTGCGTTGGCCGTTTTGTCTGCAGAGTAAAATCAATACTGCGGCGAGGAATGCGAGAATGGGAATGAGGACGCACTCGTTTTCATAACACCCATCGATGTGGGCACGGAAGAACCCACCCACAGGATACCGCAGGAACCTCAACCGCTCATTCATTCTCACCATCCGCCACTTCTGCTTTGCCCTCACACGCTTGTAGACTCCGTTCTGCGGATCGCTCCTTCGGACCACCACATCCTCCTCAATCTCCTCGATCTCCTTCAAATGCGGACGTATCTTCTCGAATATCTTCGCAGACAGGTCAAACGAGTCGTGGATGATGCGTTCCCCATTGCGGTAGGTCGTGTCGGTGAATTCGTACGTGCCCGCGTTCACGCGCGCAATATCCCATGGCTGGCCCGCGCGCGCGGGGGCGTCGAGGAAAGCTGTGAGCTCGGACTGGGGGTAGAGCGAGTCGAGGACTAGGGCGAAGCAAGAGGAGTATTCGGGGAGGTGGGCCGCGTTGAAGTCAATGGGGCCGCTGGGGACGGGCCGGGGACCATGGTCCACGAAGAAGCCGTCGTCCGACATGATGGTTGTTCTGGGGTTGGGTTGGTAGGATTGTGGGATGCATGAGACTTGAGTGCAAGGATGGTATATATACTTCCCCGCCGAGTCAATGGGCTGTGTACACTGCCGCAGATCATCGACACTGGCTGAGTCGGCGCGCGTCAACTGTCGAAACGCCAGTCAACGTCGGAAGGCAGGAGCTGTCGCTTGCGTTGACGTTGTTCTGTGACTCTGGGGAAGAGGCGGAGGTGCCATAAATAGATAGGTACACACACAGAGCGTTTTGTTTGAACTTTCTTCACACCTTCCCAGCCTTCACCAGCTCGCGAACCACCGCAATACTGTGATTCACACCATTTCCCAGCGTCGCGTTCATTTCCTCTTTGCTAGGTGCTGGATTGTCGTCGGGGACGCCGGGAACTAGACGGGGAAGGTTAGGTCAGCCCCCGTGAATCGCTGAGAGAGGGAGTGGTAGCACATACTTCCGTTGGCGAAGCTGTAGGTCAACAAAAGCTCGTTGTTGGGGCCGTAAGAGACGGTATTCGTCACACGCTTGCCGCTGCTCATTTCGAAGTAGACCTAATTAACGCCGTGAGCGAGCTGGACACGCAAAGGAAGGAAGGAAGCACGCACGATGGTCGAAGCATACGCGTCGATTGTTTCCACGACGACCTCCGGGGAGTCCTCAAAGACCACTTCGCGTACGAGCTGTTTCAAGCAGGTCCATTGAATCTCGATGCCAGATGGACACTTTGAATAACGCACCTTCTTTCCGTCGTCCACGGTAACCTTGCACGAAATAATATCGGTACGAAAGCCTGGTGTTGTTTAGCGTCTGCCACAGGAAGAGGCGGAGTACGGACCTGTGGATTGCGGGCCTTGTACTCGAGAGCCTTCCAAAGCTGCTCCTCGGTGATGACTGGCTCGATTCCTGGAGGATTCACGGGGCGGGTAGCGGCGAATGCGTGGGGCATCGTGGAGTGTGATGAGAGAGCAGTGGCACGTGCCGCACAAATACGGCCAAGCAACGCGACCATCGCGATGACAACTTGAACGTTACTATCGGCACTTCGAATCCCTGTACGCCTGGAGGCAGATTGATCATGTCGAATTCCACGTTTGCTTCGAGTTGTCCCGAATTCAAGACAAACTCCGGATCCTCAGTTCGACATTGGGCCAGGCATCACCCATTCTCGCAGCAGTTTCTTTTTTGCTGCTTGCCGGCGTAAGTTTTTATTCCACGGTGTCACCTTCTTTGCCTGGAATGGTGGCTTGATAGTGGTATCGATATCGATTATGAAGATTCAAGTTGAGAGTTTCTTTGATTGGATTATCGCTCGTAGGATTCTACTGTAGTGGTCAGCTTTTGTATCTTTGCACGCCTGGAGGTGGAATGATTCATGATTCCTTTTTTTTTTTTTTTTTTTTTTTTTTTTCTTTTGGTGGAGCGTTTAATAGACCCAGGACAGTCGCCATAGTTCTTCATATTGTTTGCTTCTGCAACTCAAGGCAAACTCCTCAGTTCAACGCTGGGCCAGGCGATGGGGCATGGACCCACCAGTGACACTCTTTTTCTTCTTTTCTTTCCAGTGGCCGTCTGACTCTACCGAGGTTCACACTCGAGCTTCTTTCGCTGAAAACGAATTACCGCGGGCGGGCCGTAATCATGTACGTACAGAAGTGGTAAAGTTGGGAAATCCCCACTGGCCCGTCGGATTTTCAAGTTCCTCGCCGTACAGCTCTTCACACGTACAGTTACACCTGGAAGCGGATGCTCCAGGTCTGCCATTGCCTGTTGTATCGGAGTCACCTCTCCAAGGCAATGCCCGAGTTCGATCTTGGACCAGGGACTCGGGCAAAGGTGGTGTTTTTTTGTTCGTGGTACGTGCCCCCGAAGGCGCTACTGAAGCAGCTACGTAAATCCAGGGGCCAAGGCCCCCAGTTAATAGTTTCTTATGTCTCTTGTCCTTCGAATTCAAATTATCAGGTCTCCTGTTTCCGCTGCCAAGTGCGTGGGAGGCGCCGGGCTGGGTCTAAACATGTTGGTGTTCATTTGTTGTGTGCTGGACCACTGCCAAAGCCTTCTGACCCGGGCATTTCAATGTCTTACATTTTGGATCCTGGTGTACGCCTGAAGGTGGAAGGAATCCACCGTTGTAGCCCGGTAAAATGTTATGCAAGATTCTCAGTTCGACACTGGGCCAGGCAGATCAAGGTATCGATCCTTTCCATGGTTTTTGTTAGTTTATCGCCTTCGATTAGACTTAAGCTTCTTTCCGGTACGCCCCAGCAATCCAATAAATACACAGTAAATAGTTACAACCGACCTGTCGGAGTCCACCATGGTACTAGCACTGGCACGAGTACTCCAAGTCCTACTGGGGTTGGTGAACTTTATCCCCGTTGAGAGATTGAGTGTGGCGCTCCAGTCGGCTTGGGGACGTGCTTTGCCTGCTGCGATGCGAAGGATGATGAGGAGAGGTGCGAGGCCGGCCTACCAACATTGAGCCAGTGGAATTAGGTGAAGGGACCAGTGAACGTACAATCTGCGCATGGATATTCTGCGCATAATAGACATTGACGCTCTTCTGTGCGTTCAACGCCACGAAGGTGAGCAGCGTCAGTGAATACAGCACCGCGGACTCGACGAGGATCTCCATAATAGGATTAAACTTTCGGGTGGTGATGCGCGCGCCGATAGAGGAGGCGGAGCGCTGAACGAGGATGACACGGAGAGCGATGAGGAGGGTAGTTGTGAGACTGGTGGCCATGGAGAGTGAGAAGTAGACGCTGCTGAGGCTGATGAATTCGGCTGATTTTTTGGCGACGATAAAGGGCTCGGAGCTGCGTCGGGCGATGACTTGGTCGTTTACGATGATTCCGGCCAGGACTGCGGTTGGAGTTGAGGGATGATGAGAAGTATGGGAGGGATAGACACACCTGCCCCGGTGACAGTTGCGAGAATGGGAAGGACGACGATTTGCCAGCGCTGGTTCCATACTCGCCAACAGCGCCAAATCTGTTCAAGGATTAATCATGAGCAAGAAAGGAACAATGTCGACGCACGAAGACACAGTCTGCCAGGAAGATATTGAGACAGAAGAACGTATCACCCGTTGCCTCGAGCCACGCAGGGATGTGTGTTAAGGAGTAGAGCAGACCGGGCCCGGTCGGCAGCTCGTTATCGTTGACAGCGTCGGCGTACCAAAGCCAATTGACCGCGACGTGGATCGTGGAGCATATGTATGGGAGGAGAACGAGGGCGATTTGGATGGATTTCCGCGAGCCGTTGAGGGCCGGCTGTTTCCCCGTTAGGATAACCCAGAGAGTGATGAATACGGCGGCAGTGTAAAGACCTGTTCTGGTTAGGGACTCGCAATTGGCAAAGCGGGCGACGGATACACACCGTGAAACCAGTCCTCGACAATGCAGGTGCTGATGGGCAAAGGCGGAGACATTTGAGGCTAGTCGGAGGCCCCAACGCGCTTATGTGGCATCGAGGCGATGAACGATGAATGTTGGGCCCTACAGAGAAGCTGATCTCGGGACTGTCTCGGCGCTCATAGCATTTCCGCAGTGCTCCTCGACAAACCCAGTTTCCTTGCTGGCCGCGCTCATCTCCTCGTTGTCGGAGGACGATAGAACCGGGATGGCGATTATTTTCGAGGTTTGCGGGATTACATCGCGGTCAGTCCCGATGACCAAGGATCGTCATGTCAAGCTGGAGAAGATGCGGGAAGCTATGCGTGCAGACTCTCGTGGCTGATACAAGGCTGATACTGGGCCGACTCATTCCCAGGGCTTGTACCTGTGACGCAAGAAACGTACGGATTTAGCAGTGTATATGCGGTGGAGTGGTGCGAGTATACATCGAGGTTGAATGGTGCCAGGTCCCGCGCCGTCGTCCTTGGCAGTTGTGCAGATTTTGTTGAACAGTGGTGGGTGTTTGCGGAGAGGAGCGGAGATTCCCGTCACAGCCTGTCTCTTCCCATCATGGCAATTGACGCCTACAGACACTTTCCGAAGGAGCGACGTGTAAACGCGTCCCAATGGACGACAAGATGCCTCAAGTCGCTCCCTATGGCACCTGGGACTCGCCAATTTCCGCTGGCATGGTCGCAAAATTGGTCTTTTTGCCTTTTATTTCGTTGTGCTGTGTTCATCTCATCTTGGTTTAGTCTGTTTGCACGGAAGATGTCCTGGTCGACTCTGTGACGAGCGCCATATACTACGTCGAAAAACGGCCGCAAGACGGCGGGCGAAACGTTCTCGTGCGTGGTGCAGATGGCATGGATGTTTTGGGAGAGAGTGGAATGCACGAACGGCGGTGCATGAGTATGGTGGAGCCTCAGTGGGTGAGTAGCTCCTTCGTTTGGAGTGGAAACTGCACTTATTTTACTGTCTCCCAGTCATCCACCGGGACGTGGTGCTCTTCTCTAATTTTGCGGACGCCCAGGTCTACAGACTTGACCTCGCTTCCGACGCTGTGATGACGCCGAAACCAGTTACTGCGGCAAGGACTGCAGATTCGCGTCGTTCTCGGTCCATCCTGTCAACGCGAACCTCGTGGTGTCTATCATGGAAGACCATACCAACCCGGCTCCTAAGCACGTCGTGAACACCCTCATCTATCTGAATTTACTGGAAGCGATTCAAAGTCCCGTATCCCTCCTCGCCGGCGCAGATTTCTATGCCACTCCGACCTTCAATCCGGACGGTAGCTTGCTGGCCTGGACCCAATAGTCTCATCCGGACATGCCTTGGGACGGGTGGGTGCCATGCTTGTATTCTTAACAGATGGACTGATTTTTTTTTCCTAGAGAACAAGTCTACATTGCGGCGGTGGAGATTGTCAAGGACCGCCTTGCACTGGCGCCCAATCGACTGCCTGTCATGCGCGTTGCAGGCTGCCCTTCAGCGATTAGCGCCGTGCAGCCAACGTGGACATCGCTCGACACGCTCCTCTTCTCATGTGATGCCTCCTCTTATCACAATCCCTGGCTTGCAACGGTTGACTGGGCCGAGAAAACCGTCTCGACCCGACCCATTCTGTCGCATCCGCTGTCTATCGACTTTGCCGACCCTTCCTGGTGGCTTGGCGGCTCCAGTTTTGCCATCCTCAACGAGACAACCGCATTGTTCTCCGCGTCTAAGACCGGGCGCAGCGTGTTGCATCTCGTCAGTGCATCTGGATCCTGCACGGAAGTTCCCAGCCCGTACGTGCATATCGAGAGAATGCGTCGCGTCGGGCCGCGGCAGGTCGTATTCTTGGGCAGCCAGGTCGACCGAGGCCCCGAGATAACTCTCTGCACGTTCCCCAATGCAGATGATTCGCTGCCTCCCCGCTTTACCGCCTTGGCGCGCGAGATCGCGGAAATCACTCCCGCACTTTCTGAGGCGTACATCTCGCTTCCGACACCCCTTCAACTCGTCCTGCCGTTATCACCGCGTGAGTCTGTCCATGTCGTGTACTATCTTCCCAAGAACCCCAACTACACCCGTCTCCGTGGCGAACAACCTCCTGCGATCATCAACGTCCATGGAGGTCCCACGTATCTCGAGAAGCAGAGTTTCAGCTTGGAAAAACAGTTCTTTACGACGAGGGGCTGGATGTGGTAAGCTGGCGCTTCTCCCCTTCTTCTTCTACGTGCTTCTACTCTCACAGGATCGACGTGAACTATTCGGGATCCTCCAACTTTGGTCGGGAGTACGCGTGAGTGTTTTCCTCCAACCTGCCCCTCTCGCATGTTGTCAATGAACGGCGTCTAGAAACCGCCTGAAAGGCAACTGGGGCGTGACGGACGTCCGCGACTGTGTCCAAACCGTCCTTATCCTCTCCTCACCAAAATACGAATACACCCTCATCGACCGCAATCGCACCGTCATCCGTGGCGGCTCTGCGGGCGGATACACCACGCTCGTCGCGCTCTCTCAACCTGGCGATTCCGCTACCCCCGGTATTTGCGGGCACTTCCTCCTACGGCATCTCAGATCTGCGCAAACTCACACAGATGACGCATAAATTCCAGTCGTGCTACGCTCAGACGTTGATCGGGGGCAGCTTCGAAGACTTTCCCGATCGTTACCACACCCGTTCGCCGGTATTTCAAGCCGAGAACATCTCTGTACGGCTGTTGGTGAGCGCACTACCCCCGATACCACTGCCAGTGGCTGATGTAGCTCCACTCGACGTAGATCCTACAAGGCTCCGTGGATTCTATCGTCCCACCGAACCAGGCCGAGGATATGATTAGCGTTATCAAGTCGCAAGGTCGCGGTGGCGCAGTGGAGTATATGGTGTTTGAAGGCGAGGGACACGGATGGTGGGAGGCGGAGACTATCGAGAAGGCGTTGAATACCGAGTTGGCGTTCTATCAGCGAGCCCTGGGCCTTGTGTAAGTAGAAATGTCATTGTTATTATGTTGTATCACCCAAATCCCTTCTGTCGCTGCAAAATGTGTACACCGAGTACAACAGAAGCACCACGGGCTCGGCATTTGAGAAGGTCCGAAGCCATTCTCATACAGCTGTTTCGATAATCTGAGAAGCCGACGGGACCAGCCGTGAGTGCTCGAATTCAACGAACTGGAATTGAATGACGGCTGGCGCTGCGGCTAGCCATCCAATGATGCCCGTTTTTGTCCCAGTGCGACCATAATGAAGCACCTCTGAACGACCTCACAATAGACAGGTTTAGTGGAATGTTGAGATTCAACTGCCGCTGCCACACAGATTGTAAACAGTCGGAACGTCGCGCCCGAAATGAAACACGTCCGAATGAGCCCTGAAGTGGCAGGTTTGTGTGGACCTTGAGACTCACCTGCCGCTCCACACAGATTGTAAAAATAAGCCTTTACAGCGCGGATTGACATGGCCCCATCCTCCCAATAGAAGCCGTTGAATCGCTTGTTTCCGTGTGCGTCGCAGACGCGATCTTGAACTTTCATCTTACCAGTTCGGAGAACCTCAGTCGAGATGGTGAGCCCGTTGTGTGACCGGAGAAGACGTCTTGCAAGTACCTCAGCAGAACAAGGGCTATGTCTGGTGTGTTCTGAGTCCGATCTTTCAAATTCTCGGTGTTAGTGCCAGTGCCAGAGCGTCAATTAGACACTTCTCATCGACACCGACACGACACGAGTCATGGTCCCGCATCCCGCGCTAGCACGCATTTGTTCGATGGTAATGCAAGAGAAGGTCAAGGAAAAGAGGCGCAGAAACGTATAAATACGAGCTCACCATTCGTCTTTGGCCCCCATCCAACAAGCACAATCGACCAAGGATGTTTCTTGCTACAGCCATCGTCTTCTCCGTCTACGCAGGTAGAGTGTTCGGAATAAACGGCGTCGAACACCCACTCACCGGACGTTGCTAGCCTTCGCCCATGGCCAGTCTACCATAGTCTGCAACCCAACAGGCACCTTGTGCTTCAACCAAGTCTTCGTGAATAGGCCTCCGGTTATAATCCACACAGACACTGACCCCGTCCGCCTGCAGGATAAGGCCACTCAGATAACGATTGGACTCGCGCTTCCGCCCAACGGAGCCTTGAACGCGGACTTCCTCGCGCAGCTGTCCGTCCCCATTCCGTATGGTTTTGCGGGATTCGGACCTGCCGATGGGAGTAAGACTGTTGTGCCTCAGTACGTATCTGGTCTGACTTTCGGGCGTAAGCTTACCCCGCTACACAATAATAGGTCCAGCGTCGAAGGGTTCGTGACTAGATTCAGCACGTCCGGAAGCTCTGGTGCGGTCGTCAGCGCGATGCTCATCCAGCAGAGCATCCTCTCGTGCGTACACTGACCTTGTGCTCAGTATCAACTTCTGACCGAGTTTGCAGGTCGGACAAGACCAAGTTGATCCCCATCGACGCTGGAGGCGTCATCACCGTGTCCACCTTGTCCACCGGGACCCCAAACTCCGCCAAGTTCGTGTTTCGCTGCCAGGGGTGCTTTGGCGCGGGTCCAGACGCGCACTCCGGCCCGCTGTTGCTGTCGGTCTTCAGCTCTCCACAGGCGCCAGAATACCCTGCCGTAGACGCACTGAATGCGACCTTGCCTTTGTCGCGCGGTGTGATTGTGGGCAGCGTTAGGTTCGCCGATGTCGCTGCTTTGCAGACGGATGACTATCTGGCGTATTTGAAGGTTGCTGGGCTTGTGTAGTATTGAGTCTTCGCACCCAGGATGCACGCCAGAATAGAGATGTTCCGGAGTTTTGAATCGAAGTTCTGCCTTCATTTTGCCGCTGGACCTTGTGATCAGCATGAGAATCTGAATCAGGGTTTAGGCTAGCCTGGCTAGGTGATCAACGAACGGCCAACGCTGCCTTAGCCCTCGAGTCCCAAGGGAAAAGAATATCAGATACGCGAGTCTAGCACGGCGAAACGTACAGCAAAACTTTGAATCCAGCGAACGAGAAGTGCCGCAACGTGGCTTGAAATCTCCCGTGTGGGCCATCCGAACCAGTGGGAGATTTTCATTTGAAGATTGTGCGAGTCCGCGCGGTATAGGTAAGATAGTTGGGAAGACATAGTCGATCTAGAATTTCGAAGGCAAAGACAGCAAGAGGCCATGGCTAGTCTGGGCATGGTAAGTCGTGGCTAGGTCTTAATCAGCCGGATCAAATCGTGAGAATGTTTGATCCGCAATCTCAACGATATGAGCCCGTTCGAAGCTAGGCCTGAGGCCGGCCCGAGGGATCATAGGTTGCGCATCGTTTTTCCCCTTGTTTGGTCGGCTCATAAGGCCAATGGGCAACTTCAAGAAGCACGAGCTGTGATCTTTACTGAGAGCCAGCGAAAAACAGGAAGATCCAGGTAGCCGCATGTCTGCATCAGTGGAATTTATCGTGTCTGAATCATCCCAGCACTCTTCGTTCGATTCGAGCCTGGATCCTGCGCGTATTCCAGCTAAGTGTTTTGTTTTTTCATCCATACTTATTCGCTCCTGAAAACATGGCGCATTGGCGCTGATGAAACTCAGCGCGGACGAATTCGAACGAAGATCAGGGACTCAGCAATTCTTGATTCTCGGCCACAATGCGGCGAGACGGCGAGACGGCGGGATTAAAAATAGAAGAAGGGGTCGTTGCGCTGGCAACTGGTGTTCCTGGACCAACTTGCCAAGGCGACAGCGAGTGAGTCATACCGAAGATGCGAAAGGCAAACCCCAAAATCACAGTAAGTAACTTACTTACATACCTCGGGAGCTGAATAATAATGTTTTGCCCGTTGTTCGCGTTGTTCGTGTTGTGGTTTCAAGAAAGAGTCGAAGTGGACGGCCATCGTAATTCCATTCACGCATCGGCGGCTTCTTCAGGCACCGTGCGCAGTTCGCCGCCCGGCGCCAGCCGGCGCCTTCTCGCCGTTTTTAGCGCGTACATCACGTCTACGTCGATGTCAAGGCAGACGCTTCAAGTTACAACTTAGGAGTAAAGAAGATCCTGGCGCGGTGATGTCACGGTTTTGAGGCGTTTTGGAATGGAATGCAGTTGGAAAAAGACGCGGGGCGAGCTGATTTGTTCTCGACTATAGGCCGAGTTTCTCTTTCCTCGTTTCGAATTCGACTCAACCAGTAGTTCCTGATGGAGTGTTTGGAACCTCGTTAAAAAAAACGAATTAAACCTACTTACATACTTGCTCTGAGTTGCCGGGTCTATAGAAAAATCAACACTGGTCGTAATAAGGATAACAGACAACACTCCGCCTTGTTGTGCATTATTGAGTGAGAAAGGATCCGCGGATCCGTTCCGGAGATCAATTCAACTTGAACTAATAATGAACAGTTCGACGTCGGCAGCTGGCGGGCTTGGCGGGGTGCTTGTGCTTGTGTGTGTGTGTGTGATGTTCGAGCTTCCCGCGAGGCGTTGCAGGGAGTAATGCGTTTGATGTACACTCACTGCGCGCGGGGTGACTTGATGTTCATGGGTTGTGAGTCGACTGCAGTGCGACGATGACGACGCGGTTATGTGGGACTCGTACGCGTAAGTATCGACGATTGCTTTGAACCTGGAGTTGCCAGCGGATCCACTGGAATTTTATTACATACAGCCGCTTCCGATACACGCTGAGATTATAGTTCATCAGAGATCATATCGAGATAACAGTGTTGGTGTTGAAATGCACATGCCTTTCCGATTTCGGTGTTTCCGCTGTTCGGCGGATTGTCGCGACGCTGGATGTTGCGGTCAGGGTTGCCCTCTGCGTTCTTGTGGACAAGGCGGACGGCGCCGGGCGAGTCGGACGGGATCATCATTATGGGGAAGCTTGCTTCCCCTTTTAGTTGCATAGGGTGTCGATAGGCTTAGGTGGCTGTGGACCCGCGACCGGATATATTGGTCAGCCGCTCGCGGGCGACGCGTGTCCTGTCCGCGGACGCCCGGAGCTTTGTGACAACCGTCACCCGGTTGATCCTGATTTTGATCCCAGCTGTCTACATTTGATATAACATGTGTAAAGTTGGTGCAAAGCGTCAATACAACGTGTAGAGCATCGATGGAATGCATACTAAAGGCTGCCAGTGTGGATATAGCATCTCTCTGCAGAAGGTCGCATGGCATATGAGACCTTTAAGCAGTATATTACTCTGACAAGAGTGTTTCGGCAAGAGGGATGATCCACGGCAAACAGCATTTCGGGATGCACTTCAACGCTTACGGGAATATGCAATCACTGAAGAGGATCACTGGTTGTTTTCTGAATGCTTTTGGGAAAAGCTGTCAGCAGAGGAGTGTGCCACGTTTGATGATGTGATTGCTCTGCTTCCAACGCATACTGCAGTGGATGAAGTCAACCTGAAAGAAATTGCTTCTTTGGGAACTCCTGTCCTGCGGTCACCGGTGCAAAGCGAAGCACCACGCAGTCCACAAAGCACCATCCAAAAAGGCAAACACTGATGAAACACGGTGACTGCAAGCGCTGATGAAAGCGTAGATCCAACCGCTCACACCAAACACCAACAAACCAACACGCGCAGGTTCGGGGCTCCGTGCAAAGTATATGCACGCTGCAATCGAGACGACGTGGAAGAAGTAGCCGAGTGTGTGAGATGATGCGCGCGCATAGACCAAGACCAAGAAAAACAAGAGCTTTGACCAGCGACCAGCGCCATATAGAATCCAAGATAACCCTCCCACCAACGCTCTCCACAGCATCTAACCAAGATATCCAATCTCTAAGACCGTCCCCTCAACATATCCTCCAACCAATCCCGAGTCCAAAACCATCCAACCAACACCTTCATAATCCACCAAATCCAAAACAAAGCCAAGAAAAACGACAGCAAGAGCGAAGGTCTTGCCAGCAAGGACCAGGTCGCTCCTGCATCGGGTCTGCGCGTGTCGAGAGCGAGAGGACGATCCATAAGTGAGCAGGGTGTTCTGGAACAATGCCAGAGACATTCCGTCGCCAGTCGTAGCGAAACCGAAGAGCGAAAGAGTGTGAAGTTTAGATCAAAAGTGGGATCAAAGTACGCGGGCTATTCCCTCTCTAGGCTACTACATCGCGCCTTATATACCCCAGCCGTTCGACGATAGCTAGGCAACGTCGCCTTGGTCTCCAAAGGACTTGTGAATGGAGCTCAAGGTGTCATCAAAAAAAAAAAATGCTTTCTTCCTGGAGCAAAGACAAAGAGGAACCGCCAGATGTTGTATTTGTAGCTTGTGCAGACTAGACAGGGGAATAGAAGAACAATATTGTACACCCTTACTAACTGATAGATCAGGTCCTCCCACTCCAGAATGGCCAGACATCAATCCTTCCTGGATACACACCACATACAGCATGTTGGCAGAGCAATGATTATCATTGATAAGGCATGTTCTCGAACTCAACTGCCTTTGGCTCTCGCCTGGGCAATTACAATTCACAAGAGTCAAGGGATGACTCTCTCAAGGGCTCTGATTGAACTCGGAGATAAAGACTTTTCACCTGGATTATCCTTTGTAGCAATCAAGTGTCAAGACTTTGGACGGTGTTGCATTCAAAACTTCTTTCCCCCTTTCAAGATTGCAACGGCCGGCGGAAATGGAAACAACAAAAATGTTGAAGGTTGATACAGAGAGAAGAGCAGGGTTGGGCTTTGTTCTCAATACATATGTATGGACTTATCAGAGTATGTATTTGATGACTAGGATATAGAGAGTAATACAAAACTTGGATTTAGCGCAAGCTTCCCCTGTCATGTGGACCATTGTTCACATACAACATATTATATGTGTTTGATGCGCACGCAACAAAGCGTCGACGTCGCTAGGTTGGTGAAACGACGATAGCGATTCGCGAACTTGGTCAGTATGAAGCGATTCTCCGGGATCCGCCGAGTTGGCCGACCGCCGGCATGTATGCTGGATGCTTCTGTGGGTCCCAAGTGAGCTGAGCTGGTACCTCGGGTCGGCTCGGGTTGTGGGTTTGTTCTATTCTGTTCGTTCTAGAAGGTGATGATTGTGTGTGCATGTGTGTCCCGACTCTTGGCTGCCCAATCAAGTCGTTCGTTTCAAGAGCCGAGTGTGCTAGGACGACACTCACACATGCATTGCCGACATGAACGCGTGCGCCGGCGGCCGCCGAGTCGTCGTCCACGCTGACTATGTACTGACGCGGCGTACACGTATGCACGTCCAGACTCCATACGCGCTGCCAGTGTTCGACGGTGTGAATCCGACGGGTAGAAGGAAGAAGAGAAGAAGGGAAGCCTTGAAGCCTTGAAGGTTGACAGGGACAGTGGACAGTGGACAGATTCCGTTTGCGTTCGTGTGTTTCCGTTTGTGCGTTTGCGTTCAGGGTGCCTGCAGGTCCCAGGTCCAGGGCTCCTCCGAGTCGGAGAAGGAACGTGAAAGGTGACAATGTTTCATCCTGGCCGAGACGCTCGGGCCTTGGCGGCGCTTGGTAGACAGCAGACATTTACCGGAGACCACATCATCGTTATTTGTGAAACAGGGTTGTTTGGGACGGAGAGCCCGGTACGTTAGTGTACCCGGTACCGGTGTCTTCAGACCATTGGCCAGACGCTCCTCCGGATTTCGGAACAAGTGAGATAATGATATGGATCAGCAACGGCTTGCAGCTCCAACGAGTTTATCTTGTCTGCTTGTCGAAGGCGGCCCGAGGGAGGCGCCCTGGGGGAGAAAGAGGGGCTATTTGTGCAATTTGCGGCGCTAAATGGTAGTGCGTATGCTCGGGCGGGGATTCGGCGGTGCGTGGGTTAGTTCCCGGCCGTGTAGTGGTCTGCATACCTTGTGGGGAGAACGAATAACGGTCTCAGCGCATCAAGATGGGTTCTGTACTTCTGAATCCCCGGGGCCCTGGTCCGCGTGCTTGCGGGCTAAATCTGGGTGCAGCATCAATGATAGGTGGTGTGTGTGTAGGCCCGCTGGCGTTCGCATCTTCTTGAGTGGGTTACTCGGCCAGCCTATAGCAGTAGATGAACGGTAAGACGGAACAAAGGACGATGTCGTGGTTGTGGGCGTTGAGTAACCTTTTTTTTCCTTTGGCGTTGGCGTTTCAGAATTACTTAGTAAGGTTTTTGATGCCGTCTCAGATTCTGATCAGTAGATTGATTTGGCACTTTGCGGGCGTGCCAAAGCATGTCCGTTTCCGCCACACCCACTCCCCCAAAACCAGCTCAGATGCTGGCGCCAACTCAACAACGCCAACCGCATTCGATGCCCAACACACCAGCGGCCGCGGTGTACCCTACCACGACGTCTGCGGGTTGGACGGTGGTGCACCACGGAACACTAGGGCCACCCGAAGCGTATCATGCGCATGCATCGTCGTCGTCTTCGTCTGGAGGAGGGAGCGGGAGTAGTGGTGGGAGAAGGTCGCATTCGCAGAGTAACGCCCGACTCCCAATCAGCAGTGCAGCTGCTCCATGGCGGCCACCACCCGCAAAGGACCCAAGGCCGCTGCCTGTCCCGCCGCCACTCGACACCGTCAGCGTCGGCTCGACCACCTTTACGCGTCGGCCGCTTGGCCGCGGTCAGAGCTCGGAGCGGGAGAAAGATCGCGGCGAGTCGTCGTCAAAGGGCAAACGCAGAGCCAGCATTAGCGATGCAACAACACTCCTGCTCCCGCCTTCAGCACTCTCGCCTTCCTCTGCATCGCCCTCCTCGACAACCTCTTCCCGCCCACTACCTCTTCCGCCGCCAGTATCACCATCGCCGTCCAACGCAGTTGCTGGTCCCGGCCCTTCTTCAAGCCGCCAGCCGCAAAAACCAAAAGCCGGCTCACGACAACAACGCCCGCGAACCCCCGATGCTGGGTTGCGTGCAGGGATGCATCTGAATGCGAGCCAGGAGCGACTCGGGTATTCGTGTGTACTCACAAACTCTTATCCATTGGAAACTAATATGGGACAGGTATACTCCCCCCAGCACGAGTGCCTCGGCCCACCCCGCTCATACCACTCGCTCGCCCACAATGCCGTTTGACGGTGTTTCCGGCGTATGGACCAAGCCCCGACCCGCGGCGGACTCGCATCCACGGAACAACGCTATTGCTACTGCGAATGGAGACGCGAGTACTACTCGGAGGAGTCCTAGTCGAGGTGTGTTTTGCTATACGATCCTGAATTGTAATGGACATTCGCAGACCGTGACCGTACACGGACTCGTACGACGTCGGCCAGCTCCGACCAACGGCCGAATTTGATACGCACAACAAGCGGAGGCGCCATCAGCGGCTCTTCCTCATCATCATCCGTGTTGGGCGGGAAACAACCGAGCCTGACAAACCTCCGACGCAAGACAAGTGGGGACGCGCAGATGCAGGCCCAGATGGGCATACTTCCGTCTTCGCGCAAGGGCAGTGGTGATTCCGTTTCTGGTTCTGGCGGTCTGGGGAGAAGCGAGAGTTTGCAGCGCAAGACGAGTGGTGGGATTTTAAGGGCGCCGACGAGTGCGAGTGTGAGTGGGCATGGCCCTCCGAGGAAGAGTAGTCTGGGAAGCGGGAATCCTGGTGCGTTGGACAATTCTTCAAGTTGGTTACTCAATCCAAACGTAAAAACAGCCATCCGAACGGCCGCTTCGTCGCCAGCGCATTCTCGCAACCCGTCTCTGACGACGCCGTTGGTCATTCCAGTGTACAACCCGCCAATGACAATGGCGACAAGTTCGCATTCATCGGCTACATCACATTCATACTCTGCGCATTCCCTGCCGTCCGGTTCTGGTTCGGGGCTACTACCACCAGTTCCCCCGCCCCCGCCGCTGCAGCATCCGATACGCAAAGGGAGCGATGAGAGTGCCAGGACGACATCACCCCCCGATAACAACAGGACTGATAATCCCCATGGGCCCAGTCCCGAAATCGTTCGTGCCTCCGCCGCCGCCTCCCCCGTTACCACTTTTGCTGGCTGGGAAGGGCCCACCACCGCTACCTCCGCCATCGCAGTCATTACCACCAACTCCACCATCCCCATCCCCGAACCAGAACTTACCAACGTTGAAGATGTCTGCTGCTCTTCTAGCTCGCCGCGATGCTCTTGCTGGAGGTGCAGCCGCGTATACCAACAGCCCGGCCCCGTTGAGCGATGTGTCGACCCCATCGTCTGCGAAGAGTGCCCCGCCAGGGTCTGGTTTCTCCTGGCGATACAGTACGGATGCGTCTGATAGTCCCATGACGGGCCTAACGACGCCGGCAACTTCGTGGGATAGCGGTGGCGGAAGAGACAAGTCGGTTTATGCAGGTTCCCCACTTGCTTCTGCAACTGTCTTTGGTGCCTTGCCGTCCCCTGGTCCGCAAGGCAAACGCGAGCGGCGGAGGCTGCAGCTGCATTCGCCCATCGACATTGCTGCGCTGTCGCCCGACGCAGAGAGCGGGCCTCTGACCCCGCCGATCCATTCGCATCCCATTGGCGATGAGAGCGAGGAAGGGGGTGGGCCGGACAGTGCTGTCAGCGAGAAACCTCGTGGGTGGCTCGCAGCGCTGGAGGGCCAGGTCGGCGAGGAGGAGATGGAAGGGGTGCTCCTATCTCCGCCGACATTCGCCGCCCGGAAACTGGATCCGGACGAGATGGACGATATCGGTCTGGATGCGCTGGATCTGTATGACGACGGGGTCGATGATGTGGATGAGGGTGCGGATCGCGGGCGGAGAGGACGGTCGCCGTCGCCGATACGCTATGCCAGACGGGCGTCGGTCGACCATGACATGATCTTCTCGGATTCGAGCGACGAGGACGAGTACGGCATGTCTGATCCGCTGGGCGATACGGTCTCCTTCGACTCGCCTGCGCCATCACTCGACAACGTCAGCAACAGCCACAACAACAACAGCGACGCCAAGAGCATCTTCAATGACGCCCGTAGCACGTTTTCGCGCGCAAGGAGTACTCGCTCCCGTAGGAAATGGCGGAATACGAGGGTTGCGCCGCCGCCTGTGCCCTTGGGGTCTGCTTCGGGCATGGGGATGAATGGGGATGGAAAGAGGAAGCAACGGGCTCGCTCGGCGGATAGCAGTATCATTGGGTTTGGCGGGGAGGCGATGGCGCCGAGTGAGATGTGGAGGAAGGAGCAGGCGGCGGCCAAGGCTGCTACCCAGCCGACTGGGGAGATGCGGTTTGTGTACCAGGCGAGTCAGGCGCGGTTGCCTGCGAGTGTGCCTCCGCCCCCGCCGATGATGATGATGAATATGGGGAATTCGATGGGATCGTTGCAGCAGTACGATTCGGCGTCGGTGTCGGGTCATGGACATGCCGGGGGGTCCTCGGAGAGCGGGGGTGGCGGGCGGTATTATCAGACGAGTCCGAGCGTCAGCAAGAACTCGTTGCCTCTTCCGCTTCCGCCGAAGAAGGAGCCTTCTTCTGGTGGCGGACTCAAGCTGCTCTCGTCGCGCAAAGACAAGGAGGAGAAGAAGGAGAAGAAGGAGCGCGAGAAGAGGGAGAAGGCGTTCCGGAAGAGCGCGTTTGCGTCGTCGTCTCATGGGTCGTCCAGCAGTGCGCAGAATAGTGCGAGCGGGAGCGGGGGACCACACCATCGCAGCTCGTTCAGCTTGTTGCGCGGCTCGACGACGGCGAATTCGAGTGCAGAGGCGTTGATGGGGAGAACGCCGGGGAGGGTCAGCGAGTCTAGTGCGGGGTCGGACGAGCGCGAACGCGAACGCGAGCGCAACAACAAGTTTGCTAGGCGGCCGACGCTGTTTGGTGGTGTGTACGACCGGCGGTGACTTTTTTTATTATTCTTTCTTTCGTTTTCGTTTTCTTGATACCTACATACATACAACGAGTACATAACCTAACTTACTTATTTTGCTGTAGATACAGATTACTACTTTGCATGGTCTGTCTTAGCATCGCATTGCAATTTGCACATATGTACGCTTGAATCAAGGTTGTAGGCCTATAGTTAGATCGATAACGTGTTCATGGCCGCGGCGTCGGGCCCGTCGCGTTGAAACAAAAGGCATTTCTCCTGAGTTGCTCGCGAGCAATTACGCACCATGCGCTGCCCCCTCTCACCAACTCCGGGAGCGGCGAGGGACGCGTGGTGCACGAACGGGAAAATAACACCTCCGGAAACAGGAGTAGCACAGTACTCATACCGGCCCGGTTTTCCCGTCCTGGACCGGTCTTCCGGTCCTGGACTTGGTCGGTTTATGGAAGTTAGGCGTGGATGTGGATAATTATAATTAGTTACACTTAAATTAGGCGTGCGTGCGACGCCCTCAAAATCTCAAGATCCCAACGAGATTAGCAAGGTGCACATCAGCGATGAAAGATTTGAAAGATTGCAATGGACCTTATTATTATTGGGGCAATAGACTAGTCTTCAACTTGTTCGAACGGGCGCACACATCTGAGGAGTATTTGGACGAAAAAGATCATTTGATTCACAATTTGGTGTCCAAGAATCTGCACTGCGGCCAGTCTCCCTTGAATCTTGAAGGACGAGCCTATGCCGAATTCGAGTCCGACGGTCCTTGGAATCGATGTACATTCTACTCATATTTCTGTCTGCTGGCGCCGAATCAGTGAGTCATAACCCAAAGGCCCAACAAAGGCCTCAAGAAAATCCTGCGCGTACGGATCAACAGATGACAGAGATTGATCCGATGATTCTCGTCCCGAACCACCACCGCACTGACCCGGACAACTTTCAAAGGCACTACGGGGTTTCGCTTTTGGAGTGGATCAACCCTTGAGCTTCTCGCGGACCGTGTGGACTCTGCTCACAGCCCAGGCACGACGAGCCGGAGGACACCGGCGAAACGTACGCGATTCAAGCCCTGAACCGAAAAGAAAAGAAAGAAAAGATTCGGACTTCAAAACTCCGTAACATCTCTATAGACAGCAATTGAACAAGCCTGGCATCTTCCCCGAGCTACACAAGCCCAGCAACCTGCAAGTACGCCAGATAGTCATCCGTCTCCAAATCAGCGACATCGGGCCATCCAACGCTGCCCACAACCACACCCTGCGACAAAGGCAAAGTCGCATTCAGCGCGTCTACGGCTGGGTATTCTGGCGCCTGGGGAGAGCTAAAGACCGACAGCGACAGCGGATCGGAGTCCGCGTCTAGGCCCGCGCCGAAGCACCCCTGGCAGCGAAACACGAACTTGGCGGAGTTTTGGTTCCAGGAGGACAGGGTGGACACGGTGATAACGCCTCCAGCGTCGATGGGGATCAACTTGGTCCCGTCCGACCTGCAAGCTCTGTCAGGAGTGCGCGGCGCAAGGGTGAGTATACGCACGAGAGGAGGCTCTGCTGAATGAGCATCGCGCTGACTACCGCGCCAGAGCTTCCGGACGTGCTGAATTTAGTCACGAACCCTTCGACGCTGGACCTATTGTGTCGCGGGGTAAGCTTACGCCCGAAAGTCAGACCAGATGCGTACTGAGGCACGACAGTGTTACTCCCATCCGCAGGTCCGAATCCCGCAAAACCATAAGGAATTGGGACGGACAGCTGTGCGAGGAAGTCAGCGCTCAAGGCGCCGTTGGGCGGAAGCGCGAGTCCAATCGCGATTTGAGTTGCGTTATCCTACAGGTGGACGGGGTCAGTCATTATAACTTGAACCGGAGGCCTATTCACGAAGACTTGGTTAAAGCACAAGGTTCCTGTTGGATTGCAGACTTTCGTCGACTGCCCTTGGGCGAAGGCTAGCGACGTCCGGTGAGCGGGTGTTCGACAACGATTATTCTCAACACCGTACCTGCGTAGACGGAGACGACGATGGCTGTAGCAAGAAACATCCTTGGTCGATTGTGCTTGTTGGATGGGGCCCAAAGACAAATGGTGAGCCCGTATTTATACGTTTCTGCGCTGACCTTCTCTTGCATTACCATCAAACAAATGGGCTAGCGCGGGATGCGGGACCATGACTGCCGTCGTGTCGATGTCGATGAGAAGTGTCTAATTGGCGCTCTGGCACTGGTACTAACACCGAGAATCTGAAAGATCGGACTCAGAACACACCAGACATAGCCCTTGTTCCGCTGAGGTGCTTGGTTAATAGCAGTAAGACGTCTTCTCCGGTCACACAACGGGCTCACCATCTCGACTGAGGTTCTGCCAACTGGTAAGATGAAAGTTCAAGATCGAACGGGGCCGCGTCTGCGACGCACGCGGAAACAAGCGATCCAATGTCTTCTATTGGGAGGATGAGGCCATGTCGATCCGCGCTGTAAAGGCTTATTTTTACAATCTGTTTGGAGCGGCAGGTGAGTCTCAAGGTTCAAACAAACCTGCCACTTCAGGGCTCATTCGGACGTGTTTCATTTCGGGCGCGACGTTCCGACTGTTTACAATCTGTGTGGCAGCCACAGTTTAATCTCAACATTCCACTAAACCTGTTTCTTGTGAGCTCGTTCAGAAGTTTGCACTGGGACAAAAAACGGGCATCATTGGATGGCTAGCCGCAGCGCCAGCCGTCATTCAATTCCAGTTCGTTGAATTCGAGCACTCACGGCTGGTCCGGTCAGCTTCTCAGATTATCGGAACAGCTGTATGAGAATGGCTTCGGACCTTCTCAAATGCCGAGCCCGTGGTGCTTCTGTTGTACTCGGTGTACACCTTTTGCAGCGACAGCGACAGAAGGGACTTGGGTGATACAACATGCAACAATGACATTTCTACTTACACAAGGCCCAGGGCTCGCTGATAGAACGCCAGCTCGGTATTCAGCGCCTTCTCGATAGTCTCCGCCTCCCGCCATCCGTGTCCCTCGCCTTCAAACACCACATACTCCACTGCGCCACCGCGACCTTGCGATTTGATAACGCTAATCATATCCTCGGCCTGGTTCGGTGGCACGATGGGATCCACGGAGCCTTGGAGGATCTACGTTGAGCAGAGCCAGATCAGCCACTGGCAGTGGTATCGGGGGTAGTGCGCTCACCAACAGCGGTACAGAGATGTTCTCGGCTTGAAATACCGGCGAACGGTCGTGGTAACCATCGGGAAAGTCTTCGAAGCTGCCCCCGATCAACGTCTGAGCGTAGCACGACTGGAATTTATGCGTCATCTGCGTGAGTTTGCGAAGATCTGAGATGCCGTAGGAGGAAGTGCCCGCGGCAAATACCGGGTGGTAGCGGAATCGCCAGGTTGAGAGAGGGCGACGAGCGTGGTGTATCCGCCCGCAGAGCCACCACGGATGACGGTGCGATTGCGGTCAATGAGGTTGTATTCGTATTCCGGTGAGGATAGAATAAGGACCGTTTGGACACAGTCGCGGACATCCGTTATGCCCCAGTTGCCTTTCAGGCGGTTTCTAGACGCCGTTCATTGACAATATGCGAGAAGGGTAGATTCACTCACGCATACTCCCGACCAAAGTTGGAGGATCCAGAATAGTTCACGTCGATCCTGTGAGAGTAGAAGCACATAGAATAAGAAGGGGAGAAGCGCCAGCTTACCACACCCAGCCTCTGGTCGTGAAGAACTGTTTTTCCAAGCTAAAACTCTGCTTCTCGAGATACGTGGGACCTCCATGGACGTTGATGATCGCAGGAGGTTGTTCGCCAGGGAGACAGGTGTACTTGGGGTTCTTGGGAAGATAGTACCCGACATGGACAGACTCACGCGGTGATAACGGCAAGACGAGTTCAAGGGGTGTCGGAAGCGATATGTACGCCTCAGAAAGTGCGGGAGTGATTTCCGCGATCTCGCGCGTCAGGGCGGTAAAGCGGGGAGGCAGCGAGTCATCTGCATTGGGGAACGTGCAGAGAGTTATCTCGGGGCCTCGGTCGACCTGGCTGCCCAAGAATACGACCTGCCACGGCCCGACGCGACGCATTCTCTCGATATGCACGTACGGGCTGGGAACTTCCGTGCAGGATCCAGATGCACTGACAAGATGCAACACGCTGCGCCCGGTCTTAGACGCGGAGAACAATGCGGTTGTCTCGTTGAGAATGGCAAAACTGGAGCCGCCAAGCCACCAGGAAGGGCCGGCAAAGTCGAAAGACATAGGATTCGAGAGGATCGGTCGCGTCGAGACGGTTTTCTCGTCCCAGTCAACCGTTGCCAGCCAGGGATTGTGGTAAGAGGAGGCATCGCAGGAGAACATGATCGTGGCGAGTGATGTCCATGTTGGCTGCACGGCGCTAATCGCTGAAGGGAAGCCTGCAACGCGCATGACAGGAAGTCGATTGGGCGCCAGTGCAAGGCAGTCCTGGACAACGTCCACCGCCGCAACGTAGACCTGCTCTCTAGCCGAAACATTCAGTCCTTCTGGTGAGAATACAAGCATCGCACCCACCCGTCCCAAGGCATGTCCGGATGAGACCACTGGGTCCAGGCCAGCAAGCTACCGTCCGGATTGAAGGTTGGGGTGGCATAGAAATCTGCGCCGGCGAGGAGGGGTACGGGACATTGAATCGTTTCCAGTAAATTCAGACAGACGAGGGTGTTCAGGACGTCCTTCGGAGCCGGGTTGGTATGGTCTTCCATGATAGACACCACGAGGTTCGTGTGGACAGGATGTACCGAAAACGACGCGAATCTGCAGTCCTTTGCCGCAGTAACCGGTTTCGGCGTCATCACAGCGTCGGAAGAGAGGTCAAGTCTGTAGACCTGGGCGTCCGCAAAATTAGAGAAGAGCACCACGTCCCGGTGGATAACTGGGAGAAGACAAATAAGCGCAGTGTCAACTGCAAACAATAGAGCCACTCACCCACTGACGCTCCACCATACTCATGCACCGCCGTTCGTGCATTCCACTCTCTCCCAAAAACATCCATGCCATCTGCACCACGCACGAGAACGTTTCGCCCGCCTTCTTGCGGCCGTTTTTCGACGTAGTATATGGCGCTCGTCACAGAGTCGACCAGGACATCTTCCGTGCAAACAGACTAAACCAAGATGAGATGAACACAGCACAACGAAATAAAAGGCAAAAAGACCAATTTTGCGACCATGCCAGCGGAAATTGGCGAGTCCCAGGTGCCATAGGGAGCGACTTGAGGCATCTTGTCGTCCATTGGGACGTGTTTACACGTCGCTCGTTCGGAAAGTGTTTGTAGGCGTCAATTGCCATGATGGGAAGAGACAGGCTGTGACGGGAATCTCCGCTCCTCTCCGCAAACATCCACCACTGTTCAACAAAATCTGCACAACTGCCAAGGACGACGGCGCGGGACCTGGCACTAATGCCACACCATTCAACCTCGTCCCACTCCAACCACATACACTGCTAAATCCGTACGTTTCTTGCGTCATAGGTACAAGCCCTGGGAATGAGTCCTCCTGATATCGGCCCAGTATCAGCCTTGTATCAGCCACGAGAGTCTGCACGCATGGCTTCCCGCATCTTCTCCAGCTTGACATGACGATCCTTGCTCATCGGACTGACCGCGATGCAATCCCGCAAACCTCGAAAATAATCGCAATCCCGGTGCTGTTGTCCTCCGACGGCCAGGAGATGAGCGCGGCCAGCCACGAAACTGGGTTTGCCGACGAGGAGCACTGCGCAAATGCTATCAGCGCCGAGACTGCGGCGAGATCAGCTTCTCTGTAGGGCCCAACATTCATCGTTCATCGCCTCGATGCCACATAAGCGCGTTGGGGCCTCCGACTAGCCTCAAATGTCTCCGCCTTTGCCCATCAGCACCTGCATTGTCGAGGACTGGTTTCACGGTGTGTATCCGTCGCCCGCTTTGCCATTTGCGAGTCCCTAACCTGGAGCAGGTCTTTACACTGCCGCCGTATTCATCACTCTCTGGGTTATCCTAACGGGGAAACAGCCGGCCCTCAACGGCTCCCGGAAATCCATCCAAATCGCCCTCGTTGTCCTCCCGTATATATGCTCCACCATCCACGTCGCGGTCAATTGGCTTTGGTACGCCGACGCCGTTGACGATAACGAGCTGCCGACTGGGCCCGGTCTGCTCTACTCCTTAACCCACATCCCGGCGTGGCTCGAGGCAACGGGTGATACGTTCTTCTGTCTCAACATCTTCCTGGCAGACTGTGTCTTCGTGCGTCGCCGTTGTTCCTTTCTTGCTCATAATAATCCTTGAACAGATTTGGCGCTGTTGGCGAGTATGGAACCAGCGCTGGCAAATCGTTGTCCTTCCCATCCTTGCAACTCTCACCGGCGCAGGTGTGTCTATCCCTCCCATACTTCTCCTCATCCCTCAACCACAACCGCAGTCCTGGCCGGAATCATCGTAAATGACCAAGTCGTCGCCCGACGCAGCTCCGAGCCTTTTATCGTCGCCAAAAAATCAGCCGAATTCATCAGCCTCAGCAGCGTCTACTTCTCCCTCTCCATGGCCACCAGTCTCACAACTACCCTCTTCATCGCTCTCCGTGTCATCCTCGTCCAGCGCTCCGCCTCTTCTATCGGCGCACGCATCACCACTCGAAGGTTCAATCCTATTATGGAGATCCTCGTCGAGTCCGCGGTGCTGTATTCCCTGACGCTGCTCACCTTCGTGGCGTTAAACGCGCAGAAGAGCGTCAATGTCTATTATGCGCAGAATATACACGCGCAGATTGTACGTTCCGTGCTCCCGATATCTAATTCCACTGGCTCAATGTTGGTAGGCCGGTCTCGCACCTCTCCTCATCATCCTTCGCATCGCAGCAGGCAAAGCACGTCCCCAAGCTGACTGGAGCGCCACACTCAACCTCTCAACGGCACTCAAGTTCACCAACCCGAGTAGGAGTGACAGCCTTGCTACTACCATGGTGGACTCCGAGAGGTCGGTGTAACTATTTATTGTGTATATTTATTGTACATCCTTTGCGTGTTGAAATAAACAGGACAACGCGGCGAAATATGGTGGTGATGATCACGCATGAAAGGCAACGACCGCAAACAAAGAAGATCCTGAGGCTTTCCTCCGCTCAGCCTGAATCCAACTGAAGGTTT
This sequence comes from Mycena amicta, assembly GCA_029282125.1. Lineage (NCBI taxonomy): Eukaryota > Fungi > Basidiomycota > Agaricomycetes > Agaricales > Mycenaceae > Mycena > Mycena amicta. Next base: position 87,061 of record JARIHP010000042.1, on the reverse strand, counting down.
TGCCACGTTGCGAGCTACTCGGCAATTGGGTTGCTGGGCCGTCCCGGGAAGAAAACGCGAAAGAAAAGCCATTGACAAAAACAATGAAGCGGCGCTGTACTATCTGCCTGGCCCAGTGTCGAACTGAGAAACTTCGCCTTGCATTGTCTATGAATCATAAACGTGGAATCACCTCCAGGCGTACAGGGATCCGAAACACGGATGGCTAGTGGAAGAAGAAACTCCCCTACCAGCAATTGACGTCGGGATATTCAAGATTAAATACTAGCCATGAATGCAATTTTAATTAAATTCTAAGCCGGAAGTTTACTGTTAAAGCTTTTAGCCATTCGAGGAAAGGATCTGCGGACGACTCACGCTGGCGCCGTAGGATTAAAAAGAAGAAGAAAAAAACAAACCCATCGATTACAGCCTGGCCCAGTGTCGAACTGAGAAACTTTGCCTTGCATAGTTACGAAGAAGCAAACGTGGAATTCACCTGCAGGCGTACATGACCTGGAAACGGGGAACATCATGCCAGTGATTCATCAGGTCGCCGCAGAAGTTCAAGTTCAAGATAGTGTAACGTGTAAGGAAACCATTAGTATGAGATCAAGAAGAAGGGTAACAGATACTATTGAAGATTAGGACGGCCGAGAAGGAGCAGGAGGAGGACCAGAAAAAAAACTCTACGCGATGCATGCTATCCCTGGACCCAGATTGAACTGGAGCATTTGCCTTGTCACTATCACCTAGTAGATCGTCTAACGGGAGGCAAGCGCGGATCTAGAACATCCGCTCCGAGGTGTACTGTGTACATTAGACGACCACAGTAAACCAGGTCGTCTGCGGTTTCCGTCCGTGGTGCCAGTCAGACGGCGAATTCGACAACTTTGGAAAGAAAAGAAGAAAAAGAGTGTCACTGGTCGGTCCATGCCCCATCGCCTGGCCCAGCGTTGAACTGAGGAGTTTGCCTTGAGTTGCAGAAGCAAACAATATGAAGAAGCAGACGTGGAATCATGAATCACTCCACCTCCAGGCGTGCAAAGATACAAAAGCTGACCACTACAGTAGAATCCTACGAGCGATAATCCAATCAAAGAAACTCTCAACTTGAATCTTCATAATCGATATCGATACCACTATCAAGCCGTCATTCCAGGCAAAGAAGGTGACACCGTGGAATAAAAACTTACGCCAGCACGCAGCAAAAAAAGAAACTGCCGCGAGAATGGGTGATCTGGCCCAATGTCGAACTGAGGATCCGGAGTTTGCCTTGCACAACTCGAAGCAAACGTGGAATGATAGATCTGCCTCCAGGCGTACAGGGATTCGAAGTGCCGATAGTAACGTTGTCATCGCGATGGTCGCGTTGCTTGGCCGTATTTGTGCGGCACGTGCCACTGCTCTCTCATCACTGTCGACGATGCCCCACGCATTCGCCGCTACCCGCCCCGTGAATCCTCCAGGAGTCGAGCCAGTCATCACCGAGGAGCAGCTTTGGAAGGCTCTCGAGTACAAGGCCCGCAATCCACAGGTCCGTACTCCGCCTCTTCCTGTGGCAGACGCTAAACAACACCAGGCTTTCGTACCGATGATTATTTCGTGCAAGGTTACCGTCGACGATGGAAAGAAGGTGCGTTATTCACAGCGTCCATCGCCCGGGCATCGACGGACCTGCTTGAAAATACAGCTTATACGCGAAGTGGTATTGAGGACTCCCCGGAGGTCGTCGTGGAAACAATCGACGCGTATGCTTCGACCATCGTGCGCGCTTGCTTCCTTTGTGTGTCCAGCTCGCTCACCGCGTTAATTAGGTCTACTTCGAAATGAGCAGCGGCAAGCGTGTGACGAATACCGTCTCTTACGGCCTCAACAATGAGCTTTTGTTGACCTACAGCTTCGCCAACGGAAGTATGTGCTACCACTCCCGCTCTCAGCGATTCACGGGGGCTAACCTAACCTTCCCCGTCTAGTTCCCGGCGTCCCCGACGACAAGCCTTCACCTAGCAAAGAGGAAATGAACGCGACGCTGGGAATGGGTGTGAATCACAGTATTGCGGTGGTTCGCGAGCTGGTGAAGGCCGGGAAGGTGTGAAGAATCCAAACAAAACGCGCTGTGCGTACCTATCTATTTATGGCACCTCTGTTCGACCTCCGCCTCTTCCCCAGAGTCACAGAACAACGTCAACGCAAGCGACAGCTCCTGCCTTTCGACGTTGACTGGCGTTTCGACAGTTGACGCGCGCCGACTCAGCCAGTGTCGATGATCTGCGGCAGTGTACACAGCCCATTGACTCGGCGGGGAAGTATATATACCATCCTTGCACTCATCCCACAATCCAAACCAACCCAACCCCAGAAGAACCATCATGTCAGACGACGAGGACCGTTTCGTTGACCAAGGACCCCGGCCCGTGCCCAGCGGACCCATCGACTTCAATGCGGCCCACCTCCCCGAATACTCCTCTTGCTTCGCCCTAGTACTCGACTCGCTCTACCCCCAATCCGAGCTCACAGCCTTCCTCGACGCCCCCGCGCGCGCGGGCCAGCACTGGGATATTGCGCGCGTAAACGCTGGCACGTACGAGTTCACCGACACGACCTACCGCAATGGGGAGCGCATCATTCACGACTCTTTCGACTTGTCTGCACGGATATTCCAGAAGATACGCCCGCATTTGGGGGAGATTGAGGAGATTGAGGAGGATGTGGTGGTCCGAAGGAGCGATCCGCAGAACGGAGTCTTCAAGCGTGTGAGGGCAAAGCAGAAGTGGCGGATGGTGAGAATGAATGAGCGGTTGAGGTTCCTGCGGTATCCTGTGGGTGGGTTCTTCCGTGCCCACATTGATGGGTGTTATGAAAACGAGTGCGTCCTCATTCCCATTCTCGCATTCCTCGCCGCAGTATTGATTTTACTCTGCAGACAAAACGGCCAACGCACATTCTACACCGTCCAGGTATACCTCCCCTCCGATACCACCGGCTCCGCAGAGAGCTTCGAGCCCGCCGGGGGTGGAGCCACGCGGTTCTGGGGCAACGACGACGCTGATTACGCGGACGTCGAGGCGTTGCCCGGCAGGGTGTTGGTCTTCCAGCACGATCAACTGTTCCATACCGGGCAAGAGGTGTGTTTTCTTTGTCATGGCTACCCGATGAGAGGGCTAATGCAATATGTAGGTCACTGCGGGTATCAAGTGTGCGCTTCGCTCGGATATCTTGTACGAGAAGGTCGGGCCGCCGGTGGTCTGTGAGTAGCGACCATTCAGTATATTTGAAACTGTGCTTTGACCATAACTGGTTGTTAAACCTGCCCATCTCTACACCCGTATTACTAGTGGAACTTTTAGCCATTGGAGCAAAGGATCCACGGACGACTCACGTTGGGGCTGTAAGTTTTTCTATATGGCCAGTCGTCGGGATTCAAGTTTATCAACTTTGCCGCTTTGGTCTTAATTGGTGTTCAGTGAAGTATGTTTCGAGTCAAACAGCCATTGGGAGAAAAAAGAAGGTAAGAAGAAAAAGAGGATCGCAAGCGATATTCTAGCGCCTGGCACAGTTTCGAACCGTGGAGTTTGTTTGCCTTGCAATGAACACCATGTTATGAGGAAGCAAACGTGGAAGCACGATCATTCCACCTCCAGGCATACAGGGATTCGAAGAGCGGATGGCTATAGCCTATAGTGCAAAGGAAAGAGAGAAAAAAAACTATGTACCAGCGATAATCTCGGACTGACGTGGGGATATTCAAGATTACCAGCCATGAAGGCACTTTCTACGCCACCAGTGATTGCAGAAGTTTACTGTAAAAGCTTTTTACTGTTCCAGCAAAGAACGACTCACGCTGGCGCCGTAAGAATTTTGAAGAAAAAAAAACCCCCCCCCCGCAGGACCTTGCGCATCACAGCCTGGCCCAGTGTTGAACTGAGGACTTTTGCCTTGCAGTATCTAAACCGACAACATACGAAGAAGCAAACGTGGAATCGGAATCATGAGCATTCCACCTCCAGGCGTACATGAACTCGAGACGCAGCCATGATCTGGTCACCGCGGAAGTTCAAGTTAGATCAAGATAGCAAGGAACATGTAGCGTTAGCACTAAGGAAACCATGAGTATGAGATGAAGAAGAAGGGTAACATATCCTAGGACGGCCGAGAAGGAGGAGGAAGGGGGATGAGGGAAAAAAAACAATTACCTCAGTCCTCGCTATCCCTGGACCCAGATCGAACTGGAGCATTTGCCTTGTCGCTATCACCTAGTAGATCGTCGTAACGAGAAGCAAGCGCAGATCTCGAACATCCACTCCCAGGTGTACGTTGAAGTAGTAGTAGACGTCAGTAAACTGCAACCATATGGATTGTCGGGATTTTTTTTTTTAACTTGACCACTTTGGTATTAAGTAATTGGTGTTCAGTAACAGAAAAGGTGAAGTCTGTTTTGAGTCAAACAGCCATTGGGGGGGGGGGGGGAAGAAGGTGAGAAGAAAAATAATTTCCCAGCTCAACATTCCAGGCCTGGCACAGTTTCGAACCGTGGAGTTTGTTTGCCTTGCAATAACCAATTTGGCAGCAGAAAATCATGAAGAAGCAAACATGGAATCATCATTCCACCTCCGGGCATACAGGGATCTGAAAGGTGGATGCCTATATCCTATAGTGGAAGAGAGAGAGAAAAAAATATGTACCAGCGATAATTCTAAATGTGATTAACATTGTAAAAGCTTTTAGCTATTCGCTATTCCAGCAAAGAATGACTCACGCTGGCGCCGTAAGTTTAAAAAAAAAAATGTATCTCAAGACAAATAGCCTGGCCCAGCGTCGAACTGAGAAAGTTTGCCTTGCATAGTTTATGCAACCATTTGCTACGAAGTAGCAAACGTGGAATCGGAATCATGATCATTCCACCTCCAGGCATACAGGGATTTGAAGAGCCGATGGATATATGTAGCCTATAGTGGAATAAGAGAAACCCCTGAGTACCAGCGATAATTCTGAAATCTGAATCGACCTCGGAATTTTTAGGATTACCAGCCATGAAGGCACTTTCTAAGCTGCCAGTGATTAACACTGTGAGTAAAAGCTTTTAAATTGTAGCCATTCCAGCAAAGAACGACGAGTCACGCTGGCGCTGTAATAAGATTTTAAATAAAATAAAATAAAAAATGCACCAAATACGCACAAGACATACCGCCTGGCCCAGTGTCGAACTGAGAAAGTTAGCCTTGCAGCAGCGATACCAATGGCTTACGAAGAAGCAGACGTGGAATCCACCTCCAGGCGTACATGAACTGGAGGCGTAGCTGGGGAACATCATGATGTCGCCGCGGAAGGTTCAAGTTCACTGGCAAGGTGTAGCACTAAGGAAACCATTAGTATGTACAAAAAGATGATGAAGAAGGGTAATGAAAATTCAAAACACCGATATAATATTGCAGATTAGGACGGCCGAGAAGGAGCTGGAGGAGGAGCAGAAAAAAAAACCGTGCATTGATGTAAGTACTCTTCCTATCACCAAATCACCTGGACCCAGATCGAACTCGGAGCATTGCCTTGTAATCATCAATGGCTTGCTGACAAGAGGCAAGCGCGGATCTAGAACATCTGCTTCCAGGTGTAGCTGTGAGGAGTTTGCCGGCAGTAAACTCCAAACCATATGGCCAATCATTGGGATTTATCAACTTTACCGGTACCCGCTTTGGTATTAATTGGTGTTCGGTAACAGAAAGGTGAAGCCGGTGCAGAGTCAAACAGCTATTGGGAGAAAAAGAAGAACTTGAAAAATTCGCCACCCAACTTCTAGTGCCTGGCACAGTTTCGAACTGTCGAGTTTGTTTGCCTTGCAATGAACGCTATGTTACGAGGAAGCAAACGTGGAAGCACGATCATTCCACCTCCAGGCGTACAGGGATTTGAAGAGCGGATGGCTATAATATAGCTTGCAGTGGAAGAACAAAAACTTGATTGAACCCCCACCAGCGATAATTCTGAATTCTGAATTCTGAACCGACGTCGGGATATTCAACATTACCGGCCATGAAGGCACTTTCTATGCCGCCAGTGATTAACACTGTGACTTAAAGCTTTCAGCATTCGCTATCATGATTCCAGCAAAGCCCGACTCACGCTGGCGCCATAAGAATTTTTTAAAAAAAACCCCGAAACCTCAAGACGCACATAGCCTGGCCCAGTGTCGAACTGAGAAACTTTGCCTTGCAGTAGTACCCAAGCCGTCACGAACGAAGTAGCAAACGTGGAATCGGAATCATGACCATCCACCTCCAGGCGTACATGACCTTGAAACGTAGCTGGGGAACATGATCAGGTCACCGCAGAAGTTCAAGAGAGAGTGACCTGGAACACTAAGAAACCAAATTAGCATGTACAAAAAGAGATGGGTAATGGAAACACCAATATAATATTGAAGATTAGGACGGCTGAGAAGGAGGAGGGGGAATGAGAAAAAAAAAACTCGGCGTTCCGATGCCATCCCTAGACCCAGATTGAACTCGGAGCATTGCCTTGTAATCGTCACCAATGGCTTGCTGCAAGAGACAAGCGCGGATCTAGAACATCGGCTCCCAGGTGTACTGTGCACATTAGACGACCAAGGTAAACCAGGTCGTCTGCGGTTTCCGTCCGTGGCCCCAGTCAAAGGGCGAATTCGACACTTGCAGCGCTTCTGTTCCATCGGATAGGAAGAGGACAGAGAGACAGAGGGCCAAGAGTCCACTCGCATTACTACTCGAAGATGCATGTAACCGTAACCGTAACCGTAAAAATGTCTACCGGATGTATCTACGTGCGCCGTAGTCCGTGAAAGATAGAGAGAAAAGAAGCGAGTTCGTGCCGAGGTGCGTGAGAAGGCATGCGAGGGAGGGAGGGAGGGACGGGAGATAAAGTAGTCCGAGGTCCGATGCTTTTTCATGCCCGTGTGCGGAAGACGCGCATGCCGCTGACGAGCATGACGAGGAGCGTGATGAGGATGCCGAAGAGAGCGGGCCGGGTGGCGACGGCGCCATTGCAGCCTGTACATGTCCAGCCTGCAGAGAGACAAGGTCAGCGATGGGAATGAGCAAAAGCGGCATGCGGAGCCCGTCGTCTCCCACGTGGGAATACAGCGAGCAAGCAACGAGGCGAGTGAAGCTCGTGCGGGTCGGGCGAGGGGCGAGGATGCGAGGAAAGAGCTGGACACTCACCACTGGCAATCGGTGTGTACCCTTGGGGCGTATACAGCGCAAAAGTCAAAGCCGTATTCGGACTCATGAAACCCGCCCGCTGCGTCGCTGTCGGACCACGCTCGTCAAACATGTGCAGCGTGTACTCCGCCTGGGCCAGCTGCGTCCCTGGGTGTGCCTATCCCCATGCTCGTCAGCGAGAGCGAGAGTAAGAGAGAGAGAGAGAAGACTCACCTGCTGATACGAATAGACATCCCAGACGACCTGGGTCGCCGTGCCGGGTACCCTTCCCTGCTCGTCCGGGCCAACGGCGTACGTGTTCCCGTTTGCACAGACGGCGCTGATGGTTATGCTGGTCGGGGTCTGGAGGACGCTGGTGAGGTTCCATCCAAAGGTGATCATCTGGTTGGGGGCGATTTTGAAGAAGGAGGTTGCTGTCTGCGGGGGCTGGGTGATGGTCGCGCCGCCGGGAGGGAGTGTCTGCGCGATGGAGATGGCATTCGACGCCGTGTCGCTGGTCGGCGGCGGCGGGCTGGCCGACACAGAGCCAGAGGTGCCGGAAGGGCCGGAGCCGGAGGGCACAGAACCGGAGGGACCAGAGGCGGAAGACATGGGCGGCGACGGGGTGGCGACGACGGTCGGAGCAGAGCGAGTGGACAGCCACCAGATGTGATGTCACGACTCGTGACTTGTCGTAAAACGCCTTTGCTCTCGACCACCACGTCTCTTTTCAAAAATAATTCAAGCGGCGTCAACACAACGCGTCAGCGTTTCCATCTGGATACTGCCGGCTGCTATCGCACAGTTTGTTTAGTCTCGGTCTCACAATCGTTCTCGACATGCGCGCTACTGCACGTCACCACTCGTCCAACGCATCACAGTACGCCTGGAAGCGGATGCTCTAGATCCGCGCTTGCCTCTTGTACATCCACTTCCCGGAGCAGTTACAAGGCAAGCATCCGAGTTCGATCTTGGATCTGGGCATTTCCGATCTGTCTGTTTCTTTTCTTCGTCTTCTCATTCTTCTGCCTTCCATCTCAGCTATGCTTACAGGAATTAATCGCTATCTCCTGGGAGAACAGGTATGGTCATTATATTCAATTAGTTTTGCGTGCCTTCTGACTTTCATTCGGTGCACTCAAGTTTGCTAATCGAGTCTTTGCATGTTTGCGTCTTGTATACTTCTACGCCTGGGGCTGGAGCTAATCCACTTGCATGTCCATAGTCATCTTCACGGAATATGCTTCATTGCAAGATCCTCAGTTCATAACCGGGGCAGGCTGTATGACCGCTAGATTCTAGGTCTTTTTGGGTCGTTCGTAACCGAGGGCAGTCCAGCTACAGTCGCGGTCTTGCAAATTGGCGTTGGGTTTCAATCTTCCCAGTACTGGAGAAAGAAACTATTTAACACTATCGCAGAGCTTGTGAAAGTGTCGAGCTGGTTGGGTCCCCGGGCGCACTACTACCTGCATTGCATGTCATAATTAGCAGTCGTCTTATGCATCCCACTAACACCTGGGCGGATTTAGATCCACGCTTGCCTCTTGTCTACTCGTCGCAGATAAGGCAAGGTTCCGAGTTCGATCTTGGACCTACGCATTCTGCCTCCAAAGACTTGTTTTCTTCGTCTTCTCGTTCTTCTTCCTTCCATCTCAGTTGGTGTTACAGGAATTAACTGCTTTGGCATTTAGAGACAGAGAGAAAGGCCCGGTATTTCTAATTTCGCGCGCCTTCAAGTTCCGACCTTTCACGGTGTTCCAGTTTGCTAGCCGAGTCTTGGCAATGAAGTTGGAGGTCGCAGTACGCGGTATTCCTCTAGCGGTTCACCATCTGCATTTCACATGCTTTTATGCCTGGAGCCGGAATCATGGTCCTCCACTTGCCGCTTCATCATCGCGATCTGTGTACACGTTTCGTTACAAGGCAAACTCCTCAGTTCAAAACTGGACCAGGCTGCGTCGTACGTGTGGATTAAGTCTTTTTGATAAGTAGCTGAGGGCAGCCAAGCTACATAATTGGCGTTGTTGGTTGGTTCAATTCTCCCAACACTGAACCAGGAACGATTTTTTGATTTTTTTTTTTTTCAAGTTTTCGTATTAGCGTTCAAATTTGTAGTAATTTTGGACGCATACAAGACTTGGATTAGATACATTCACGGTATGCTACGTCTATGTGCCAGTTATAATTGAACAAATCTTCAGGTCGCCGTCTTTCCACCACCGCGCGGCTTCGAGCTCAAGCCATGAGCGGCACATGTCCACCGCCACCGCCTATCGACCCCTGCTGCTGCTTGTGCGTCCGCCACCAGCGCCAGCTGTTGAACGCCGCGCACAGGGCAGAGATGATGAATAGCACGAGCACGGCGATGCGCCAGCCTTGTCTATACGGGAAGGGAGGGAGGCATCAGAGAACCGTAGCGCGTAGACAGGATAAGGAGAAACGTACATTCCGTTATGCTGCGCGATGAGGACAGCGTATATCGCGCAGACCGCGATATCCAAAAGACATGCGACGGCTAATAAGTGGGAGTGGGAGTGAATGTGAGTTGCTGCGCATAGGACTCGGAGGACGGAGTGGGCGTACCCCAGCTGTGATGATATCAGTACCTATATAGAGTTACGGCTCGAGAAAATGTGCGTACATGATAGCGAGCGTGCGGGGAGAGAAGGCCATCGAGTTCTTGGTTCTTGTTGGATAATGGATTTGGGGCGGGAGGTGGTGAAGCAGCTGAAGGAGCTGACTGAAGGTTTGCGGGGGGGTGGGTGTGTGTTATTCGTCGTCCCAGCCAAGCGAGGCCCTTAAATTGCTTGCCGCTGCACCGCCCCAACAGCGCAACCGGCGGCGCGTATCACAACGACGATCCCTCCTGTCGGAACGAGGCCAGTTCCGACGGTGGCGATGCAAAAAACCCGCGCGATACACGATAGCCAAGCCAGGGTCCGTGCTTGGCAATCGATAGCTGGAAGAAACGAAAAAACTGAAACGAAGACCAGTCCACCGTTTCAAGTTCCCGAGAACGTAGCTCCAGACAGTTAAAGCAATGGTGCCGATGGCCGTCGTACTAGTAGATTATTTCATGGATTAATTTCTTTCGGAGGTTCCTCGGAGGTGCGATGAAACGAAGGGCAGTGCTCGAAGTTGGCTGGAAGTAAAGGACAGCAAGAAGTTAGAACCCAACCAGTTGAGAGCTTCCGTCAAGTTCCGTGCGCTCATGAGCTGCCTGACGACAAGGGGCGTTTGGTAGATCCTTGTCAGAGGTGCAGAAGAAAAAAAAGAGGTGTATTGCCTTATATTGCTCCCGTCTCGGACGCGCGGATCAGGAGCAAATGCTGTGCATGCAGCTTTCGCACGCTGCCAATGAGAAGTCTCAAGGAAGTCGAGACCGAGCTGTAATTCGTACTCACAGTCGATAAACAGACGTTGGAACCAGCCCTTTTACAATCCGTTGCTCTTGCGCATTCCAATTATGCAAACATTCCGAGCCTCCATCTGAAATCTATCGAACAGCCAGCTGGAGGCGGAGCGGGCTTGAACCCTGTGGATGCGGGTACCAATACAGACAGTTGTACACCGCCACGCTGCCGGCGGAGACGATGATGAGGACGAGGACGATGCGGTTCCAGACGACGGGGCTGTTTGTGGTGGTGAGAGTGTTAACGTCTTTGACGGCCCGGGAGGCGCGTGGATTTACCTTCGATGTTGAGCCATCTCGACGACCGAGGGAATGGCCAAGCTATTGTGAAGGACGAGTGAGTTAGTCTTGGGATACTGAGGCAGAATGAGTAGACACGCACGCAAACTCGACTGAGGCTCCTAAACCGACAAGCCGAGAATACTGTTACAGCTCGCTCATTGAGCGCTGTAGCAAGCAAGCATACCCCAACTACCCCAGCGCGCGTCAGATTCCACTATGCGTCTCAGAGAAGCAATTTGCGCGCATTATGGCCTTGGTGCGAGGCTGAACGGGCATGGCGAGCGAGGTCGGATGGGCGTCGGGAGCAAATGCTACACTGTGCGTCACACATCACCGTGCTCTCGACATCATCGACACAACCGGCGCTCAACGTCAACGACAGAGCCATATGTACAGTCGATAAAGACACGGTCGAGACCACGCAGTAAATATTTTACAATCCGCGCATCCCAGCACCCAAAATTACATTCCGAGTATTTTTTCCGAGTCCTCTCTCTCTGAAATCTATCGAACAGGCGCCCCAAATACGGGGGGCGGCGCCTGCGAAGCGTAGTACGAAGGTAGCTGCGTTGCGGCTGCGTGGGCGACTTGGGCTTGAAGCCTGTGGATGCGGTACCAGCGCAGGCAGTTGTACACCGACACGATGCCGGCGAGGAGGACGACAACGAGGATGACGATGCGGTACCAGACGACGGAGCTGGTTGGATGGTGAGATTAACTTATTGTCGACGTCTTCAAAGGCAAGGTAAAACCTTCGATGTTCAGCGAGCACGATGATGGTGATAATGGCCCCGCTGTATATGCATGTGAAGCACGGATTAGTCTTGGGATGGGGGACTGAGCGCGAGATAAATAAACGCACGCAAAATCCAGTACGGCTGCGAGAGCTGAGAGAAAACTGTTAGCAGCTTGCTATCGGACGGTGGCAAGCATACCCCATCTGCCCGAGCGATCGTCAGGTTCAGCTATGCGTCTCAGAGAAGGAGGTTGCGCACATCAGGGCCACGGTGCGAGGTTGAGTGGGCATGGCCAGTGAGTCGGACTCGGATGGGCGTCGGGAGCAAATCGCGGCAGGCTGTGCGTCACATCACTTTTTCTGCTTCCCGCCGTCATTCGTCACCGGCGCCTAAAGTCAACTTCTACGTGAAATACGCGGTATCGACCCAATTCGTATAGTCTGCCCCCAATACGTCGGCAATTCCGAACCCACTCGCGGAGCTAAGCTTCGACGAGAAGGCCGCGCGCGTCCCAGCAGCGCCAGGTCCTGATTTATCCAATAACACGAAGCGGAAGGAAGCAGCAAGACGCACCGGTGCTGTTGAACTCTGCAAACAGGACATTCTCCGTGTTGGGCGTTGCCGTCGACCAGATCTCCCACCCAGCAGGGTTAATATGGGCGTCAAGTGTGCAGGAGATGTATGCCACCCTACAGTTCAGCTCAATCGCCTCAGAACCAAGAATTCAGACCAACTCACTGCGCCTGTGCGCTCCACGGCCTCCCGAGGAACACCAGCCCCGTCAAGTCCTTCACTGCATTCGCACTCTTCACCAAATTTGACTGGTTAATCACAAACAGACTCTCCGTTGTCTCGTCTGGGCCGTCCGCGGTAATCGCCCCCGCATCGACCGAGGCGATGGTGCTGCGGTGGAAGAACGCGTGTCCGCCTTGCCCGAAGATGAAGTCGACTGCGCCCTCGATGTATGAGAGGCCGTAGAACTGGACGCCCTTTTCAGCACGGAGGGTGTCTTGATAGCTGGGATCGAATGAGGGTGAAGGTGTATTGAGGAGGGAGGGAACGAACCCAAAGAAACCCACGGCGTAGAACCCTAGGTTGGTTCCGTATCCCCCTACAGCGAGAGCCTGGGAACCCTGGCCGAACTACCTTCAAGTCAGCCGCACATACTGTTGCCTTTTCCTTTCCTCGCACTCACGCTGTTCACGATATCAAGATTATACAGCGCGACATTTCCCTGTTCAACTCTCAACGTCGCTGGGAGGTCCCCACCGCCGACCTGTGCCTGCGAGAGGTTGAACTCCAACACGACCTGGTTAGACGCGTAGTCGAGGATGCTGGTGGTGTGGCCCATTATCTGCGTGGACATGTTTACTCATGTTGCTCTCCAACACTGCACACACACAGTAGTCTTCCCCGTCGTACGCGCGAGGCGGACTTGTTCGAAGTACGTCCCTGGGCAAAACAACGTTCAATATCCTATCCAAACCACGCAAGGACGTACCAGGATAAACGAAAATCACCCTCGCACTCGCATCGTTCGGGAGAGCCGCCACTGCCGCTGAGATGGTGCTGAACTCGCCCGCTTGGGTACCGATGTTGCGCACGACTGACGCGCCGGCAGGTGGTGAGGTTCGTGAGGTTGCAGTGCAGAGGGCGATGAGGCCAACGACGATTGTGAGTGGCGGAAGCATGCTGTTCGCTGGATCCTACAGAATTCTACTTATAACACTTTGCCGTCACGAGGTGGATACAGCGGGGACGGATCCGGGCCGGTGTCCGTGAGTCCAATGCTAAATGGATCGGCATTCTCAGTTATTCAAGTCGTCAGCCTGTTTATTCAATGCAACTCTCATTCCGAGCTCATGTAAATCATCCAAATTCCGTGCAATGTTAGGCTCAAATCACGAACGACTCTCGTTCCGTTCTGGACGAACTGAATTCAACTACTCCCTTGAACCTTGTCCTCCCAATCGTCTCACTTTGCCTGAACATTGCATCGACGTTGCGAAGGATGTTCCGAGCTGAATGAATTTAAACACTTAGTGGGCAAAAACGGACGTTTCCAGTCAACCCCCCATCTAGCTGGGCTGCCTGGGCATCTGTTCTTGATAATGCTCGGGTCACGGTGGCTGTTCGATTCAGCGTCGGGCTATGGCGATAGACCTTCAGGACTCAGTTTTGACTGAGAGGAGTGACTTTTATTTCTATTTTCTTTCCCTTGTTCTGGAGGGTTTTTTCTCTGGGTACTCGCGGGGGTGACTCGTCACTACAGCCTTAAGCTTCAAACTCGTAGAACTCACTTACTATTCCAGTTCAGCAGACGGTTGGCAGTACCCGAGAGTTTATCGTGCGGAAATGAAGTTCAATGTTCTCCCGTGCTTGAATTGTCAAAATAAAAAAATAAAAAAATAAAAAATAAAATAAAAAACGCGTCAAGTCGCGCTTTAGACGCGTCTAGCTAGTTGCACCTGGCCGCGACGCTAACCGTTTGGAACTACAGCAAGCCGGAGCTGGACGTCCAGGGCAAAGCGTACTCCGCCTGGTTTCTGCCCGGATTTGAGAGGTTTAGTGAACGGCCGACGGGAGGAGTACGCAAGGCTGTGGGTGAGACGGAGAGTGATAGGTTGTATGAAGAAGAGGCTGAGGTGCGCGACGACCGAGACAGAGCGGCCGGATACGAGGGAGGTTGAGGTAAGAGCGGTAAGGAGGAAGGGCGACGCTATGTAGAATTTCGCGCCTATCGACCCTCATTCCACTCTTCGATAGACAGGCTGGCCCGAGCCTACCTCCATCTCGGCGCCCCAGTCTAACATCTACCCTTCGCCAACGCCTCCTTCGCGCTCCGCTCCCCAGTGACGACGCTCTTCACCACACGCAACGCGTCGCTAAAGTCCTCGAACAAAATATGCGGAATGCCTTCTCGCGCGCAGTAGATCGCCAAGTCGTTCTCGCCGTCGGGTTTTTCCTTGACAAAGAGGACGTCGGCGTGTCGCGCGGCGGACATATCTACGGCATGATGAGCGTGTCGAAGTTGTAAATATCAGTGGGGAGGACGGACCAGAGACACCGTCGCCGAGGAAGAATAGCAGAGGTGGCGATTCGAGGTCTTTATACGGAAGGATTGCGCGGGATTTATCGTGCCCGTAACCGCTGCAAGGACGTATAAACAGCACGAAATTGGCTTCTGTCGCAGACGGACCTGCTAGGATGCCTAAACTTGATTGCCCACGTCCCGTCTTCATTCACGTCGACGTCGTTGGCGATAATATCGATAGTGTCGGCGACTTCGTCACCAACGAGATTGCCGAGCACCGCGCGGATTATTGGGGCCATCCCGCTGTTGTTGGAATTGAGTGACGGAGACCGCTCCGAGGAACGTGTGTGTGCAGACCTGGAGACGATGACAACCGGGATATCGTTTGCGCTGCACCAGGCATGGAAGTCCTTGAAGCCCGAGTCGAGTTTGATGTCTTTCGGTAGCTTAGAGTCGGCTTCAGCGGTCTCCAAAACGACGACGCACTTTTCCGCAGCTCGTCTTTGCATGCCTCAAAGGAGTGACCATTGGCGACGATACTCGCCAGCATCTCGCGGAATGCATCTCTGTGTCCTGTTAGCCTTGTCGCGAGGGGTATGAAAGTGAAAAACGCACCGGAATGTCTCTCTTCCCGCTAGTACCTCCAGATTGCCCGCACGTCGTTTATCCTTCCCGTAGCCGAGATTATCCGTCATATCTGCGCCCATTCGTTAGCCTCTCTGTGTGTGGACGGCAAGAGAGAGAAGAACGGACAGTCATTCGAGTCCTGCGTCGTGATCGTCCCGTCCCTGCATCGACATCAGCTCGACTCCGGATGTGCCAGTGACAGGACCAGTCGGAGAGCACGACGAATCGCTTGTCCTTGTAGACGGGAGGGTACGGGAGGGTGCTCTCAGGGATGGCATCGCTCGCCATGGTCGTAAAAGGCAAATCGATGGATCAATTTTTTTTTTCGGCAATTCCATCAAACGCGGTCACGGCTCGTGCTAAAGCGCGACGCGACGGGTATTTGAATTTGGCAAGAACGGTTGTGAGAATCTCGCTGCAAGAAATGATGTTCTCTGAAGTTCAAATATACAAAGTGGCAGAATGTATTATTCGACGACGTTGTCCTCAGCCCTACTTGCAAAACACTCGACGAATCCTGTTTCGCCAGCTCCGAAGCCTGTTCAAGAACATGTGTCCGGAGACGGAGCCTGACGACGAGGGGAGTGAGGTGTGATGTCGACCATTCGCGCCTTCGGCGCGCACGAGTCGGAGATACGTTTCTATAAGAGAAATCGAGCTTAGAGCGTGCATGAGTCCATAGATATCGACACGAACCCGTTCGATGGTCAAGCTTTAGTCCATCTTCTTCCGCCTTCTTCATCTTTCTCGCAAGGGATTCCTGAACGATCCTGGAGAACACCAATGAAAATCAGTCTCAAGGACGGTTATACTCATACGCACCTGGAAATCTCTTCCATCTCATGGAAGAATCCGCGGGGATCGTTGAGCGTCTTCACACGAGAGAGGTCGTGCGTGAAGGTAACCGTGATCATATCATCCGGCGCCTCGCGAGGCAGAATAAGCGTGCGCATGAGCTCGGCAATTTCCGCCTCCTCTTGTTGGCTCTTCTCCTCATCACTAGGTTCCTTCACTTCGTCTCCTCGAGGCGCAAATGTGAATACCGATGGCTGAGACGCGTCGTCCATAACATCGCCGGGAGTGTAGGACAATACCGAGTCGCAGTCCGACTCCTCTTCTGACTCCGCGGGATGTAAAGCCTCGAACTTGTCTCGGCGGACAGCTTCGTCCTCGCAGAACACGCTGTTGTGTCTGGCGCGTTCCATGCTGGAGAGTTTGCATACCACAGGATCGACGGCGCGAACGGTCGGGCAGCGGACAGTCGTCGCGGCAAATGGAGCGAGATAGCAGTTCGACCAAGGAAAGTCTCCGGTGGGCATAAGTGGCGCGCGCGATGCGCTATGGACGGTAGCCGGGAAGATGGGGAGACACATGGCAGCGTCGATGCACTCGTCGGGAACGTCAACTGGGTGGCCTTGCAGAACAAATTCGACCTCTTCTTGTCGGAATGGGACACTCGGATGCAGCGGGCCGCAACGCTAAGGGAAATATTAACATCAAGCCTCGTACACAATGTCAAGGACCTGCCGAGGGAAGATACACGACGTAGTCACGAAGTTCGAGGGCTGTGGCGGCAAGCGTTGCTTGCGGATCATTGAGATGCGCTAGCGACGCGTCTGGGTCGAGTCTGAGAACGGCGAACGACGCTGCAGCCGGGACGAAGCGCGGTATGGGAGTAGAAGTCATTGTTCGATGGAGACTGGGTGGAAGGAAGAGAGAGTCGAGGACGGGGCGCCGACGACAGGACTTGGTCTTATATGGCGCTACCGTCAGTGGCACGGAACAAAGCGCGCAGGACAAAGAACGTATTGATCTCGACGCTTGGACCCGTGATGTCACAACAAAGCCGGGAGCGCTTGGATTGAAGTTGCGCTTTGGGTGGCTTGGGCTCCGTATAAAATTTGCGAGTCTGTAGCGAACGTTACTTCCCCATCGCTTTACCTCTCCATGGTCCGCCCAATTCTCTGCCCCGCCAACTGCGCCTACGCCAAGTCTGCATCACATGCGAAGCCAGACAACGAGCCTGGAGCTCACCTAGGTCATCCCAGTCTTCGCCGCGGCACAATCTGCGAGGTATCCGATGTCGCCATTACCACTCTGTTTACGAACGATTTGCGCGAGTACGGCGTCGAGGTTCCCGCCGATATTCTGTGTCGTGCCGGTAAACCTGGTCGGCCGTGCATCCTCGTCGATCCGGAACGCGGCATTGTATGGTTTATGTATACCTTCAAGGGCAAGAACCCCATGACGCTCCCTCCGGCCATCCGGCGATGGCTTGTCCCTGTTGGTGGGGACCCTGCACTCTTTAATGCAGCCAACCACGTCCATTCGTGTCCCGAGTGGCGAACGCCAAGCCGCAAACCGCAGTGGATCTTGCTTCGTCCGCATGTCCTGGGGCCCGACCACAAGTTCACGCTGTACACGTCCGATACGATGCGGGAGGGCGCGTGGATAGAGCCAGAAGTCATGACGCGGCTGGAAGCCAATGCAGTCGAGCTAGACACAGACTGGATGGAAGATCTTGAACAAGGTCCGCAGTTCGCAAATGCCGTCCTCCATTCGCTCGTGGTGCGCGACGTTTCTCCCAGATTCACGGCGACACTGACATCCAAATCCATAGGTTAGCAAGCCAAAGTCTCGTGCATGGAGTCGAGGTTCTGGATTCACGGTTCGTCCCTCCTACTCTCGTTTATCCGTGTCGTCTAATACTTGGTCTTGATCAGGGCTGGGCTTCAAGCTCGCGCATCAAGAATGGAGCACGCACCGTCGGGAGGTCAAATGTCGAGGCTGCTTCGAGTTGGCGCTCTACTACAGCCCCGCTGAGGAATATTCTGAAAACCTCCGGTGTATTCCCGGTGCCGCCGCCTTCTTTGAGCGCTGCTAGACGTCCTCCGAGTACGTGCACCAATAGTTTTGCGGCTCTCAGCTCTGTAAGTCGACTTCGGATGTCCCCGGTGTAGACTGACGATTATAGGTCGTGGAGTGAATGATGAGCACAGTAAGGAAGATTGTATGCCATAGGTTCGAGTATGTAGCTTTATGAGTTTTATGCCAAGTAGCATGTATCGGTTACTCACCTTATGAACTCAGTTCTCACCGGAAGTAAACTTTAAAGGACATTTGAGTGTCCACGAAACTGTGCGTAGATTTTCTTCATCTGAGTCCTTGAACGTTTGCGCAGACATCGTGGACAGAAGCAAGAAAGTCACGCCGCTGTCATCAAGACACCAAGCGATCGCGCGATCTTATCTTGATCTCCGGTAAGCTCCGACAATGACGTCACCCCTTCGCACTCGATAAAAGGGATTGACAGGCAGCCCTCTCGGATCTCACTCACGACCCACCACCATGACCGACAAAGTATCTTCCAACTGGAATGTTTTCTTGTACCTCCTTGCGATGTTGGTGATAGTCTCTCAATCCGAACCAGCATATTCTGATCTACGTACAGTTTTCTCCCGCCGGTGACGGTGTTCATGAGTGCGTACAGCTACATACAGCTTCTATTCCATCTCAAATTAACCCTCATTTCCATTTTGTAGAGCGTGGACTGCTAGCCGGTGCGCTCACTCGCCGGTCCCTTCATTTCAAGGCTGACATTCCCTCGCAGACTTCTGGATTAACATTTGCTTGACAATATTGGGTTGGGTCCCTGGCGTGCTGCATGCCTGGTGCGTCTGAATGCTCTCTGCCTTCGTAGAGCTTGCTAATTGTAATATCAGGTGGATCGTATCGAAGCACGAACACACGACGCGAGTGAAGCACCACTAGTGTGCTCGTGATAACGAACATTTTCGCCCTGAATCTACATACTATGCTACCTCTATCCGTGCTATTGCTATTGTATCGCTGGGTTTTCCGCCTAATAGCAGACGAACTACTGGAGTTACTTATGATCATATTCGCGACTTCAATCCAAAATCCTGCTGCTGTCGCGCCGGTGTGTTGTTTCTCCCAGAATACGGTCGTGCCAACAAATTGAACAATCCGACCCAGCGCTCGGTGCGCGGGAAGGGTTTGTGGTCGGAAGATGGTGGCACGTGATGATTGGCGCGGTCATGTGCAAATGAGCCGGACGCGTCTACGGCGCGACTTTCCGTGACTTTCACCTTTCAGACATTTAATAGCATCGATATTCTAGCCCAGGGAATTTTTAATGAATGCGGGTACCTATCAGCAGAATAATCCACGAATTCTGTCCCTCCATTCACGCAAAACAGCAGAGAATGCGCGGCGCGAGGTACGCTCGGGAGTGTCTGCACCTCCATTGAGCTTACGATAGGCCTCTGAGAAGGATCGTCAGACGAGGCACCCAGCGGAGAAGCGAGAACATACCTGTGCGATGATCAAGTTTCTGCGCGTCCTTCAATTCTTGGGCTTGCTTGAATTTCCGCGCGACAGACTCTCGTGTGATACTAGGTGCCCGCTCAATAAGTACGCTCTTAGTAATCCAAGAACATAGATCATACCGGGAGATTTCTTCCGCCTCCTTGAAGAACCCGAGCGGACTGTTGAGCGTGGTGACGGTGGAGAGATCGTGCGTGAAACCGGCAGTGATCAAGTCTTGCAACGCCTCTTTCCGACGAACAAGGAGCTCCACCATTGTGCTTTGCTCTGGGAACTGGTTGCTCTTGTGCTGGTCCTCAAACCGCTCCTCGAGCTCATGCCTCTTCACCGTCTCGAGCCCGATGGAGGACTCGGAGCCTGATAGCTCGGCGGTCGAATCATCCTGGACGATGTCCAAGCTCAAGGAGTCGCAGCTAGACGTGACCGAATAGGTATCGCCGTCGTAAAGAGTCCCGCCACCACGGTAACCCTGAGCCGCATCCCGAAGGGCGCACTGACGCATCCATCCATTCGTGAGTTCGACATCGCACCGAGCACGCTCTGGGATGCCCAGTCGGCAAGGGATGGGATCGGCTGAGCGGATCGTTTTGGTTCGTACGGTGGCAGAGAGGAACGGGGAGAGAAAGCAGTCTGGCCACGGGAATTCGCCTTCGGGAACGAGAGCTCGAGGGGAATTGGGATCGTCCTCCCCACTGGCAGGGAAGATGGGGATAAACATGGAAGCCTCGATGTGTTGGTCGGGTATGTCGACTGGAGTACCTTGCACGACGAACTTGACGTTTTCATTGTGGAAAGGGACTGTTGGATGCCTCGGGTGGTGATTCTACGTGAAATAGTTGCAGAAGATCTAGAGTGGCAGACACGAGAGGAAACGCACAATGCCAACGTAGACGATGTAGTCGTTGAACTGCACATTTTCAGCGGCCTGGAGTGCAGCAGGATCTTGAAGATGCGCGAGGGATGCTACAGGGTCAATCCGAAGAACAGCAAAAGCGCCGGATGAGGGGACGAAGCGAAGTAAAGCTTTGGGAGACATGTTGGGAAAGTGGAGTGAGCAATTTGAAGGGGGGCCAGTCAACGTCGTCGCCTTAAATACAACGATGCCACCCGGGCCTCCATGCTTTGAATAATGTCACAGAGAGACAAAGGACTCTGGATTGTTCAAAGCGTCTTCCCTCGAACAAAGCACAAAGTTGACGTCCTTGGGCACGCGGCATCTGCCGGGCTCAAATGCACGGAGTACGAACACAACTTAAAGGACATGAGGGGACATGCGCGTCAACAAACGATCCAGATTAGGTTACAGGTACAGTGGAAGGTAGAAGTTTGCAACAATTATTGTACGCTACTCGTAATTGTCCGTTATTTGTTCAAGTTAATACAAAGTGTGCGTGTTTCGAGTCGATCATCGTTCGTCGCTTGCTCCGGGTGGGTTGCTCTGAGAAAAGTTGAGTTTGGGGTGGTATGCTGGGTTATGAGAGAACGTACCCCACCGACACGCACACTCAGGCTTCGGCTGTCGCTATCAACTACCCTCGTTCAATTTTGGCAGCGGTAGTGGCCCCGGAATTATCTACCAGAGGACGTTAGTTGAATTCTGCGACCGGCAGAAACCGCGTACCGAGTTTATACCCCTGGCCTCGAGAGATAGTGACCCAGGGAGGGCTGCAGCGTTCCGCACGGAATCCATCGTGAGAGGCAGTGCCAGTGCGTTCACACTGGTGAGGGTCGCGAAGAACACAATGAGCCAGAGCATCAAGAGATAGGTGTTGTTGAGCAATTGCATGTTGGTGGCGCTCAGGATGGGTGTGGAATAGTGAATCTCATTCTACTCTCCTCTCCGTTCTTTATAGTGACTCGGAATGAGTGCTGTAAAATGCAAATATACAGCCGCTGTGCACGCCAAGGTCAATGAGTCGGGGGGGGTAAAAGGTAGCTCCACCACGGGACCCAGTAGGACGCCGTCGGACGGAGCAAACTAGTTGCGTGCGCAGCAGCAGCAGCGAAATAGCCGTTATCGATGTGAGCTGTTAAAATGGATGCGCAGTTTCGCAACCGCTGTTGCATAGCAAGCAGTGGTGTGCGCCCTCCTCCATTTCCGGACTCGGTCCGGAGGGTCCAGCCACCGGTACCGACGCCGAAGCTGTTATCCGGAGAAATCGAGTCGACATGACGCGTAGTAAGGATCAAACCGTCTGACCATGGAATGTTTCCCGAATCATCCCGCATCTTGACACAGCAGTGCATGTTCGCAGCCTGCAGACTTTCGGCATAGGTTCGAGGGCTACCTAGCTACTAGTAGCTAGCATCATGTTCGACTTGAGCTGAGAGAGAATCAACCGCCACTTACCTTGGTCCCTGTCGCAGCGATTGGCTGAAGCCCCTGTAACGATATCTGCTCCAAGAAAAAGGCGGAGGTCGCAGGAGGGAAAAGTTACCAGAAGGACAGCGGCCAGGGCGAGGTTTATATCTTGTGCGATGACTATACGCTGTGCGACTGACCCGCTTCGACTCGGAGGTATATGTACTGCGATGGATATGGGCCGCACAGTCCTCACTGGCAGGCTCTGCATTTCGTTTCGGAGGAGGGATTTGAGCGGTCGGATTCAGAGGCCTGTCCATAATGGCTTGAAGCGCTTATCTGAATCAAAATCGAGCTATGGAGGTTGCGATAAACATACTGTGAGCTGTTCTGAGACGGCCCAACGACGGCGCGCTTGACCCGAACAGGATGCAGGAGCTGCGGCCACACCAAGGTGTTCAACTTCTACGACGAGCGCTCGAGACCGGACCCGAATTTTTGATTTATTGCCCATTCCCACCCCTCCCGGTTGGCGTTTGGCACGTGCATGTGCCGCATTTGGAGCCTGTAGACTAGCTTGGTGCTTCGCGCGCAGGTTTCGCGTTCCATGCAGACCATTTCAAGTGAACTTGAGGTAGCACAAGAGTTCAGGTTCGATGAGGAACATCCAAGTCGGTCCCAGTGCAAGTCTCTTGAGTTGAGAGCACACAACCACTCTTCCCTCAGGCTGGCGTTTTCGTTCTTTGTTATATCGATCCAAACTGCATCCTTCAATCGCAAGGGAGCAAAGCCAGTGGCACCAGTTCGTCGTCGTTCTAAGTGTGCACCAGTCTGCCACAGATCAAGGCGGTGTTGCGATTGCGTGTTCCAGAGCTAGATTCTAGTATACGATCCTTACCGGGGATGGATTCAAGTCGGCGGCGTTGTTCGTTACCGTCGTGCATTCGGTTCCAAGTGAGCAACCCGAGCAGGCGCCGATCAGCCAGAGCAACGCCAAACTGAGGTCAGCTGGAACCAAAGGAAGTCTATGCACGTCGTGATGCACGGAGGAGCGCCGACGCCCAGTGTCACTCCGACTCCTTGATGGCGAGTATATATAGTCGTGGACATCACTGCCGGCAACCTTCTTCTCTCCCCTCCTCTCACCCGCATTCCGTGGGCAGCGCATCCTTTGCCGCTCGCTCGCTAGCACATTGGACTAGCAGGCACCTTTTGCTATTCGACGATAACCCCCGCCACGCAATCCTTGTCCTTATTCGGCGCTTTCCCCCAGTTTCATCCCTAACGCTTAACAACCATGGTTGCTGAAAACCCGCTCTTCCGTGGTGGATTCACCATGCGCAAGTTCAATGCTACGGTATGGAGTCTTGTCTTTGTTCGTTGGGAATCTTAACAAGTTCCAGGTCATAAACGACATCTGGCCGGAGACGTTGTTCTTTACTGCCGTCGCTGCTGGTTCGTCGTAGGAATTGCATGCAGTCTCGATGCTAATGGATGGACTAGTGGTGGCTGTCATCACTGAAATGAAAATTCATAACCTCTCTATTAACAATGGTCTCCTCACGGTTCTTGGTACTGTCCTCGGTCTTGTCATCAGTTTCCGGACGTCGTCTGCGTACGAGAGGTGTGTTATCCTCTCCGTCTTATTATCGTCGCGCTCACACTGTCCAGATACCAAGAAGGTCGTAAGATGTGGACCAACATTCAGATCGCGTCGAGGAACATCGCTCAAATCGTGAGTCTGAGCCGGTCTTGCATCGAATGGAATCTAATGAATACAGATTTGGATTCACGTCCCCTTTGAACGCACCGACAAGGAAAAGAACAAGATGACGACGGTCCAGAGCGTCATCGAGAAAAAGTCCATGATCAACCTTGTGCAAGCTTTCTCCGTATCTGTCAAGGTGAGCCCTAAGCAGAAAAACATAGCAGAGCGCTCGTTCCCTGACCTTCATGACAGCACTTCCTTCGCGGTGAAACAGGCGTCTACTACGAAGACCTCTACCCTCTCATCTGCTTCCTCCCCCGCTACGCCAACAACGTTGGACGCATGACCACGGCAGACATGCTTCCCCTCTGGGCTGCTTCCGAAGAGGCCGAGTACCCTCTGGAAACCGCCCGGCCGCCCCCACCCTCGCGTTCCGCTACCGCCGTCCCCTCGCTCAATGACGACCACAAGTCAGAGAACGGCAGTTGGATGCGCACCCTCACCGGCCGCGGCAAAGCTAGTCGCTCCAACTCGATGGATCCCGAGAAGGCGCTGGCGGATATCCAGAGCCACCGTCCGCTTAAGCCTTCAGAGAACCCACCGCCGGCGTCGATTTACGACTACTTCCCGTTCTTGAGGATCTTCGCCATCTTCACGCGGTGCTGCCGGAGGAACAAGAAGCATGCTCGCCGAGATGCGATGGGCCGGAAAATCAAGCCGAGCTTTACGGAGAGCAATGTCCCGCTCGAGGTTACGATCTACCTCAACAGCTACCTCGCTTGTGCGTCCAATCCGATGCCCTTACCAAACTCATTATACTAACATGAGATCTACAGACTGCTTGAAGAACGGCTACCTCCAACCCGCGCTTGCCACCGGCCTCATGAACAACATCGCCAGTCTCCAGGATACGCTTTCCAATCTCGACCGTATCGGAAGCACCCCGCTGCCGTTTGCCTACCAGGCGCACCTGCGGATGGGCTTGTGGTGCGTATAAGTTCCCTCTCCTCCTTCGAGATGACACCTCAAAATGCCCCCATAGGCTCTATCTGCTCTTCCTCCCCTTCCAAGTCGTCAGCGGCCTTCACTACCTCACCATCCCTGGTACCGCATTCGCATCGTTCCTTCTCCTTGGATTCCTCGAGATCGGCCAAGAAATGTACGTTTTCGTCTTTTTGTCCTTACTTGCCCCACGTTAACATCATTTTCAGCGAGAACCCCTTTGGCTACGATGAAAACGATCTCTCCCTCGAGAGTTTCTGTCTGGGGATCCAGCGCGAGCTGCACGAGGTCACTGCCGTACGTCCTTCTCGTCCTTTTTCTATATTCCCTCTACCCCAGCTGACCCACCCGCTCCTCCCAGCACACCACTCCCGACCCAAGCACGTTCGTCTTCACATCCTGGAACCAGCCCTTCGCCCCCGCCGACCGGCGCAGCGCCGAAGAACTCGTCACCCGCCTCCGCCACTGGCGAGTACACGCATGTAGACCACGCCGACGCGGAGCCGGGCATGGCGACTATCCGTCGGACGCTACTCAAGAGCTGGCGCGATGTCGACCAGATTACTCGCCAGCATTGATTTCGGCCGAAGGAGCTTGCTTCTCGGTCAACGTTTCGCTGTGTATTTTTGGATGGTGGTGGTTTTGTGCATTTGCCTGGCAGGGGAGGGTGTACAATACCTAGTTGAGCTCGAGGCCGATGCTGATACCGATGTGTTTCATTGTGCATAGTAATTATTATTTAGGGCCTGGCGGTCCTTTCTTTACCCTTGGTTTTTTGTCCACAGCTATATCGGGAAAAGCTCCCTTTGCGTGGGTGTGGCTGACGCGACTTTGCGTCTATCTCCCTCCCTCTATCTCTCTATCGCCCCTCGCTAGCTCAGTCAACGTCTTTGCCGCTCCGCAGAACCGGGGTAGCTTCGACCGGACGACATCGAACGAAGTCGTGGCGGACTCCTCGACTCCTCACCATGAGTACTCAGCGACCAAGTATCCGGTCGATTGCCCGCCTCCACGTCTGGACGACATTCGACGCATACAATATTGATATATTTCGTTTGGCTTGGGTTTCTATTCATACAATGGATGGGGTATAGTAAGTACATGCTTTGCTTGGTGTTTAGTTTAGCTGACGGGCGCGTCAACAAAATAGACAAATTCAAAAAATGGCCACTCACTCCCGAAAAGAAGAAGGAAAAAAAAAATCATGCAAAAATGCTCGAAGCCAACGACTTGTTGGACTCGTTGGTCCGCTCCAAGAGATTGTTGAGATTCCGCGTCACCGTCCCCGCCGCAGCCTTGACGCGCTCTTTATCCCGCTCCGCGACCTTGGACAGGACCTTCTGGTTGAAGTGGTCTTCGTGCCACTTGCGCAGTAACTGGCGCACGCGGTCCTTGGTCGACTTTTCCGAGTCGGGATGGTGGGGCGACATGATGTACGCGTCGACAGCGCTAGACGTGATATCCTCCGCACTATTGGGCCGCCGGTAGACTGGCCAGGGCAGCAAATCCCAAGTGATCTCAGACAACGACGACATCCTGGCCCACTGCTGCTCGTGTTGCTGGTAGATCCGAATGACCTCTTCTTTGCCCATAATACGGCCCGCCTTGTGCTCCTTCGCAAGCCGCTCCCGCTCCATCTGTTCCTGCATCTTCCGGAACTGCTCCTCGGCTGCCTCGCGCTGACGACGCTGTCGGTCCCTCTCGTCAGCCCCAGGAATAGGTTGCGCCGAAGCAGTGGGTTTGCTGCTGTTATTTGGCGTAGCAGGAGAACCCCACGTGGCCTTCGCATTCGGAGTCGCAGTCGCATTCGACCCGCGGGTGCTGCTTGAAGACGTAGTAGACGTCCCAGTCGAGTTGGTCCACGATGCGTTTGACCATGTGGACGACCCGGCTGTACTGTTGCTGCGAGTGGAAGAAGTCGTCGCATTAGATGGCGAAGGGCTGGCTGGAAATGCCCGCGGAGGCGTACCCCAAGACGTCCCCATGTCCGGATCGAAGCTCGACTGCCGTTTGCGCTCCTCCGCCCGTCGTTTGATATCGGCCTCGCGTTGCTGAAACTCCCTCAACCGCTCGGCCTCTATTCGACCCTTCTCATCCTCCTCCTTCAATCTCGCCTGCCGCTGTTGTTCCGCCTCCTCCTGCGCCTGTCGTTCTCTCAACTCCCTCGCACGCGACTCTTCCTCCTTTTTCTTTACTTCTGCTTCGCGCCTTCGCAAGGCCGCCTCTGCCTCCTTCTCTTCCCTCAACCTCGTCCTGCGCTGCCGCTCTGCCGCCTCGCGTTCTTCCTCCTTCTTCTTCATCTCCGCCTCACGTTTCTGCAAAGCCGCCTCACGCTGCTCGAGCTCCTTGAACTTGCGTTCCGTCTCCTCCAATTTTCTCTGTGCCTCCTCGCGCTGCAGCCGAATCTTCTCCTCCGTCTCCCTCGCCTCAGCCTCCTTGCGCCGAACCGCAGCCTCCTTCTGCCGCGTCTCCTCCTCGCGTTGTCGCGCCTCAGCATCTCTCAACTGCGCCTCCGCCTCTCTCTGTCTCGCTGCCTCCTCCTTCTGCCTTGCCGCCTCCTCCTTCGCCGCCGCCTCCTCGACTTTACGCCGAAACTCCTCTTCCAGCTGCAACACCCGTTCACGTTCCCCGCGCCATCGAAAGCCCATCTTCCCCGCGGAAAGACGATCCCGAGGCTGATCCGACGCTGGGAGGGGCGACGCCGTACCGTGAGTAATCGCCCGCACTCATGCCGAGCTCGCCAATCTCGTCGTCCTCATCCGAGGTCTGCCGCATACGCTGCGGACGGGGAACGGGGATCGGCGCGGTCTTGGAATGTGCCTCGTGGTAGGGATGCATATCCGGCGATGTAGGATTCGATGGCCATTCGGCCGAACGCGAGGGAGACGCGTCTTCCTCATCATCATCGTCGTCGTCATTCTCGCTCGAGAACGAGGACGACACGCCGTTGACTTTCGTACCCATACTAGGCCCCGGTGGTCGAGAATCACCGCCGTAAAACGCCCAAGAAGGAAGATGTGGGTCGTCCGAAGTCGTCGTACGAGGAATGGGACTAGTCTCCCGCTTGTTCTTGTTCTTCGCGTTCGCCTGTTGACTCGCAGAACTTTGCCTCGCCTTGGCCCCGTCCGCTCGTCCCCAGCTATCCTGCTTCTCCTTTTCCTTTTCCCGCTGCCGATCGACCCCATCCCACTCGCGCTCGTTGCGTTCCCTCGTACGCATCTCCTGCTCGAGCTTGAGTTTCAGGTCGTCTTCGGAGGGCCCGGTACTTGCTTTGGGAATAGCATCGGATTTGGGAATCGGATCAGCTTTGGGAATAGGATCAGCTTTGAGAACAGGATTGGCATTGGATTTGGGTGGGGCTTTCTTAGCGGCGGCGACGGCGACTTTCTTGGCGGCTTTCTTCTGGGATTTGGACATGGGAGCAGAAGGGGGAGGGGGAGGGGGAGTCGATGGCCGTTGGGGTTTCTTGGGAGGGTCTTCAACAACGGCTCGCTCATCGTCTGCATCCGAGTCTTCCGACCCTGACGGAACGAGCGGCGGAACCGGTTTCTTGACCAATGGTGGTGATTGCATTGGCTTCGAACCGTTGTTGCGTTGACGTTGGCGATTGGAAGTAGGAGCAGGAGGCTTTGTTTCGTTTGCCGCTTTGACTGCAGCGGCGGCGGCCTTTGCCTCGTTCTCTTTCGCAATCCTTGCTTCGTTCTCCCTTGCAACCCTCGCGTCATTCTCCCTCTCCCTCGCAAGCCTCGCCTCATTCTCCTTCTCCCTCGCAATTCTAGCTTCGTTCTCCTTCTCCCTCTCAATTCTCTCCCTCTCGATCCTCTCCCGTTCCCTTGCTTCAACCTCCCTCTCCCTGGCAATCCTAGCTTCCGTCTCCCTCTCCTTCTCCCTTTCAACTCTCTCCCGCTCGATCCTCTCCCGTTCCCGTGCTTCAACCTCCCTCTCCCTGGCGATGATCCGGGCTTCGTTCTCAACCCTTTCCCGCTCGACTCTTTCCCTTTCAACTCTCTCCCGCTCAAGCCGCGCCTCGTTCTCCCGCTGCAGATGACGCTGGTAATCGCGGTCGTTCTCGGGTGGGACGGAGGGGGTCCAGCGTTGTGGGGGTTGTTGAGGAGGAGGAGATTGGGGATGGGGATGGGGAGGAGTGCGACTGGTGCTTGGGGAGGACGCTATAAACGCAGGTAAATTTAATTTAATGATCTTGTCACACACAAAAAGAAAGTCAACTCACAAACAGAAGAATGTGGATGTTGTCGACTCTCGCTATCCCTCCGCCGGCTTGGGACGGGAACACCACGGTTCTGAGCTGGACCGGGAGGAGGCGGCCGGAGATCCTCGACGTCTTCGGGCTCGTCTGTGAACGGTGCCGGTTCCGAGGAGGACGAGGGGTTCATCCAGCTTTCGGTGGTTGGCGGCCTTCGTGAGGACGCGCCTCCGGAGGACCCGGAGCGGAAGCTCGCTTGGGAGTGTTGATTCCGCAACTGGGGATGTTCGCGATCGCGATCATTCCGCAAAGACGTTTGTGAGGGTTGGGTCCGTAGCGGGGGTCTATTGGGATCCTCGGGTTGGTTGTGGTTGTGGACGAGAGTCGGTTTGCGGGTCTGCGTCTGGGTCTGTGACGAGGACGGCGAGCTGGGGATACTCGGGGCGCGTTTGGGCTGGAGCGGAGGGGTGGATTTGTGGTGGTATTCACGAGGAGAGAAGGATTCCGTGGTGGTGGCTTCTTTCCAGGTGTGGGATGTTACTACGGATGATGGTTGGCGGGAGAAGGAGCCGTTTCGAGCTAGAGAGGGAGGAGCGGATGGAGGCGGGGGTTGACGAGTGGAGGAGACGGGGGATGTCGATGGGGACGGTGCGGATTGCTGATATTGGGTGGCCCGTCGTATTGAGGGCGAACGACTGGGGCTGGGAGGTTGTTGGGGATAGACGGGAGACCTGGATACACTGGCTCGATTGACAGAATCCGAGGCAGATATGAAGTGCGGCTGGGAAGCGCGTGCTGCTGCTGCAGCTGCGGACCTCGAGGCAGAGGATTCCACAGTCGGTGTTTCGGAGTGGGAGGTGGCTGTAGAGTTGCGTCTTTGAATCGCGGCATAGATCGCGGCCTGTTCCTCGACCAACGCGTTGTGAACCACGGGATTGACTGCCTCGCCTCTTGTCATGCGGCGGGTGATTCGTTCTGCACCGAGGGCATGCTGGAACTCTTCCGAGGCGAACCGACGAATGGATTCGTTTTCGGCATGCCAGGCTGCGAAGCAGTCCTGTTTGGCGCGTTCGTAGGCAGTCGAGTCGCGGGAGTAAGTGATGGCGGCCATGGCGGCATCGAGTCGGCGTCGGGCCTCGTCGACCATGCCGGTTAGACCCATGCTGATCTCGGATTCCTTGGCTGCTTTCCAGTCGTCGGACGGCTCGTCTTCGGAGGTGGGTGCGAGCGGAGTTGGGCCGTGGTACGGAATGGTCGGAGACGGGGGATGGCCGTGTAGACGGGAGGTTATTGGTGAAGACATTGTAGTGTGGGGGTAGGAATGTATGCGAATGAAGGGTGGATTCTATACGGGTCAACGTCAACTTGGGCCAGGGTGCCAGAGCATTCGGGAGCTCTACTGGGAGGGTCAACACACACAAGGGATACGAGGAGAGCGACGCACTCGATGAGGACTGGGCTGCCAGGCCACGATGCAGACCAGGTGAGGTCGGTCGGCGTCGCGTTACTCGTGTCACGCTTTCTGTAATCAGTAATCTCGGTTGCTTGCGTTGTTGAGATCAGACCCAGCCTGCTTCTGGCGAGGCACGAGGCTCGCCGCATGTCGCGAGGGCGCGACGAGGGCCGACGACTCCGACGAGGGACTGGGAAGGTGTAGGGTGCATGCCAGTGGGAGGAGCAGCGACTGACAGCTGTAGATATCGATATCTTTAATGGATCCACACCAACCCACAGCCCATGATACTACCGTCCTCGATATCCCGAGGCTCTCACGTCTGGCACTGGCAGACGTAGCGTCGGCTATAGCTACCGTTCTATGCGCGTTTTCGCCTTTTAGTTACAGTAGGCCGTTCAGTTTCCGTGCTAATTGCGATGTGTATTCGTTTCAAGAGGGTTATAGCTAGCGCTGCGGATTTAATCTACAGCAGCACAGCGAGGGTACAGGGCTAGCGGGTGCCCGGAGGAACCTCGTGTTTTTCGCCCCGAGCCCGCGCTTATCTAACTCCCAGGTGGATTTTTGATGTGATTCAAAGCCCTTGCCCTTGCCCATGTACTTTTTGCTTTCTCCTTCTCCCCACCACCAGCGTCTGCGCAGATTGACTGCAACCACACCAGGCATCCACTGAACAACTCGTTGCCAACTAGCGCTAGTAACACACCCTGCCATCCACCACCACGAGGCGTTTTTTTCCCATCCCACCCCCCAAAAAAAGTCTCAACTGGGATAACGATAGTAAAAATGGTGCGTGTCGAGTCATCCCCTTGTATCGTTGTTTCTTGTATTAAAGGTGGCTTGCAGATGTCCTTTTTCTCCACCGCCAACAACAACACCGCAGCTTCTTCTTCCTCCCGCACCGACAACAACACCATGACCACGCCCGCGACGCGCGTCCGCAGTCTCTGGCGCGAGTTTGAACTCTGGGTCGGGGCTGTCCCGCGGGCGGCATTGGAGCAGAACATCGCAATCAAGTACCGCGAGCTCGATGCCCAGTTCCTCGCCCGACCGACGACTTCGCGCACCAGCACCAGCAAAGACGAGCACGAGCGCAAGAAGCTTCTGTTGCGCAAGGAGCTCGAGAACGAGGTCGTCGGGCTCGTCCGGGAGGAATGGGCCCGCAGGATGGAGGCCGCCAAGCTGTCGGATGAAGACTGGGGCGACATGAGCGAGCGCGAACGGG
Source organism: Mycena amicta (assembly GCA_029282125.1). Taxonomy (NCBI): domain Eukaryota; kingdom Fungi; phylum Basidiomycota; class Agaricomycetes; order Agaricales; family Mycenaceae; genus Mycena; species Mycena amicta. The sequence goes on along the minus strand of JARIHP010000042.1, from coordinate 55,574 downwards.
CCAGTGTCGAACGTGTCCTCGGGGACGGTGCGGTTCTCCCCGCGACCATGACCTCCGCAGTCGCAGTCGATCCTCCGTCCAGCATATCTGCGTCTTCGTCGGAATACTCGTTCGTCAGCCCACTGTCTCTCGTCCTCGACGACGACATGGACGAGGCCGGCGAGATGCATATGGTGAGCTTGCCCTCACCTCGTTTTCTTTCTTTCCGCCTAACCAACAACAAAACAGCATCCTGCTCATACCCATACCACCCGCTCACGAGCACGTATCCCAGCCTCGCAAATGCACCACTCCATCACCTCACGCTCACCCTCCTCGACCTCCGGCTGGTCCTCGCCGTCCGCCTCACCCTCGCCCTACGGCATCTGGTCGCTCTCCGCAACGACCAGCCTCCAATCGTCCCGCGAACCCTCCCAGTCCGGCTCGCCCGAACGGGGGTCCAAACCCATGCCCGATTTCGACTTCGATTTCTCCGTGTTCGACGCACCGCCAGCTTCTCGCGATCGACGCCCGGCTACTGCTGCTGCACCGCTTCAATCTGCAGCAACTGCCAAAGCTGTTGTTGGTGGTGGACATCATGGACCACGCTACATCGGCCCACAACTATTCGGTTCCGACTCGGACACCGATACCGACGAGGAGGCGTTCTTCCGCGCCGCAACGGCAACGGCAACTTCCTCTAAACCCGCAAATGCAAAGCCCGTTCGTGACATCAACCCCAACCCCAGCCTGGACCTAGCCGAAGCCGAGGCGGACTTTGAGCGGTTCAAGATGTCCGCGCGGGCCACCAAGATCCGCGAGTTCCATGCCGAGGCGGCCGAGTTGGACATTGAGCTCGCGGAGAGTCTCTACCGTCTTCGCTCGGCCTCGGGTAACAAGAACAAGGCCGCGGAAGAGGAAGCGATGAAGGGTATGGTTGCGGAGCACGAGGGGAAGATGTATGCCCTGCAACGAGTGAAGGAGGAGGAGCGACGGGAGGTTGTCAAGCTCGAGCGGCTGCGCCGCAGGAACGCGATACGGGAGCGGGAGGAGGAGTTGGTGGTGGTGCGCAGTAAGGCCAAGGAGGAAAAGGAAAAGGGGAAGGAGGCGGATTTGAGGAGGCGCGAGGCGGAGGTTAAGAAACGGGAGGAGGAGCTGAGGAAACGGGAAGAGGAGGCCAGGGCCAAGGAGGAGAAGGAGAAGACGAAGCAGATGAAGACGACACCAGCCGTGCCGGCGCCAGCGCCAGCGCCAGTACCCGTTGCAACATCAACGGCAACGGGGAAGAAGAATAAAAACAAAAACAAGGCACAAGCACAAGCACAAGCACAAGCCCAGGCGCAGGCGCAGGCAGAGAGTTTGCGGGAGCGGTTGGAGAGCGAGGTCGAGGCGCGGTTGAAGGCCGAGAAGGAGGAGAAGGAGAAGGAACGGTTGAAGCAGGAGAAGGAAAAGGAGCAGAGGTTGAAGGAGGAACAACAAGAGCGGGAGAAGGCAGAGGCTGCTGCTGCGAACGTCAAACAGCGCAAGGGAAGGCGTACGAGCAACGCTACGACCGTTTCGGATGCCGATTCCTCATCGTCAGCCAAACGGCCCAGCAAGATCGCCGCTAATGTTATCGACACCGTTCAAGACGTCGACGTCGAAAAGAGCTGGAACGGCAGCTTCTTCGACCTCGAGCAGCTTATGCCGGGTGGCTTTGACTTGAACGGTTCCTCCTCGACGTCATCCTCGAGACCCTTGTCGGTCGCGTCGACGGCGCCTTCGCTGTCCTCCAGACCGCTCTCTGTGGCGTCCTCCGTCTCGGCGATTTCATACCGCCCGGAACCACAAGTGTGGCTTCCTAGCGAAAGCCCCTCGCCGTCAACCCCAGTTGTCGCCGCCAAGAAACAACGCAGCGCCAGCACCGGACCTGCATCGACGTTTCTCGATGACGAAGAGGAGCAACCCTCTGATCAATGGAAAGTCGCCAAGGAAGCCGAAATATCACGAGGCTTGGCTCCCATGGTCGACGACGCCCGCCGCCAGCTGGATATCGCCATAAGCGCCATCCGCGAGCCGCCCAACTCGGCCGCCTACCAGCGCGCAAAGGAGGAGTGTCTTGTCGAATGGCGGAGTGTGAATGCGTCGATTCGCAATTTGGCACATGAGGAGTTTTTGGCGGCGCTTGCGCAGGAGCGGCTTACCCGGCGTTTCACGAGAGGGACGGGGACGGGGACGGGGACGTTGGTGCAGAATGCGCTTGTGGAGGAGCAGCAGGCGATTTACGCCGCCATTCAGCGGTCCAAACAAAGCCAAAGTCAAAGTCAAGAGGCAGCGACGAAGAAGCTCGAGTCGCAAGCTACGTTGCGGCCTGCTGCTGGACGTGTTGCTGCGATGGCTGCCCTTGCCGCGTTGAGCGCTAACGCTACACCGCCTCCGCCGGAAAGCGCCGTATCGGTGTCGCAAGAGGCTCCTGATACGCCCCGTCCTCGGATGCGGGCCGCCAGCGTATCGGTGTTCAAACCCGGTGCAACGAGCACATTTTCGTCTTCTGTAAAGCCGGGCAGCAGCCAAACTGCGAAATCGGTTGGCGTTGGCTTGGGTATCTCCAAGGCCTCCCTGCAGGCACTTCCGAGCAAGACGAGTCTGGAAACAGTTGTAAGTGTTATTTTCTACGGAGAATCGAATTTGTGTCTGACCAGTTCATCTTCAGGCGCCTCTTTCGCTTTCCAAGGCTTCGCAGCAAGCGCCGCCCGTCTTGGTTTCCAAAGCTTCATCTTCAGTCGTTTCGAAGGCCTCTCAACAAGCTGCTGCCACTAAACCTGTTGTCGTCGAGCCTCCCAAAACGAGTCCGACTTGGCCGACTTCGAAGCCGTCGTTGTCGTCAGCGAAATCGGCGCCTGCTGTTGCAAAGGTTACGCCATCGGTCGCAAAACCCATGTCGTCTGCGTCCAAGGCGGCTGCAGAGTCTGTTAAACTCGCACAAGCTACTGCGAAACCAAGCACTGGCCCGCAGGTTATTTCCTCCGCGTCGAAGCAGGCAGCTGCCAGCGCGGCGTCGATGTCGTCCACTGCGTCGAAACAAGCTCAGGTTCAGGCGCAGACAGCCGTAGCTCCCAAGGTCCTCCCGACTCCTTCCTCCACATCCACTTCTTCCTCGGTTTCTGCCTCGTCATCCGCATCCAAGAACGCTGTTCGTGTTCCGCAGGAGATCGAAACGCCCGGCGCGAGTTCTTCGCGAACGACGCTTGAGCAGATGCATCGGCCTCTTCTGCACAAGTCGCTCGGCAGTACGGGAATGGGGATGGCTCCTCCACCGCCGCCTGTTCCGTCTGGCCGCGAGATCTGGGTGTCCAGCAGCAGCGCGAGTGCGGCTGCAGCGAAGAAGGCTAGTGCCAACAAGCCAGGAATGGAAAAGTCGCTGTCGATGCAGCCTCCGCCGAAGCTCCCGGACAACAACAGCGCTCGCTCGCGGCAAATGTCGGAACCTCCTCGTGTTCCTCCAAAGACGCAGTCGCAGTCGCAGTCGCAAGGGAAGGGGAAAGGCAAGCGGGTGACGGTAGAGGAAGTCTCGGACGACGAATTCGAGCAGACGGCACGAGAAACGCTTCCGCTTGATTCGCGATACATCTTCGAGCCAAAGCCGAGCGTCCCGCAGCCGCAGGTGCAGGTTCTGGACTTGGAGTCGATGGCAGAGGAGGAGCTCGAGGCCGGGAGTGGGAGGAGGAATGGTCGGGGTGGTGACCGCAAGGGCAAGGGGAAAGCCAAGGCCTCGGACGGAGAGCCCGAGACGGAGGACGAGTTGGCGCAGTTCATGATCGGGGCGACGAAGGACCTACGCCGCAGGTAACGCTGTGGATTTGCTTGCTGGACAAGAACAATTCTCTTGAGGATTCGAGAGCTAAAAAGTTTCCTTTTATCAACGTTATTGCATCGGTATTTTAGAACGCAGATCGCCAATTGGCGAGTTAGTTTTTTTATTTCAACGCACGCACGCATGTCGTATTGCTCTCTGTCTCTCGTTATTGCTGTCGCTGTCGAATGCATTTTCTTGTTTTTGCTTGGTCGCCGGCGGATTGGGAAGAAGACAAGTATCGATGGAGGATTTTTTCCGAGATGAGGGAGGCCCAAGCTCCGGCTGTCGGGTGACACTGTCGAAGAAGACACTGACGTGGATGGCGAGTTGACGAAAATAAGTCGCCTTCGCGATTGCGCCATTATCCTGCTTGTAATTTCTTAGTTAGGAAGGCGGGGACTCGGAGTCGTTGGGAGCGTAGCGGGCAGGGAGCGGCGTGAGGGGGGAGAGGCAGGAGAGCAAGGCCACGCGGAGAAGGGCTTGCAGAGATGTGGGTGTCTGCGATAACAGACCCCGAGCTTATTGCTGGCGGTATATGTGAGGCGGCTTCATTGATCCCTCGCGTTGAGTGGCTTGCTTCATTCATGCTAAGAAATCGTTATATATACAGGTGCTGCCAGTGAGCGGCGTGGTGTGGGTTATGACTGCTGGACGGGAACAGGCTCCCCCACGCGCTCGTACAGGATATCAGAGCGGACAGTGCACTTTACGCCGCCAGTAACCTGTTCCCACTGAATGAGTTGATTGAAACGGCTTGAAACGAGCGGGACGTACCTCCTCTCCCGTATGCAGCAAATCCGCGTGCTGGAAGACCAGTACTCGCCCAGGGATAGACTCGACGTCCGCATGTGCCTTCTCCACAATCCTCCCGCGAAATCGGGTCGACCCACCCAGGGGAGGCTGGAAGCTCTCTTTCGAGCCTGACGCGTCGGAGGGCAGATAGAATTGCAAGGTATAGAACGTTCGGTGCTTCGTTACCGGATCCTCGTAGCGCCCGTCGATGTGTGCGCGGAAGAATCCGCCGAGGGGGTATCGCAGAAAACGAAGCCGCTCGTTGAGGCGGACCATTCGCCACTTCTGTACTGCTTTGGTCGCCCCACTAAGGTACGTCGGCTGGTCAATCTCCTCAATGTCCTTGAGGTGCGGCCGAATCTTTGCGAATATCCGTTCCGAGAGGTCCATAGAGTCGTATATTATCCGCTGCCCGTTGCGGTAGCTCGTGTTAGTGTATGCATGCACCCCTGCGTTGACTTGCGCGACGTCCCAGGGTGCCGAAGCCTCTGCCTCGGCGAGGAAAGCAGACAGCTCGGCTTCGGTGAACAGAGAGTCAAGGACAACGGCGTAGCACCCGTTGTATTCTGAGAGCCCAGCCGCTTCAAAGTCGACGTGTCCGGCGGAGACGAAGTTGGGCTTTGACTGTGTTTGAGGAAGCTATGAGAGGGAAGTTCAATCTGTGCGGTATGAAGAAGGGGATGCACACGCACTACGCGGGAGAGCAGCCTGGAGAACATGGTGGATGTTGGAAGCAGAGTGAGAGTGAATGGCTGTGCCCCTATGCAACACCGGGCAAACGTGTCAAAAAACGGCGCCGGGCATCTCGACTATATTTAGGGCCAGAGCTCGAGTGCGATGGACGTTGACCAACTGGTGGTAACTTAGTGGGTGCAGGGAAGGTAAGGCAAGGCACATCACTGTCACGACGACGACTCTTCCTTCGCCGTCATCTCCAAGCAGACGAACTGGATTTTGCTCTCAGTTTGCTTTCTTCTGGCGCCAAGTTGTTTCCAGAAAATTCAACTGCACATTCAACAAGTCTCGTAGTCTCTGCGACTGCTCTATGTTGCGAACGCCGCCGAGGCGGCAGAAAATGCCGCCGATGTCTCCGCAAAATTGGCCGTGATATTAGGCTTCAAGGGCGGCTTTAATTCAAGAGGTCTCAGTCTTTGGCAAATGGATCGACGTTGCACACTCACGAAAATATCTACCGCGAGCTCTCCTCCCAGCTGACTGGTGCTCAAATTCAGTGCACTGATATCTTGAGTGATGAGCGCCTCGAGACCGCCGAAAGGTAGCGCGCTCTGGAATGTCGCTGTTCAATTCAAAACAATTCGAATTCGAAGACGCTCACGAAGCTGGGCTCCTTCAGAGTCAATTGTCCGAGCGCCTGTTGGATCCCCGCAGACCATGTGTTTATCTCTTGGACAATGACATTGCTGGCGTCCTCGTCACCTGCTCCGGGAGGGTTCGACTGCGTCGGCATAGTACAATATTTTAAACTTTAAACCGACAACTCACTCCTCCTAGAGCGGGCAATGCGTCGGCTACAGCTGAGCCGATAGCCTGATCAAGCAGCTGAGCAGCTGTGTGGATGTTCTGGGACTTCTCAGCTGGACTTCCCAAGAAAAGCTAACGACAAACCAGTGCCCCACTCAAACCTGATGCCGGAAATCCGTTGAGCACGGTATTCAAGTCCTGGGTCCGCGTTATCATGACGTTGATGTCATTCTCGATTGGCAACGCTGGCACCCCTCTCTCCGAAAGTGAGGGCCTGCCACCGATGCCTGCAGCCAAAACGCAGAGGATCAACAACTGTGCGATCATTCTTGAGGCGGTAAAGTAATTTCAACGGGTCGACGGAGGGCCTCTTATATGCATATTGAGCCGGCGATCCCAGCGCCCAATTTGCCTATGCAAGTGAAACTATTTAGTGGTAAGAATAACTTGCATTTCACTTCCCGCCCGCCCTGACAATTGGCAGGCTGTACGGCAACTGTACGGTGCGCGCACTGATGGTGGCGGGCTCGGGTTTATTTCGCCGTCGCAAGAATAACTACCGGCGAGTCATCTTATTATTCAACAACTCGCAGGCAAGAACCATTCAGATCTATAATACACATCGAAAGGGCGCCAAATATTCCCGGGACAGTCTGCCCATAATTCATTCCGCTCGAATATGTTGTTGTGCGTCGACGTTACCGGGAGGATTGGACTGTGAATGATTAGAAACTTTGCTTTTGCCAGTGGTCCAGGACACCTACGCCTCCAATATCTGGACTGACACTCGGCGCACCGGAAGAGAAAGTTTGGGTTGAGGGGTAGATTTGCTACCGCAAGTAAGCACTCGTTAAACTGGGGGCCGTGAAAATTCTCACCGAAGTGTTCGCAGTCACTGCGCCATTCCCCGCACTTCTATGGGTGTGCGCAAGAGCGACGACGAGCAAAGGGCCAAGTAGGACATTAAGGAAGAGGTTGAGCTTCACCATCGATTTCAATGGGGTCTTTCCGTCCACAGGCGACCTCTCTTATACCTCGACCGGGAACTTGAAGGTGTTGCAATTGTGGGCTTGGCGTTCCGAATCTGTGTAGAGATGTTCAAGTCAACTTGAACGCGGGCCGCTTTCATTTGACTTATTAGCAGCTGTATATACGATTCCGCATACAGGCTGTGTTGGAATGAAAATTCTACAGCAGTCGATCCCGGACTCGGAGGCCCGGCCCATTCAGCCCGTCCTGCGGACGGTTTTGTGGCAATTATGTGTGCGGAAAGAGTTTCATTTGCAAGAAATAGGTCGGTGTTCCTGCCGCTGCCGGTCCTACATCCTGCAGTGCTCACTTTTTGGAAATCGAACGGCTGCCCGGCGGCCCGGGATCGTGTCCGCAAATAGACACACGAGTCGCACTGGCAGTTCAACTTGAACTTTGTGATCATGTTTGACACGAAAAATGGGTTAGTGTACACGGTGAGTATACCGGCTTCAATGCGCAATTTGCCTGTGCAAAATTAAATCGTGGATAAGAAGATTTACTTCGGGTCTGTACATGTTCCTAGCCTTAAAGAATCTAACCGATGGACTAGCTTTCCGTTTCACCGCATTTCCGCGCAGAACAGCAGTACCAGGGCTAAGTAACAAAACTTCTATTGTATTCTATTCGACGATGAGCAAGGGGCCAAGTAGGTGAGCGAGAGTTTTAAAAAAACTTTTTCTATCGAGTTCGACTCGGAGTTTTATCTTGCCCTCCTTCATCGTGAAGTGCTCTGTATTTGTATTGACTGAACCTCAAGGAAATTATCGTGGTCGCCGTTTCGGAGGGCATGTACTGGCACTTGTATTTGCAAGTTACATACATATAGAGGATTCTTCGACCGGGACTCAGTTCCTTCATAAACATGCTGGCATTGACTCCCTTCCTCCCATAGAGCTCGCCCACACCGTACAGAGTGTTCCCTCCACAACGATCTTGTCTGTTCACGGCAACTCCAACCATTTCTCAATGAGAACTCCCAAATTGGGCGTGCCAACACCTGACAAAGTGCAGTTAAGCATCGAGCAATGAACATTGTAAATAGCATACCCGATGCTGCATCCCATCCTGGAACACTGAGCAAAAAGGATCAAGTAAGTTCCTGGAGGAAGTCATATACTGGGCCTTACGCTTGGAATCCACCGCCCCTGTCTCCTTGCCCTGAGAGTGATAAATCAGTTGAATGTCATTGCTGTAACGTGCAACGCGAGTCCATACATCCTTTGCAACCCTGACTTGTTCCGGAAATGATATCGTTGAAAGCGCCAGCAAAATGCGGGGAATATATCTGAATTAACGTCAACTCGGTATCAGGCCTCACACATGATATTGGTGAGCCTCACAGTGGGATTGATGAAGCCTGTAATCCAGTGTTACCAACGGTTTCGTTGAACAAGGTTGACCTACCAACGGGAGATTTACCGGCAGCCAGCCTTGCATCATTGACCAGGGTAATAATTGACGCAACGGTAGGCGCTGATCCAGATGTTCCACTGTCCAGCAAGAACGTGCCTTCCTCCACAGCGACAAAATTGTTTCTGAGAAATGTAAAAAATGAGTTCGGAAAATACCAGCAAGGTTTTTGATTCGACTCACGCATTAGCGCTGATATCAGGATACGCGCGCTAAAATGAATTCAGCTCGCTAGAATCATTTTCACCGAACAAGATAAGGTTACCCCGTGAGGATTAAAGTGTTTCAACTGTTCCGGGTTCGTCTTCTTCAACTTCTTCAGGAATGAGTTCACCGACGCCTTCTGGTACTGCGGCATCGGGAATTGATTGCTGAAGCCTCCACCGCCAGACAAGAAAAATCCATGTGTCTGGTCTTGGTTCCACACCTCCTCCAGGACACCATTGTTGAACGGCCCGCTGGTATTTGCCTTGACCTGGGTCCCACCCACAGAGGTTATCCAAGGGCAAGTGCCCGGCCACCCAGGGTTGAAATGTGTCGCATTTAGGTTGACGGATCCTAAATTAAAATGAATCAATCGACAATCCTGATTCTTGAAAAGACGACAACCGAGGCGCACCATTATCATCAAGACAGTATCCCCGTGTTGTGCCAGCTGCGCCAGCGTTTCCCGCGGAAAACAGCACCGTCACGCCCATGAGCCCGAGTTTGGCAAATTCGTTGCACTGGCGTTGGGTGTAGAACGGTGAGAGACGATATTCAAAGTCTGCACGCGAATTTGATATCACATAGGGAGGTTTCACGGTCCCGCAGGAATGTTCCTGGAAGTCGCCGATGGGGAGGTTGGGAAACTGCGGGTCGTACGTGAGGTCGTCGCCGCCGTCTGACGTGCAGTATGAGCCGTCGACCGCGTCGAGCCACTCGTTGAAGGAGAGGAAATTTCCTGTGCGTGGGTAGGAGTCATTCAGCTTCCTGCGGTCGGCTGGTGGGAGGCACACCTGTGATCAAGGTCCCGACTTGCAGCATCGTGACGGGCTGGGGCTCCACCAGAGTCATGGTATATTGGAGAATCCACCCATCCTCTCCGACATCCGTGCCGTTCACAGTCCCTGAATATCACTAAATCGATCGCGCCCATCGTGAGTTTGTTGGGGAACGACTGACCTCCATCGATGGAAACAAATGAAGGTGACTTTCCGACTAGGCTGGGCAAGAAGTTCGCGAAGAAGGTATCTAGATCCGATTGGAGGTATGTTGCTGGAGCTTGACTGACTACGGACCCAACAATTTGAGGTTCGTTTACGACAGAAAGCAGGGTTACATACCTATCCCGAAGCTATTCCGATCCGTGGCCTTTGGGACGTACGTCATGTTGTACAGGGAGCGGATACACGCCGGGGTGAAGGCTTGGTCGCAGTCAGCTGGAAGAACTGGAGCGGCGCGCTTCTTCGGCGTAACAGATCTTTTAGACGGGTGCGTTGACGAACCAAGTTTGATGTTGGGCTGAACCGTTGGTGTGATGATTTCGATATGGGCGGCGATGTGGGCAGGGAGGGAGTAGTAATCGCATGCTATCAGATCATGAATCTTTGTTTCCTCGTTCGAATCTTAAGTGAACGGCGGCGTAACTCACCCGCATGCTCCTCGCCAGATTCGTGCGTGTAGACGTGATATTCACTGCTGAGCAGCGTTTCGACCTCCTCCACAGTAGCTTCCTCGACATGGATCCAGGCTTTATTGTGGCTAACACGCAGTCGATCCGAAGCGAATCCTGCGTCCGAGAGCCACGCAATGACCGCGTCTCTGCTTTCGTTCGATGGTGTGAACACCTGGGCGACTGTTTCCGGGGACCAGTGCTGTCCGAAAGATGGAGATAGTGGGTCGGAAACAGACAGGAGGTGCTCGGAGAGGTCTTCAGTGTTCTGCTGCTTCAGCCCGATTTTAAGTGGGACCGTTACATGACCTTCGAGCCGCCGAGATTGGATCAGCGATGAATGGTCGACCCTCTTCTCGTGCACCACAGTGGAAGCCAAGGCACCGGTAAACGTTGTAAGAATGGAAGCTAGGAGGAGGGCTGAATACATCGGTAGGTGTCGCTCACCCAGACTCGACGGACCTTTATGGGCAGGGAATACCAAGAATCTCATCCACTGATCACAGCATCTTTCCGCAGGCTGCCAGAGTCGCTGCGGGAGTGACATGTAGGCGTTAATGAGCGGCCGAGTCCGCGGTTGGAAACCTGAGTCTGAGACGGCGGTCCGCGGTCCGCCCTGTGCTGTGTGCCAACAGGTCCATGAATGTTGGGTCTACTGTATTACTCGTTCGGGATCCATTGACAAACAAGCTCCGATGAAAGCGAGACCGCATACCTTATTTGAAGAACGAGCTTGAAATTGATTCTCACAAAAGTAGTTGGCTTAAAATCTAAGGCCTCTGGACGTACCTGGACGTGCGTTAGTTCCGCGTAGGGATTTCACTGTATCGGAAGAATTCTGCAAGCTTTGAGTGGCTCAGCTAATGTACGATGCGCCGGCGGCGTGCGCCCGTGCGCCGAAAAGCTGACTTTGAACGCTGGTACGGCTTTTCAAAATAGAATCTGTTGCACTATTTCGAGATGAATCCAAGACAAGGCAGAGAGCTGACCAGTAGTTTGAGTCTCGCCAGCGGAGGAGTCGGTAGAAGCTGGACGAGAACCAATTGCCAGTGACCGGCCATCATGATCATCACTTACATAATTTTCACGTTGCCACATCGCCCTCACGCGCCTCACGCCTCAGTTTTCAAGTTGGGACCAATGTCGGTCCTCAATCCATTTAAAAGTTGACCCCGCCTCAATATATCATCTGGAATCTCCTTCATGACTACCTGGAGGGTTGCTCTGCACAAAAATCCATCAGTATGTTTCGCTAAAATCGTCGATGCGTACCCCGCCAAGGGGACTCCGAATTTCAGCGATCTGAAGAGTCAAGTTCAGTTTCACCTCGACAGAAGAGAGCAAGAGACGACGAACATGACTCGGGACTCGCTTCCTTTGCGCTACTGCGGGGGAACCATCGACAAGGACGGCGAGGAGAATAGGCATGCAGAGCAAGAGGGCGACGAGCTTGGACATGGTGGTAAGCTGTCTCTCCTCCCGCAGCGTCGGGGTGTTTTTATAACTCATCTTAGTGCTGTGTGCGCGCTAAATGTCAAGGCTTTCGCCGACGAACGTGAAGTCAACAGAATCCTGCGGTGTTTTCTGATTTCAAAAATAGGGCCATTTATCGCGCGGTCGTATGACCGCGTACTCGGGCCGCAAGGGCACTCCTCACCTTCTACTTCCAATACGCCGCAGTAAAGCCCTTGGATGCGGTGCAAACGGCCACAACATGTTTCACAGCGGTGGTACTGCGCTGCGACGGTACGCTGACATCTAGTGGGTCACCATCGTTGAGAGCCACAGGGATCACACTGTTCAACGCCTAGCTGGCGCGTGGAAGGCTTGCAAACTTTCAGGTAGACCCCAACAAATCCCGACACTGCACATGACTGGTCGGGAATGCATCGAGCGCGGAGCTGGGTATCGCCCGTGTTCTCGATGTCGTGTTTGAAGTTGGGCCGGCAGGACGACTAGTTCGGAAAGCTGCAAACGATCAAGATAAGAGCGTGGACCATGTGGGCCTTGTGAGTGCGCTCCACTCAGCCAGCTTCAACTCTCCCATGGCCCCGTACCTCGGCGCTTGTTAGGACAGTTCATCAAGCTGTTCTACAGTTCTGTAACTCTGGAGGCATGGGAACGAGCACCGTGGTCTAATACCCCGGCGTCCGATAAGCATCGTCTCCGCTCAGCCTTTCAAACCTTCTTCGACTGGAGAACACATCATCGCTTGAACAGGCATCTTGAAGCGTATGCGAAGTCGCCAACGAGATGACGGGCGGGTTTCTCACTGTGAATAGAAATAACTTGCATACTAACACAACACGTCGATAGGCCGTGGCACGACCTTGTTCGCATCTGGAGAGCCACGACCAACTTGGTTATATTGTCGTACACGCAATCCCCATTAAATCTTCCTCCCGCGTCGTCCATCGATGTCGATGCCCCAACCCACAACACTTCACGGTCAACTGACCAAACTTGCGGGATGTTTAACAAAGGCCTCAGACACCATCCGCGCTCTCGCTGAAAACCTCAACACACCCTTTCTCCTTCCGATCTCTTCTACCGTCCGGTCTTTGCTCGAAATAATTCCGGTGCGCCACTCTGGACATCGTTGCCAGTTACCGTTGCTGATGGACAGCGGCAGACCGTCAGGCATTACAAGTCCGAATGCGTCCAACTTATGAACAAGACCATCGATATACTATACCTCGTCATCGCGCTCCACTTCAAGACAGATTTTCCTGGCGAGCTCCCGCCGAACGTACTTGAGCCTCTCGGTGAATTTACCCGGTAAGCTCCTTGAACGGACACTCCGAGTTTTTCACTCATTTGCGCTCAGAATCCTTCATAAAATCTTGACATTCGTCGAATCTCAACAAGGCGGAGGTCGGGGATCCTACTTGCTGCGACACTTTGAGACGACCATTCTGTTGAGAGAATGTAAACTCGGGCTGAAAATGGCGATTGACGAGCTCAAGGTAAATTTTGCAACGCTGCACAAGCGGAAAGAACTTATAGTTGACCAGATACGGCCTGCGAGGCTAGTGCACGACATCGAGAGAATGCGGGAACACGCGGAGGAAACACATCGCCAGGTTATGGATCTGGTCAGCGCGCTTTCCGATGATGATTCTTCGGATACGACCTCTACCGTGCGTCAATCACTCTTTTACCGTCAAAAAAAAAAAAATCGAAACGTTTTTGATAGCGGAGTACCAAGTTCTCGCTGTACAGCTCATGCAGCAGGTTCGAATTTATTGTTTCCGTCAATTTGCAACTTTCTGACACGTGCGCTCTCCCCGCCAGTTCGACTTCGATTTCCCTTCTACCCCCAACGCCCAAGATATTTCACGGCCGCGAACGGGAAATGCAAGACGTTCTCGATCAATTCAACAATCGCGCTCCCAGAATGACCGTCCTCGGTCCAGCGGGGATCGGGAAGACCACAGTGGCCCGGAGCATTTTGCACCATTCCGACATCGTTCAACGGTACGACCAGCGGCGATATTTCGTCACGTGCGATACTGCTTCGACAGTGGAGGAACTTATCACACTCATTGGCGCACACCTCGAACTCAAGCCGAGCCGGCAGCTCAAACGACAAGTCCTCCGGCTACTTTCTGTGCAACCGACGCTACTGATACTGGATAATTTCGAGACTGTTTGGGAGCCGAGGGGATGCAGAAAGCAGGTAGAGGATTTCCTGTCGCTTTTGGCTGACTGCGAAAAATTAGCGTTGGTGGTAAGTGCATCGACCAAGCATGCTACGCACGTTTTGACGGTCTCTAGATTACGATGCGAGGAGCGGAGCGTCCTGTGGGCGTGAATTGGACGCACCCGTTCTTGCCTCCCCTGCTCCCTCTATCTCAAGACGCCGCACGAAGAACTTTCGTCGATATAACAGACATGACTTTCGACCTGAACGACAACCATAGCGAGATTGACACAGTGCTCGAGTTGACCGGAAACATGCCTCTCGCCATCGACCTGCTCGCGCACCTGGTCGACTGTAGTTCTGGTGGTTGTGCTCAGGTCCTAACGCAATGGGAAACAGAGCGGACCGCGATGCTCTCAGATGGCCACAACACGCGCTCGAGCTTGGACATGTCGATATCCGTGTCCCTGGCGAGTCCCCGGCTTACAGAGTCTACTCCCGACGCGATCAAGCTGCTCAGCCTACTATCCCTGCTCCCCGACGGCCTTTCCGACGTCGAGCTCGCGCAATGCAAGCTACCCATCACCGACCTTGGAAACTGCCGCACCGCGCTGCTCCGTACGTCGCTGGCATATCTGACGGCGCAGAAGCGAATCAAGGTGCTCGTTCCCATCCGGGAATACATGCAGCGATACCACCCACCGCATATACCCCTCGTCGAGCCGATATTCCAGCACTACCACGACGTTCTCAACCTCTTCCGAAAACACATGGGGACGATCGAGAACACTAAAGTCGCAGGGAAGATCGCGTCTAACGTGGCCAACATTCACAATATCCTCTCCTTCCGTATGGCGCTAGGGAGGGAGGCAGATCCGGATCGCAGCGGCACAGTTTATTGCGGGATAAATCTGAACATGTTCGCGCGGTATAGAGGGCAGAAGGAGATTCCGTTCATGGCGCAGGCACTGGCAGAAATGCCTCGGCCGGTGGATCATCGGTTGGAGGTTTCGTTTGCCGCAGAGGCTTTACGTTCGCATGGGTCGAAAATTGGGGATCCGGAGGCGTTGATCGTTAAAGCACTGGAGGAATTCCCGCATTTCGACGATGTCGATGTTAAATGTGAGTTTTATTTCTACCGCCGCACCCCCGTAGATCTAAGCTATTCCACAGGCGGCCTCTATAATTGCCTCGGACGGTATTACCTCGACACCAGTTTACCGAAATCAAAAGAATACTACGAAAATGCTCTCGAGCTGTCCTTCCCCCTCCGACTCTTCGACCGACAATCTATCGCGCTCAGCGGACTCGCGATAATTGAACGGAACCTCGGCAACCTCTCCAAAGGATACTTCCTTGCCTCGCAGGCGCAACACGCAGCGAAGCTCGGTGCCAACCTCATTCGCGAGGCTACTGCACTCCGTACCAGCGCCTTGTGTCTTCAGGGTATGGGACACTACTCCGCAAGCATTACGCTATATGAGCGGGCGCTGTCTTTGCTACCGCTCTGCGGGATGGCGGGGTGTGATCTCGAAGGCGGGATTTTATCCTCGTGGGCGGAGGTACACAAACTGAAGACCGAGTACGCCGAGGCCAGGGCGATACAGGGCAAGATTCTGAAGCGCTCGCCCCTCGAGGAGAACCCCAATATGCATGCGTTTGTCCTGGTGAATATTGCGGAGATTGACGTGTTGATGGGTACGCCGGCTGAGGTGGTGCAAAGATCCATTGACGGGGCATTTGCGGTGTATCGTGCCCAGAAGGGAGGGGGATCGCCAATGGATGTCGCCGCGTGCGAGACGATGCAGGCTGACTTGCTGCTCCGAGAAGGTGACTTCACCCGAGCGAAAGCGCTGTTCGACAAGAACCTCAAGCTGGTCTGGGGGAGATACAACGAGCTGGCGTCTCTGATTCTCGAGAAAGTCGGCGACGTACGGCGCTGGCCACGCACTAACGACAACTGGACGTACGCCTGGCCGACTCTTCTGCTCGTCCAGGCTCTCAAATCCAACGAAAAACGGGCGGTGTACAGAGCGCTACAATTTCTCGGCGACGTTTTACATCAAGACGAAGATACCAAGTCCGCGATCAGCCTGTGGACTGTCGCGCTGGAGGGTTTCACTCAGTTAGATGTACATTGCAGTAGAGCGGAGTGTTTATCGCGGCTCGGAGATGTGCCAGCGGACTGTGGAGTGACGGAGCTTTCTCGGCAGGCAAGAGAAGTGCAACAGACTCAAGTAGAATATGCATAATGTAATAATTCGCCTACTCGAGACGCGTTTAATTGGTGATTTTGATTCCTCGTGTCCGCGTTTGATGTGGCACGTGGTGATGCCCGTCACCGGTTCTCCTCTCACCATCGACCACCTCCAAAGTCATGGCACCTAGGGCACATCTCTCCGATATGCTCGCCATCTCACCCTAGTACATAACGAGCCGCCCTTCTTCTCCTTACACGACCTTACACCAACAAGGTTTTCGTCGCACACCGGGCCGAGCTTCTGTGCGGCGTGAAATCGGCTCTTCGACCTTGCTTCGCATTCCCTCGTCGCCGTAACTCCGCCACAGGCACTCCCTTTACACAGTCTGGCTAGTCTCCTCGTGCTCAGCGACGCCGGCATTCATCTCAAACGACATTCTATTGCTCATTATGCTACTGTGGGTCTCGTTCCTTTAGCACCGATTACACATCATTGACTCCGTCTCCCAGCCCGAAGTCATTTGACAAGAAGGCGCTCCCTGAGAATCCTGAACAGCCTCCCAAACAAGCGCCTACCACCCACAGCCCGACTAAACAGCCCCTTCCCCCCTCTTCCTTATCAACTACGACCACCTACCCGAAATCTTTCCAATGACGACCTTTCAGCGTGTGGCCGACGAGCAACTCCAAGAAGAACACGTCCGCCTCTGGCGTATCGAAAAGGGCCCAGACGTGAAGAAGGACTACGATGACATGAAACGCGACCAAAATGCTCGCCTGGGACAGGCCGTACGCACAATTATGCTTCGTCAACATCCTCCACAAGTGACGCATGATCACCGGCGCGAGTTTCGCGGCCAGCAGCTGCATGACATCCGCAAGCTCTGTGAGGCCGCTGAGCGGGAAGAGCAAAACCTAGGAGATATCTTGCACGAGGGCGTGGAGGCGCAGGCAGCGAATGTCAAGAGTGTATATGTTAGTGCAGGGCTGGAGCACCCGGGCGAGCTGGTGAGTCAGTTCCTGGCAGGTGCGGACTGGACCGAGGTGCTGATTGCGTACAGGATCCCACAGCTCATGTTCGCGAGCAGCTCGCAAAGCCCGTCGGCCAACAGGCGTACTGCAGCCCCGTTCTCCACAAGGCTTTGTTCTGGGAGAACATTGACAAGCTCCCCGAGCGGCCTGAGATGTGCGCGCGCCTGGAGGTCGACTTCACCGCGCGAGTTGACGCTCTTCTCGAGTTCCATCACATCGCCTTCAACGCCGACGTTGCAGTGATGACGCAGCTCTACGACGACGCGCTGGCGGGCGACAGGGCAAAGCGAAGAGAGTTGCTGCGGCTGCACCAGGAGAAGATGGAGACACTGGCCGTCGAGTTTTCGGACCAGATGACGGCGAATATCGCCCAAGACAGAGAGTACCGACTCGCGGAACAGAACGATGCCGCTATTGCTGATGCCGCCGCGGACGACTGGGTTCCTCCGAATATGCCGATGGCCAGCTCTGCCAAGGGCCAAAGCGAGCTCCATGGCCCGTCTCGGAAGCGTCCACGAGCGGAAACGTCTACGAACGGTTTCGCCCCGCAAGCCACGAATGTTCCCCGCGGGATTGCCAACACCGACATCAACGCTGCATTCGCCCAGGGACGCCCCGTGAAGCGAGCTACGGGGAACACAACATGGGACCCCGCTGAGGTTGTTAACAGCAATCGCGTCCGCTTTGCCGCACCCAAATCCGACCTACCTCCGCCAAGCTCGTTCTTCCAGGAACACTACATCGCTCCAGAGGAGCTTCCGGCAAAGCTACAAGCGGCATATGACGAGGAGGCGGACAGGAACCCGATGGCAGGGATCCACGTCTATGAGTCCACGCCTGCGGAGGAGTTGGCCGACAAGGGGATTCGGGTGTCGGCCTCGTCTTTGAGCTCGAGTGCCGAGTATGGAGCCCGGCCTGCCAGCCGATACGAGATATGGACCCCTGGGAGCCAGGACCAGCACCACCCGCGGGCGAGTGCCATTCCGCGCAGCTTCGTGTCTGCTTCAGATGCGAGGGCGGCGCAACTCGACGACCTCGTCGATAGTCGGAACGGGAGCGCCAAGTCGAAGGGGAAGGGGACGATGAAGGTATAAGGAGTGCCGGTTTCAGTGGACTTTGGTCGTTGTAGGATTATGCATTTTGGCTGCCTATTGTATCGAGTGTTGCCCGTATTGTATCAAGATCACTGTAGTCTTCGGCTCATTTGTATGTACTGTGTTCTACGTTCAGGGGGATATATGTAGTCGTCGACACGCGGAAACAACGTGTGTTCGGCGAGGCTTGATGATATGAAAACTGGCCATTCTTCCTCCACAGTCCGTGACATGCGCGAGATTATTCCCATGGTTTACTGTCGATAGCTTACTGTATATCGGTAGACTAAGGGTAAAGGCTGGAGGAACACGGAATAAAACTTGACGCGACCAGCATTTGGATGGAAGTGTAAATATTCAGGTTATAACTCCAGTAGTTCGTCTACTCGGGGAGCGAGCGATACAGTAATAATAGCACGGATAGAGGTAGCATAGATTCGGGGCAAAAATGTTCGTTATTCCACTGGCAGGCGCATTAGTGGTGCTTCACACGCGTCGTGTCTTCGTGCTTGGATACGATCCACCTGCAATCACAATTAGCAAGCTCTACAACGGCAGACGCAGACGCACCAGGCATGCAGCACGCCAGGGATCCAACCCAATACCGTCAGGCAGATGTTAATCCAGAAGTCTGCGAGGGAATGTCAACTTTGAAATGAGTGGAACGGCGAGTGAGCGCACCGGCTAGCAGTCCTCTCTCTACAATAAGAATGTGTTGAGATGGAATAGAAGCTGTATGTAGCTGTACCCACTCAGAAAAACCGCCACCGGCGGGAGAACACTGTACGTAGATCAGATTCTGCCGGTTCGGGATTGAGAGAATGTCACTAACATCGCAAGGAGGTACAAGAAAACATTCCAGTTGGAAGATACTTTGTCGGTCATGGTGGTGGGTCGTGAGTGAAAATTCAAATTTAAATTGGCGTCAATCGCTTTTATCGAGTGCGAAGGGGTGACGTCATTGTCGGAGCTTAGCGGAGATCAAGAGATAAGATTGTTAGTATCGTGACAGCGACCCTTATGTTTTTTCGCTCTGCGGCACTTCTCTCATGAAAGTGAAGCATTGTGGCATACAGGTTGACAGTCTAGGTATTCTGTGACTGGCTAGATATGCAGAGTATACGACCAATGGACATTTTGCAAACATTCACGCCACGTTTGACGATTCGCGAAACTGCATTCCGACGACTGGGTGCGGGTACCGTGTCTCCCGCTGTGTCAGGAGATGCTTCAACTTTGTCGGGGGACACTTCCGCTGAGGTACAGGTGAGCGCTGGCTACGCATTCGGGAGAAGACCGGAAACCGACCTGCTTTCGCGTCCTCGCTAGAATTAGGAGGAGCTTCTTGCGCGGGCGAATCTTGATGGCCTTGCAATAGCTCCGCTGGATAGACATGAACATTGAATACCAGCATTGAAGATGAGAGGACACTCACCTGTTTTCGCATCGTAACGTGTCGCGTCGTTTTGTGCTGCAGCGAGTTTGGCAGCTTCCTTGCGAGCCTCTGACGCCTTGACGATCCTGCAACTCGTCAGCCAGTAGCAGAAGATGTATGGAGATACGTACTCCGCAATCTTGTCCACCTCATCGTAGTAGCCCCGTGGGTCGTTGAACTCCTTCACGCGAAGAAGATCGTGAGTGAAGCTCACCGTAATCAAGGTCTCCACCGCCTCAGACGCCAACAAGCCACGGAAGATGGCCACCATGTCATCGTTATCGAGCTCCGCTTGCTCTGCAATGCTTTCCGAGTCCCCGTTGATATCAGCGGTAACGCTATGTGTGGCCGCCGCCGTCTCCTCAACTGCATCCGTGGAGCCAGTAGGGCCAAGGGCATCCGTAGCTTCCATTTCTGCCCTCTCATCCAGGAGGTCAGCTTGACGCTCATCGTCCTCGAGCGTGAACCAGTGGTAACGCGAGCTCTCTTCATGGTTGAGCTTACAAATGACAGGGTCCATCGCGCGAATGTTGGCGCAGCGCACGTTGACGAATACGGAGCTCGTGAGATAGCAGTCTGTCCATGGAAACGGAATACCCGTCGTCCGTAACGGTTCGCGACCAGACGGGTGGTCGCTGACGCTGCACGACTGGGGGAAGATGGGGATGGACATGCTGGCTTCGATGCATCGTTGTGGGACATCCTGGGGAGTTCCACACATAACAAGTGAAGGTTGTTCCTTTCGAAATGCAGCCCGGTGACTGAAAAATGTCCCCTGGAGGAAAACTGAGCAATCATGAAGGGAAGTCTGTCAACAAGACTCACAGTTGCAATATAGACAATATAATCTTTGCAGACGAGCTTGGAGCTCGCTGCAGTAGCCTCCGCGTCGTCGAGATACTCGACGGACGCCACAGGATCAATGGTGAGCACTGCGAAGCTCGCAATACGCGGAATGTGCGTGTCCGAATCTTCGTCAGCCATTTGAAAGCGGGAGGGGGAGCAGGGGTGAGGGTGAGGGGGAGAGATTAAGGTGTGGGGCCATGACAGGCGACGCCCACAGGAAGAACAAAAAAAGCAGACAACACGAGCTGACGTGACAGGCGTGGCCTTTACAAGACCAGCCAAAATCAAGGCGAGGCAGCTGCAGAAGTAGCACTCCTTATCTTTGCTCGGAGATCCGAAGATATCCTTCATTAGTTCTGCCAACTCACGCATTATGAACCTCATCTTCGGAGTCGCGACGCGTCTGTAAGTCGTCACATGATCGTTACGAGGCTCGCCTTTTTGAAGTTTGTGCTCGCGTTAGAAAGAGCTGATTTCATTTTCAATGGAAGCAACCAACATTGGATATACAGTATGTACATTCGAGTGTCCTTGAGCGTGGTATGGATACAAAAGAAGAAATGTCCGCGAGCAAGAAGACGAATAAGATAGGAAGATAGGAAGATCACCATTCCTTGCGAATGACGCCCTGCGCGTACAGGCGCTTGCGCTCACGCTCCTTCTTCCACGAGTCCAGCTTCGACAGAAGCCGGAAGTGACGCTGCTTGCGTGCCGGGCGAACACCAGGCACTGGTCCGCTGGTCCGTACAGTTGTACTAGCCGAGCGTCCGACGAAGATCACAGGGACTTCGATGGCACGGGAGGCAGGAATTTCGACGGGTACAACGGTCCGCTCCGACGAAGATCGCGGCGTCGACGGATTGGGATGTGGGGACTGAGTCGGGGCAGAGGTAGCTAGAGAGGGTACGAGGAAAGTAGCAGCGACGGATGCAAGGCTCTGGACAGGACTATGAGGATGAAAATGTCAGATATAACGAAGGAACACACCATGAGGACACCGAAAACCGTAGAAGGCAACGAGGTGAGTCTCAACTTCAGCGTCACCTTGTCCTCGTTGGAGGAGAACGACTGGACGCTCGTGACGGAAGAGCGCCGACGACGGTGAAGCGTCGAGCTGGTCTCGGTAACGACCGTCGAGGAGAGCGAGTCGACAGATGTCCTACGAGGCTCGGGAAGCTTCTCCTGTGCTCGGCCATCCAAGCGAGCGGGCACTGAGATCGCACGACGAGGAGCGGGGTCTGGGACTGTAAGGGGCGAGACGTCCTGCGCTGGAGGCTGAGCCGCCGTCTGGGTGTAGTTTGGAACGGTGAAGACAGGCGGGGCCTCGAAGTCCTCTGGCTCGATGATGGAGGCAGAGTCCTTGCGACGACGGTGGAGGGAGAAATCCGAAAAGCGGCGCATGCGCTTGGGGATGTGAATGGTGGCGAGCATGTCGGGGACGAAGGGTAATGGGGCTCGAAGCGACGACGACGAAGGCTTGGAACGCTTGAGAATAGGGCGGGCGGTGGACGTTGTAGTGCAAGACATTGTAGATGGATGTGGTTTGGAGTTAAGCCTGGTCGAGAGGGGCAGCGAGCTTTTATAGCAAACTTGTGTCTCAGATGGATCGAGGTCGTTGGCCGCAGACCAGGAATCGTCTATTGCTGCGACTCTTGAAGCAGTCCCTTCGGATTGAGGCTTGGATTTGAATGCGCTAGAGTCGTGCGGACAGAACGATGGGCGACAACGA
The DNA here is from genome assembly GCA_029282125.1 of Mycena amicta. Classification (NCBI taxonomy): domain Eukaryota; kingdom Fungi; phylum Basidiomycota; class Agaricomycetes; order Agaricales; family Mycenaceae; genus Mycena; species Mycena amicta. The sequence goes on along the minus strand of JARIHP010000042.1, from coordinate 33,411 downwards.
GGTTGGCAAAAAATGGATTGACGAGGACCGCCACAGAAAGATAGGGGATTCTGCGAAAGCGTCCGCGGACTCTAATCCTTGCGCTGGGCATCGTCATCCACACCGAGCACGTCGAGATGGTGGTTAGAGCAGAAGAGCCCAAGACATCAGTCACAACCCCCCTTTGCGCCGACCACCAACTTGAAGCTCTGGACCAGCTCGATGCTCGTCGTAAACTCTGGATGCTGCAGCCTCTCCAAGATACCCGACGGTCGAGCCCAACCCCAAGCGAGCGAAAGTCACACTGTCGTACAAGCTTGACGACCTTTACTCGCTCAAGCCTGCTGGCCGAGCCCTCAACTCCATTTCCCATCTGCGACGACGACGAAGACCGCAGCCATGCGCATCCTCGAGTTCATCCGGTGAAAGTGAGTCTTCCAGCTCATCCGACGAGCGGAATTCTAACACGATAGGAGGTCGACTCGGATACGGCGCTACATGCACTCTCCTCAAGACAATGTCCATCTTACACCCATATACACGATTTCCATCCTTCCGGAGTCAAGCCTCACTTCCCCTACCCTCAACTGGTTACCCAGGTCAACCCGGAGGCCTTTTTGGCAGAATCGACGTCGAATCCATCTCGTTCAATGCGCCCTCCTTATACTCCGCTGCCAATATCGCCACGAATACACACACCCCTCATCAGCCATATTGTCGTCGTTCGAATCCACCGAATCGAAGAACCTCTCAGCCCTTGTTATCTTACACCCCCATATTCACCATTTCCCTGCTTTCGGAAGCATGTCCCACCTCACCATACCCTTACGATCACTAGGACATGGATCCACCACGTCGAATCGACCTCCATCTCCTTCCATACACTCCTAATCTACTCGCCGCGTACAACGACTCCCCCTTCAGCGTAATCCACTTGACCCTCGATATCATCGTACGCGCGTTGTGCAGGCAGCCAGCATGCATATTCGAGACTCGCGAGGGTTGGGCGATGTGGTTTGCCGATATTTGCAGAAGCTCTTGCAAGCGGGGAGTGGGTGTCAACAGATGGGCGAACTCGCAACGACGAATTCCGCTATCGCCTGATCTGCTACACCTGTATCTGCACCAAGTACGCCGAGCGACAACTTCATCGACGAAGGCGAAGCGAGGCCACTTAGACAGACGCGTCGCAGTCGCAGTATGGGCGACAAACAGAGGTGGCTGGACATATTCGATTCTTGGCTCTGTGACGCCGTCGATCCCGATGCCGTTCTCGAGGTAGACCCTCGCATCCGCAGAGAGTGCATGTAGCTCAAGGAGAGGAAGCACGCAATGGCGTATTTGGACTCGGGACGCGAGGCGGAAAACGAAGACTTTCGTAGTTTGCTCATTTGTACAACCCCTCCGAACGAAACGTCGCGTCAAAGATTGTGAGCCTGCTGGACAGTGGCGGAAAGCGAGACTCAGACTACAGTTGCGCGCGTTCAGTCGTAGGAAGGAGAAGAACAAGAAAAAGGCGGAGGTTCATGGGTCCATAAGGATTCGAACGAAGAGCCATGCAGCTCAGCATGGCGGTGTCCGGGAGTCATGGCGTCGTGATATTCAAGTTATAGTGAAAGCATGTACAAAGCAAAAACGATAGCATCCAGAGAAATCTACAAACAATGAGCTGAGAATAGAAGAATATATGGCGCCGTACTTGTCCCCGTCAGGAGTTGAGAGTCTGCAACGCCAGAATGACCTGATGTACGCCCTCGCGAACTGCATCCAAATCTTCCGCGACGACACGCGACAGTAGACCGGTCATCTTGTCGGGATGCCACCGCAACAAGCTCGCGCGCAGTCTTTCCTTCTTCGTTGCCGTAGACCCTCGCACCGACAGCGGCTCCAGCAAAAACGCTTGAATTCGATCGAGGGTGAAGTCCGGCGGGGTAACAAAGTCGTAGTCGGAGTCGGGACGTGGTGTGGTTGGCCATGGAATGTCGGCGAAGCGGACGCTGGACGTACTCGAGGTGAGCGTTGCCCAAGCCGACTCGTACTTGTGCCAGCGTTCGGTGAGGAGACGCTCATGGTTCAGCAGGGCGATTTCTTTGCGCATAGCCTCTGTGCGAACGTAGTCTCGCTCGTAGTTGGCGTCGCGAAGAATGCCGCCGGATGCCACCCAGGCCATCTCGCCCTTGAGGACCTCGGCAGCTTCGAGCGCGCGACGACGTTGACGCTCTGCTTCGTCTCGGATCCGACGAGCCGCCCAAGCCTCGTCCAACGCTGCTTCGTGACGACGGTGCTCTTCTGCTGCTTGTTCGGCGGTGACTTGCTCGGTGGACGCAAGGTGAGCCTGCGGCCTCTGAATTGGGGTTGGAGGAAATGCAAAATAGCCAGGGCTGGCTCGAGCGGGGAGGCGTTTGATTGGGCGAGTGGGCGTGAAAAACATCGTGTCGTGGTGGTTGGAGTACAAAGGCCACGGCAAACCGTCGATGTCTGAGTCGAGACATTTACGATCACGGGATCACTTTAGGGCCTCGTACTCTCGTGTGTGGTCTAAATGATACTAATACAGATGCGGCGCTGTATGCTTGCGTACAGGAAATGCTATGGTCACCTCGCAATCCTCGACACACGAGCCTGGGGCAGCGCGAGCGGAGCTGGTGGTAGATTCTGTCCAGTCTCGATTGGCGTAAAGGTCTCCCATGTGTCCGTCCCATGCTCCGTCGTCGTCCTCCTACCCAGAAGAAATACGAATATCGATCCCCAGGCGGTGAGTATGTCCTTTGAATCTGCATTAGAAGAAACGCCAACAAATTAGAGCAAAGCCCAACAACCTTTTGTGTGCCGAATATAATAACAGAAGAAAGAGGTACTGTGGGCATCGAGATGAGTGAGAAGGTCTCGGAGAGAGTTCGAAGGCGCTCACTGATTGCGATGACTATGTTGAAGGCCGTATCGTGGTCGTTAGGCAGAGCCAGGAGTACCAGACTCAATCTAAAAGGAAACGTCAATCATCTGGGCGAGATCGGCTAAGAATCACGCACATAATAAAAAGCATTCCAACGAGTGTGAACGCCATTACGCGGACGGTAATGGTTATTGACCCGCGGTCGTCGCGCTGGAGGGTTTCCCAAGCGCGGCGCATCGCGAGAATGATGACGATTTCGATGCCGACGCAGGTTATCATGAGTCCCGCGACGAGAGCGGAGGAGACGCGGGAACTACCAGTGGGATGAAAGTGCGGGTTAGTATTGAATCGAATTTGCATTTGCATAGAAGAGAGGCGACTGTGGGGGTGGTACTCACGGAATCGAGCTGACGATACTGCAGTATGCACCGTCGTCCCGGCGCAGGATGAGTCCCGGCTCGTCGAGCCCCAACCTCAATGTGAGGGTGAACACGGCCCAAGCGGGGATGTATGGCACCACGATGAGCTGGAATATCCATGTAGCTTTTATATGGAGGACGTAACAATTGGTAAGAGCGCACCGCAGTTTTCACCTCGACTCCATTATAATTGTTCGATGCAGTCAAGACGCTTCGTAGATTCAAGTAAACCTGGGGGCCGGGCAACTCAAGGGTTGTTCGGGAAGAAGAAGGATACGGCAACTCACGTTGACAACTAGTGCAACAGTAGCCCCCGCTGTTCTGTACCGTTGAATTGTAAAACCATCCGCACAAAGATTAATATGAGAACACACTCACAAGGGCGGAACGGAATAAATTAGCGCGGCTTGGAGCACACATAATGCGTGGTTGGGCTGGTGGTCCGCGGGTACCCCCATCGTGAGGCTTGCCCAATCCAATAAGCAGCTTGTCGCGGGGGGGAAGGAAATCGCGCAGGCTCACAGATACGAGGTGCAGGATATCAACCACGCAACCACGAAGCTGAACCAGCTCGAATGCCTCCGCGCGACCTTGTGCCAGATCGTTGCGGTCAGGAGCATGAGGAGGGTACCGAGCAAGCCCGCCGTCTGCATCCCGTAGAAGGCCATGTTCACCGCTGAGCTTCTTGCCTGTCCCTCCATGGGCCCAATGGCGTCACCTGTGGATTGGCGTAAGATCATGCAAGAAACAGACGAGGTCGGGACGTACGAGGGGGAAAGTCGTGAGCCATAGAAAGAGCGTCTGGCGGGAAGGGATAAGAAGTCGACGTCGCCCTAATATGCGAACGGGGGCGGACTCGGAACCCGATAGTTGACACGGTACCAGCTCATATAGCCGCTGCTTCTCCTCCATCGGCTTCTCCGTTGCTCTTCTCTGATACATCATTGAAACGAGGGAAAAGCAGATGGCAGAGTGCATTCGGTGGCTATGAACTACGCAGCAAATCACGGAGGAATGGGAACTAATGCCGCGGAACGACACGTCGAAGATCCCTTGTCACCAACGCGTTAGGACGCTAGGCTACGATAGGCAACGGCGGAGCACGTCGCCGTGGGGATACCGCTACCGCCCTCGCCTAGATAGCGCAACTACCGTAGATCTCCGATAGCCGCGTCGACGCGCTCCAAGCTCGTCTTGAGCGAGACAAGCGGCATCATCTCGGTGTGAATATGGCCTGAATGCAAGGTCACAGGGTGCTCAGCGAGAAGGGTGGAACACGAACCGCTTGAGAGCTCAGTATTATCCATCCACCGCAAAAGTGCCGATCGCAGAGGACCGAGAAGAGTACGCTCGACATTCGCGATTTGATCGTGGTCTCGGATGCCTGTCTGTCGATCCCTGTGAGCATGCCGCGGGAAGATGCCAAATGCTCTCTCTCACCCGATTGGATTTGTCCCGGAGAAGAAGAATGTAATACAGCGACAAGCATTCCACGAGCCGAGCAGGTTCTGATGACTCTGTGATATCATGGAGCGCTAGCTCGGGACGGAAGAAATCGAGTGGGTCAGGTCGCAGCAGAACAGGTCCAAACACCTGCAGGAAATGCGGCGAGGCGAACAGGCTGGCCGACTTTTCGTGCGAAAGAGCGTCCAAAACGGATTCTTTCACGAGACCCACGGCCGCAACGCGCATCTGCGGGAACTGGGTGTCGCTGACGAGGTCTTTGAGGATCTGGATCCGAAGCTCGGGTGGCGTGAGGGAGAGGATGCGGGAGAGGATTCGGAAAGCCTGATGCCGTGTTTGCGCTTCGGGGTGGCTGCTGGCCAGGCTCGGAAGGATGGCGCAGAGCGGGCCAGATATATCTGGCGACACTTGATGGCCAGCGGAGAACATCGGGGCATGAAAGGATTGGAGGAGGAGAGCAAGCGTCTCGTCGAGGGCATGTGTTGTTTGGATGGAGGAGATCACCATCGGTAGCATGAACGAGAGAAGTCGATTTATATCGTGAGGCAAGGTGCCCGAATGCGAGAGCAGGACCAGGTACGCGACTGAAGGTGTAGGAGGTTGCGTCAGAGTCAATCCGAGGGAGGAGTATGTCGCCTGATAGAGATGAGCGGCGGAATAGTAACGATCTGAGACGCACCAATATGTTCTCCACAACGGTTTCCCCGTCTTTCCAATCCAAGGGCAATTGAGAGCGAATGGTCAGACGCGGGTAGAGCCTTTCGAATGTTCTTTGGGCCATGGATGATTGAATACAGTGCGAGCAGTCCGAGAGCGCGCTATCCACGATACTCTTGAGAAGGAGCTAAGAGGGATCAACGACAAGTCATCGACATGAGACGCACTCACTCCTACATCCTCTCCAGAATTGTGATCCTGAGCCCAGACAAAGGCGTTGCCCGAAAGCTGGCACAGTCCACTGAGGACCTCGCGACCTTGATCGCGAGTTAGCTGCGGTCCAGCTAGATGGATTGTTCGTCCAAGTTGAGACAACAGAGGTTTCAAAGTTTCGGACGGCGACTTTTTTCGAAGCTTGAGGCGCGGAATGGCTGAGAGTGTGAGTAGGTTGACTGGGGTCGAGAGCATACTCACCCGAGTTTGAAAGACGGATTAGAGAAAGCAGCTGTTGTGCTGGCGGTGTAGAATCGTCCGAGTCGTCCTCTTCCTCGACGGCTAGAGCGCGCGCGACGCGCTCGAGAATTTCTTGGACGGCGATGACGATTTCCTTTGCGCTGCCACACTCTCCAACGAGTGCGATGAGATCATTTGCGCCAGACCGACGCGTTTGCAGCAACGGAGGAAGGATCGTAAGCGGGTCCTATGTCGCACAGGTCAGTTATTGCTTGAATCAAAGTGTTCATCGTACCAGATGTGCTTCGGAGGGCGACTGGCATAGAACTGAATATATTTCTTCTAGAGATGCGCTTGGATTTTCGTCTCGACTCGCCGAGAGGATGAGGGCCGTGATAGCATCGGATTCTGCCTCGTCCTGGCTGAGATGAGGTGTATGGCAGGTAATATCTGCCTCCGTACGTTGTTTTCCGAGAGGAGTGCCCTGACGTCGACCATGGTTATTCGAGGAGCAGTGTGACGTCAAGGTGTGACACTGCTTGACCTTCGCAGTCGTGGATGTTCGAAGAAATATCTCCTCACGACTCCCCGCATGGCGCGCTCATTGCACTCGTCCCTGCGCCGGAGCAACCCGACTGGCAGACCATCTTCCATGTCTCGAACCAAATTGTGCTCTACAACCCGACGTCGCATGCCCTCTCAATACAACGGGCCGCCCAATACCCTCCACCCGTCCGCCGACCATGTCCGTACTGCAAGCAACCGCTCCCTGCCGACTTTGACGCAGCGGACCTTGCGGTAGAAGACGACGACGCAGATACTTTGGACGCGGAGACCAGCTTCCGCGCCTCCAACTATTTCCATCTGCTCGCAATAGCCAACGAAACCTCATCTCGGCCGTCGACGCCCCCACCAATAAGCGGATCGTCGTCGGGAAGCACGTTCTCGAGGGATGTAATGGCAGAGGGCTACTTCAAGGCCTTCTTCCAGGAAGAGTTTCGTCTGGGAATGGGCGCGAACGGCAGCGTATATCTCTGCCAGGTGCGTGCGTCGTCGCTTGTTCCCTTATTGTCTGGCTAACATACGGGCTCTCAGCACGTCCTTGATGGAAATCCTCTTGGTCTGCTGCCGTAGCCTCGCGACTACATTCCAGTCTCATATCTTCCCAAGGACATTTCGCTGTCAAAAAGATCGCAGTGGGCGAATCCCATGCTTATTTACTCAACATTTTAAAAGAGGCACGTAGCGAGATCTTCTCTAGAGTATTGCTCAAAGCTATCGCAGGTTCGACTGCTGGAACAATTACACCATCCCAACATCATCACATACCAGTATGTGTGCTCTCTCTGCCGAGCCCGCACTGAACCCGCCAAAGTCATGCATGGCTCGAAACATGCCAGTTCTCCTCATTTGGACCCAAAGTCCCAACTCTACAGTTCAGTTTCCAAGTCGAGCATTACCCCGTTGCTGAGCTATGTCTAGTGTATTAATGCAATGGGCCGAGGGCGGGAGGTACATCTCCCATAGCTTGATCCAATCCGTCCTAATATCTGCGCAGTCTCGACGATTTCATTGACGTCCGTCTCGGCCGACGATCACCACACATACACATCCACCCTGCAGCTCATCTTGCCGGTGGCATACCACAAACACCTACCTTGGACGTCAACGACGACAATGTCGCCACTGCCCCTAGCCCAGACCAAATGTCGCGCTCCGCTCGCATTCGCGCATTTCGTGAATTTCAGCGCGCCCCTTCTGCAGAGCGGAACAAGAGACGTCAGCAGATGGCCCAGAATGGAGCCCGGACGACGTCATGGACTGCGGTGCATTTGCTTAGTGCGGAAGAGGTGCTAGGTCTGTTTCGGGATGTAACGGAGGGGTTGGCGTTCTTGGTGCAGTCGTCTTTCACGTTGGTATCCTCTTCTGCTAACGCAACTTGTAGCACGCCAAGTCAATCCTACATCTCGATCTCAAACCCGGAAATGTACTGTTAACGTGGGACGAAGGGAAACTCGTGTATGTCTTCCATCGACTCGAGACAATCGCCTCACATGTTCCACAGCCCTCGAGCCATGCTCTCTGACTTTGGAACCTCACGAGACATGCTCCAGTCCTCCAGGTTGCGGTCGGGGAACACGGGAACGTACGTCAGCGGACTAATATTTGTCTCCGTCACGCTCACATCCCCATAGCCTCGAATACACATCCCCGGAATCCCTCCCATCGCCACAAACGGGCCTGCTGCAACCAGTCGATTCGAAAGCGGACATGTGGTCGCTTGGGATGATCTTGCACAAGCTGTTGTTCTTCAAGTCGCCATATCAGTATGCATCGGACGGCGAAGATCTAGGTAGCAAGGTCGGCGAGGACGACAAGATGGGTCGGCTAGAACATGAAGTCCTCAGCTATCCCGGGTATCCTTTTTGTTGCTGGCGTCTTGTTTTGAATACTGACGAGTTCGTTCGTTGACAGCTTCAAATCCACTCAGACCTTGGCAGTGCAATTTGACTCCCGGAGATTACCTCGCGCGTTCCTCGTATTGTTAGAGGGACTGCTCCATGTAACGCCCTTCAATCGGCCTTCGTGCGAACGGGTTGTTACGGCCATTCGCGAAGGCAAGGTTAGTCGTTGTCTCCCGTCGCAAAAATCCATTTGTAACTTGTGTACAGCTCGATCCCGCTGCGCGCAGTGTACGCAGACAGCCTTCTGCAGACGCCTCGACCTCTCTCGTCGTCCTCACCAGACTCCCTCCGTCTCCGTCTCCCCTCACATCGCCCCCCGTGGCACACGAAACCGATCCGGTTGCAGCCGAACAACGGCCGTCCGATCCTGACCCAGAGCCCTCAAGAAGGTGGGAACAGTGGCAGGAAACGGAGAACAAAGGCCCGTCCCTTCTCAGGCTTTCTGGCCCGCCTCCTGAAGAGGCCGCACCTCTTTCGCGGACACGGTTACCCGCACCACTGTTACCCCATCCCTCGGTTCTCTGGCTACGCTCGCTCAAGACGAGTTTGGTTATCGTCAAGGTCATTCTGCCCGCATTTCTGCACTGACATGACACACACCGCTGACCTATGCATCTTTCCAGGTCCTCAGCGCCCTATCCGCGTGCCCGAGCGGGCGCCCCCCACTGGCTGATCATGTCGGTGGTGATTTTGCTCGCGATGATGGATACGTGGTACGACGGGGTGTGGATTTCTGTCATTTTCGGACTATTGCATCTCGCTGTGATTCGCTTTGTTGGTTGGGGGAGTCTGTTTTGTGTGCCTGTGGCATTGGGATAGTTATGGTATCATTTAGGAATATGTTTGGGACCTTTGCGCACCATATACATGGCGTATGGCATAAAAAATACAGTGTGGCGGGGACCGAGGCTTGGTCTTGCTTCGACCACCGGCATGGCATTTTTGCTTTATTCCATTTAAATCTGGTTCCTAGCTTCAAGTTCTTCTATTATCCAGAGCACAACAATGAAGACCGACGGAAGGGAAACGACTCGGAATGACGCCGCGTGACCAACACGTGCCGTGACTCGGTCTATGACCTTGACCTTGACCAGAACCGTGATGGTTGGCGCCTTGCCAGTCGTACTTACAAAATGTTGACCGAGACCTTTAACATTCAATAGTGCGAATCTCACTGTCCAGACACTCGTTTCAAGCTACTGACGGCCTTGTAGTACGCCTCGGAGCCACGAAACGCCGCCACTCCCCGGAAGCTTGCCCACGAGCCCTTGCCCCGAGCTCCTGTTCAATAACGAGGAGCCAAATGACACTCAATTGTCCGAACTTGGCTTTGTTCTTCGACGAGTAGACGTCGAAATGGATCGGGTCCAGCGCGAGATCGCGAGCCTATCTCCGAAGGGGAGCGATATGGCCCGAGACTTGCTATCCTACGAACAACAGCTCAGAGATTTCAAGGAATCCCATCGCCGCGTGGCCTCCGCCATACGAACCCTCCCAAATGACATCCTGCTGGAAATCTTTCTGCAGCTGAAGCCTGAATTCCAAGAGACGTGTTCGGCGCAGAATCAACTTTTCCGCGTCCTTGCGGTTTGCCGGCGCTGGCGCAATCTGCTGCTGCTATCCGCGCCCTTGCTTTGGTCGAAGATACACGTCTGCCTCGAACGGGGCGGGACTAATCTCCGCATAATCGACGACCTCAAGTGGCGTATGTCGGTCCATCTACGATGCTCTCAGCCGCTGCCGCTGACCATTGATTTGACGCTTCCATCGGGACACCCCGCGTCTGTTAGCTTGCTGGATCTTCTCTTGACCGAGGCTCCGCGATGGCAGGGCGTCTCGCTTTGCATCGACACGATTCATTACAGTTCGCTGGGCGCATTTCCACAGACTTTTCCCTCGTTGACGCGCCTCTCTCTCCGACTGAAGGAGTCTGGATTTCCATCCGGCGCGTACGAGTTCTTCGGCAGACTTCCTGCTCTCGTCCATCTGAGGATCAAGCTGTCGGCGAGAGGTGTTCGATGGGAAGCCTTTGGATCAGACATCTGGCCGCGCCTGCAGAGCTGTTATCTGGAGCAATGCTCGGTCAGAGACGCCTTGACGCTCCTCCCGCGCTTTTCTACGCAGTCCAGAGTGACGTTCGTCTACTGCAGCGCAGACAACCTGAATCCGGACACTACCTCTTTCACTCCCAATCACCCTCCTCTTCACATATCCATATCAGAGTTGGGACTCAAGAACTGCGACGCGCGATTCGCTGTAGAACTTTTCCACGCTATCGCTGCTCCCCACCTGCAGAAACTCTCCATCGGCGGTGTGAACGACTACACGTCCATGCGGAGCCAAGTCCTCCCAAGCATCTTCGCTCTCTTGCAGCGTTCCTCCGACTCCGAAGCACCAACGCTTACGCATCTCCGCCTACTGAATCCAGGCCTATCGCCTAAAGAATTCACAGCCGGCCTCTTATCCTTGCTAACTGCCCCGTCTGCACGGCGGATCGTTGACCTCGACCTGGATCTCCGCCAGTTCAATAGCCCTGCAGAAATCTTGCATGCCCTGGCTTCCCCGGGCCCGCTCGTTCCCGAGCTGCGGTGGCTTTCCTTGCGCGGCTGCAAGTATGTTGAAGGTGCCGATATAGCTACGCTCCGCGACAGTGAGCATCGGCGCAATGCGCTGGCTGAGGTGTGGGTTGAACGACGAACGAGCGTGTTGTTAGACGGGCTGAAGGGAGGAGCTCCGCAGATAAAAATGTTTAGCACATGCCAGTGAAGCCTGTGTGACACTGATGTGACATCGCAGGTTTCGCTCGCCTTGTCGCCTCCTTGAGTCCTTCATTCACGGTGCCGCGGCTTGTTATGTCTCGTCGCCTTCCGACCCTTCGTGTGCGGTGTCACCATGATTATTGTCGTTTACCTGGATGAGAATCCATGTGGTTCCAGGTCGTTTCACGTCCACTATCGCGCATCAACGTGATTCACAACGGATTAGGCCCGGCGATGCGCCATCCGAGTGCGTGGAGCCATCGCGTTGCTATAATCACCATGCCGCCGCATATGTCTTGGCGCAACCGGCACATTGCGCACTTCGTTAAAACCCCTCTCGCTCTTTCCAGTTTTGCATTCTCCCTCCCCACTCTTTTTTTGAGCAGCAACAATGCTCTCGTCACTCATTCTCGTCGCTGCCTCTACGGCTTTTGTCCAAGCCAAAACCGCCGCGTATGTTCTTTTCTTGAGCATCTCACAAGTTCTGACGCGTCTTCAAGTGACCCTTGCACCGTGGCATCTGCCTCGAAATGGGTCTCTGGCTCGGCTGCTCACGCCTGTGAGCTCAACGTTCCTTTCGACAAGACTCGCAGTCTCTCTGTCATCGACTCGAACATCAAGGCGCTCCCTTGGTACTCGCTCGAGACCTGGTTCGAGAAGTCGCCCAACCCCAAGATTCCTCACAGCGTTAACATCGGGAAACTGCTGAAAGGTACGTGGCTATCGCTTCTTCGTTCGACGATCGTATTTATGCGCCTTTTTAGCTGTCCAGAAGAAGACCAACTCGACTGGCTATAAGAGTGATTGGGACTTTAACCTTGCTGTACGTCGGCTGCATACTCTGCTATTCTTGCGCTTACTGGTTTTCAGGTTACGGACGCGTGGAATCGTGAAGCAGACGGCCACACACTCTATTCTGCCGACTGCAGCGAGTCTTTCTCTTTCAACCTTCCCTTCTCCATCGCGACCCTCGGCTCCTCCCCGACTGCCTCCTCCGCGCACCCTACCTTCATCGTCAACTATGACTTCCCCAACTCTGGCCGGACGGGACTCGAAGACTACTACAAGTCGCTCAAGATCGACGTTCGTCCTTACGATGGCTCCCGAATCATCGCCATCGACGGGTTCGAGGCGAGCGAGTACCTGACAGACCTCGCGGACGAGTCGAGCATCTACAAGGGGCTCGTCGGTGCCTACGAGTCGCTCTCTGCGCGCTACATACGCCTGATGTCGCGCTACTCGGCCGACACCACCTCAGGGGTATTCACACAGGAGGTCGGGCGTTGGGGACAGCGGGCATTCTATCCAGGGAGTAACAGCGTCAATGTTCTCCTCGAGACCAGCAAGGGCCTCAAGTCGCTCACGGTGCCGTGGGCCGCGACATTCCTCGGAGCAGGCAACACGACGGCCAGCTTCATCGAGCAGACATGCCTTCCCGGGGCCGCCTCCGTCACCCGCAAGCGCACAGTAGACGACAAGAAGCGCGGGGTCGACGAAATCCCTGCTCATGTTACGCGCCAGAAGGCTGTCGTCCGTCCCGACGACCAGACTGCCATCCGTGAGCAAGCTGCGAAGAAGGTTTCTTCTTTTGCGGGCGCCGCTGCTACCAACTTTGTTCAGCCCAACCGTGCGTCAATTGGGCCTTTATAACCATCAACTCGTCTAACTCTTCCGCAGTGACTTCCTTCGGCCACATTACCACCCTCGACCTCTACCAGCTCGCTGAGCACCCCACCGTCGGCGTCGCGTACTTCGAACAATTCGAACCGTCAGACGGCACCGATTTTACCACGTACATCAACGGCATCAGCGCGACCCTCTTCGACGGATTCAACAAATTACGTGCCGCAGGTGTCAAGCACATAATCATCGACAATTCCGGAAACCGTGGCGGATACATCTACGCTGGCGCGGTTGCCTTGTGGAGTCTCTTCCCCACGGACTTATACCCTGGCTTCCCTGCGGTCTTCCGCGACACCGAGATCACCCGCAAGGAGGCTGCTGCTGCTGCAAGCACCCAGAACACCAACAGCGAGTACTTTTACGGCTTCTACCGCGACCTCGAGTATAACCTCCTCACCAACTCGTCGCAATTCATGGACCCGCCTGTTCCCACGACCATAAACGGTGTCGCCGACGCGTACTCGCAGCCCTTCTTTGACGACTTTGGCCTCCCCTCCGACGTAACCAACTTTACCGCGCCCGCGTTTGCTGACGTCGACTTTGTCATCGTCGCCAACGGCCTCTGTGCCTCAACCTGCTCCATCTTCTCCTCCTACCTCGCCCAGAAGCACAACGTGCGCTCCGCCGTCTTTGGCGGGCAGCCCACAGCCAGCGTCGCAACCACCCAGTTCGACGGCGGCGTAAAGGGCTCCGAGGTCACCGACTTCACCTCCGTCCTCAACGAGCTCAAACTCGCAGGCCTCGACACCGACCCCGCCGCGCCCCAGCCCTTCCCCGTAAACGCGGGCCTGAGCATGAACTTCCGCAACGCGATCCCCTACGTCCACCAGGAGGACGGCATCCTCGAGTATGTGTTTGAACAGGGCACCAAGCACTACCAGTTCACGAAGGAGCTGTACAACAAGCCCCAGCTCGTGTGGGAGTTTGTTGCGGGCGAGTTCTTTGGCTCGGATTGAGCGACATCTGTATCGATAGCGCGGACACTTTCTTTTTGGGCTCTTTCACTTTCTGTGTATACCACAAAAGTATGTACAATGGAATAATCATTAGAACGCATAAAACACGGAGGAACTCGAAGTACTACTTGCCAGGCTGCTAGTGATCGTATCATTTCTTCCTTTCTTCGTCTTCCACTTTGCTTGAACAAAGCCCGTCAAAGCTTCAAAGAACCTATCCCTTTGTCCACCACCTGTATAAATCCCCGCGACTACAATGCCGTTTACCGTCTCTCTCTCTTACACACTCTCCTCCTCAAAATGTCCCTCTCCCTCTACCCAACTGAAGACGGCTTGAACTGGGTCCCGCAGGTCGGCGCCTGGGCTGTGATGACTCTCGACCCTCTCGACTCGCTCGTGCGCGTGCATCTAGACGACGCCGAGGCGCGCGAACTCGTCGCCCTTCTCCATCCGAAAAAATACGTCGTCTACATTGCTCGGGAGGTATGCCACCCACCCTTCTCTCCGAGCATCCAGTCACTCATTATATTCTGCACAGGGTCGCCGCCTCCTCGACCCCAATCCACTCGGCAAACCGACCTTCGTCGTCGAGTCGCACGTCGAGCTGCTCATGCAAGGTCTTCCCGACACAGACCGTTCTGCGTGTTTGGACTCGGGCATGTGCATTCCCGTCTTCCCAGAGACCTATCACCCGACGAACGAGCGTCTGCCGCTCGTCACCTCCTCGCCGATCGCCAACAAAGAATTCCCATTCCGCAATGCCTATCTCGCGCCGCTTACAGCGTCGTTGTTCGTCCGCTCGGTGGCAACGCAGACGAGCGACGGGCTGTGGCAATTATCCGCTCGGGAGCAGGCTTCACATAACTTTTGGGCGGCCCAGGATTGCATCAAGAGGGATGTGTGGGCAGAACATGGCGAGGGCGCGTTTGAGTCATGGTGGGAACATGCTGGGATGGGCATACCGCCTTCAGGGTATGCTCATGAAGACGACGACGAGGAGGAGGGCCAGCTGGTGACACTTCCTCCCCATGAATGGAGGGACAAGTCCTTGCCACCGACGCCGTACACTGGCATGTCCTCCAATGTCCAAAGCGACTGCGAGTCCGTCAAACCACCCCCACGTCGAAGAGACAGCACCACGGCTGGTTCGGTGGCCACCTCGGACTCCCTCGATCCAGACACCATTAGCCTCAGGACTGTCAGCGCCGTCGACGGCGTCACGTCCTACCTCCGGATCCCTCAGCCCTCTCGAAAATGGTACAACTTCAACCTCAGCCCATTTCCCGTTCCCGACAAGCTGAAGAACGCCAACTTCGACTCGATGGTCGACCTGTCCAGCAATATCGGGCCCATTCCATTCGAGTCCTTGGTCCCGATGGTTACTTTGAGCCACGATCTGTTCAGCGTTCTGGACAACCCACCGATGAAAGCTTTTGATATGGAGAACTTGAAGCTCGAGCCGCCAGAGGACTTTTTCAAGGAGCTCAAAAAACTGAAAGCGTGCGTTTTCTAATCTTCTGCTGCTTTCCCCCGTTGACCCACTCGTCCATAGAATCGCTGGTGGCGCGATCTACCGACAATCACTTCTCACCCAGCTAGCCCATAGTCGGGTACCGGCTGTTGAGATGAAGGATGACGATGTTGAAGTGCAGAGTGGTACGTTGCTCAATCTTTGCGCCTCTTCGATACCCTGATCGACGCCTGCTTTAGTCCTTTCGAACGCGACCAACAAACCGCTTCACAAGAAAGTCTCCCGCGCATTTTCGGGGCTGGGTAAACGCGTTAACAGTGTGAGGCGGTCGATCCGCTCGTCGATTTCCGAATCGTGAATCCGGCTCGTCCTTGGCTGTTTCATCTCCTGGAGAGATTTTTCACTGTCGCTTTCGTAGCATGTATTCAGTCACTTGTAAATTCGCAATGTATTCGTATCTTTATACACTGGGCTTGCTCTCGGCAGCCAGCTTATCTTCCCCCAACGCCGGTCGATTTGGGTTCCCGGCGGTCGTACCGCCGTCCACTGGGAAGATGACTCCGGTGATCCAGCGCGCCTCACGCGAGACGAGGAAAAGGATGGCTATGATGCGATTCAGAACATCTGACTTGTGAGAGCAGAGAAGGGACGAACCATAGCCTACATCCCATGCGGTGCCTTCCTGCCGGAGAAGATTCTGGTTAATGCGTCGCTGCCGCAGCTCCTCCGTCATCCCGCGCCCGCGAACCATCGGGGTCTGACACAAGTTATGGGTGATAAGTGGTAGAAACACAAGGGTACGCACGAAGACCATTCCGGGAGCCACACAGTTTACTCTGAGAGAACTGATTAAGCTCAGAACCGAGACCAAAGAGACCAAACGCACCGAATGTTGTCTGGGCCGTGGTGGGCAGCCATTGCACGGGTGAGTTGGATTATTGCCCCTTTGCTGGTCGGGTAGAGGACGCCAGGATTTCCGCCGAGAACTGTCGAGATTCGTCAAGCTACAAATGGCAAGCAAGAACAGTATACGCACGTCCCGAGACCGACGACATGTTCACGATAGAGCCGCGTCCGGCTTTCTTCATTTCTGGAATGGCGTAGCGCGACATCATGACCATCGAGGTAACCTGAGCGGTGGTTGAGTCCAAGCTAGAGAGCGGTTTCAAGTTCGGCTTACATTAATCCGGAAATCTCTCTCCCAGGCGTCTAGATCGACCTGCGTAACATCTCCATGCGGGCCACCGACACCCACTGTGCAGCGCGGTTTCAGTCTCTCTTGTTCCTGGACGAGAAACCGACACTCACCAATGTTAACCAATATATGCATCGCGCCAAACAGCTCCACTGCCCGTTTGACTGCGTTCTCGCAAGACGCTTCCTGGGTAACGTCGCACTGGATAACCTCCGAGACGCCGCCCTCCTCGTCAATCATGCGCTTCGTCTCTTCTGCCCATTCGACGTTGAGGTCTAGGAGGGCGACTTTCGCGCCTTGACGAGCGAGAAGGATGGCAGTTGCGCGTCCGTTTCCAATTTCTCCTATGGCAGAATTGTTAGATAGGACTACTGGAGGTCGAGGTCGCTTACCCGGCATACGGGAGCCTGCGCCTGAGACGATAGCGACCTTCGAGCAGGGTAAATCAGAGCATTGCTGGGAGCTCTATTGAATGCGTACATCACCGTCGAAAGAGAACGCTGGCGGCGGCGGAGGCATTGAGACTAGTGAGGGTAGACGGAAACCGACGTTGGGTGTAGGTCATGGGGCTGCTCGGAAAGCGGGTAAATGTCGTTCCGTGTTTGCGGGCATCGAGTGGAGCAACGAGGGAGGTCAACTTCTGGGAGCTGGACGGATCTGGCTCAATGGTCGTAGTCGAGTCCAAGTCGTTGTGACTGATGTCCGCACCTCTTCTGCTCTAACCACCATCTCGACGTGCTCGGTGTGGATGACGATGCCCAGCGCAAGGATTAGAGTCCGCGGACGCTTTCGCAGAATCCCCTATCTTTCTGTGGCGGTTCCCATCTTTTACTCGAGCCTTTCCCCCACCACACTCGTTGTCGCCCATCGTTCTGTCCGTACGACTCTGGCACATTCAAATCCAAGCTTCCATCTGAAGGGACTCGTTCAAGAGTCGCAGCAATAGACGATTCTGGTCTGCGGCCAACGACCTCGATCCATCTGAGACACAAGTTTGCTATAAAAGCTGGCCGCCCCTCTCGACCAGGCTTAACTCCAAACCACATCCATGTCTTGCACTACAACATCCACCGCCCGCCCAATTCTCAAGCGCTCCAAGCCTTCGTCGTCGTCGCTCCGTGCCCCATTACCTTTCGTCCCCGACATGCTCGCCACCATTCACATCCCCAAGCGCATCCGCCGCTTCTCAGGCTTCTCCCTCCACCGTCATCGCAAGGACTCTGCCTCCATCGAGCCAGAAGACATTGAGGCCCCGCCTGTCTTCACCATTCCAAACTACACCCATACGGCAGCTCAGCCTCCAGCGCAGGACGTCTCGCCCCTTACAGTGCCAGACCCCGCTCCTCGTCGTGCCATCTCAGTGGCCGCTTGCATGAGTGGCAGAGCACAAGAGCAACTCCCCGAGGCTCGCAGGACATCTGTCGACTCGCTCTCCTCGACGGTCGTTGCCGACGCCAGCTCGACGCTTCACCGTCGTCGGCGCTCTTCCGTCACCAGGGTCCAGTCGTTCTCCTCCAACGAGGACAAGGTGACACTGAAGTTGAGACTCACCTCGTTGCCTCGACTCGCTCTCCTCGACGGTCGTTGCCGACGCCAGCTCGACGCTTCACCGTCGTCGGCGCTCTTCCGTCACCAGGGTCCAGTCGTTCTCCTCCAACGAGGACAAGGTGACACTGAAGTTGAGACTCACCTCGTTGCCTTCTACTGTTTTCGGTGTCCTCATGGTGCGTTCCTTCATCACCTCTTGTCAATTTCATTCTCATGGTCCTATCCAGAGCCTTGCATCCGTCGCCGCTACTTTCTTCGTACCCTCTCTGGCCGCCTCTCCCCCGACTCAGTCCCCACATCCCAATACGTCGATGCCGCGATCTTCGTCGGAGCGTACAGTTGTGCCCATCGAAATTCCTGCCTCCCGTGCCATCGAGGTCCCTGTGATCTTCGTCGGACACTCGGCTCGTACAACTGTACGCCCCGAAGGACCAGCACCTGTTGTTCGCCCGGCACGCAAGCAGCGTCACTTCCGGCTTCTGTCGAAGCTGGACTCCTGGAAGAAGGAGCGTGAGCGCAAGCTGCTGTACGCTGAGGGTGTCATTCGCAAGGAGTGGTGATCTCCCACCTACACATCTTCATATCTTCGTTATTCGTCTTCTTGCTCGCGGACATTTTCAATTTATTTCCTTTGTATCCATACAAACCATGCTCAAGGACATTCGAATTGTACATATATCCAATGTTGTTTGCTTTCCATTGAAAATGAAATCAGTTTTCTCTGACGCGAGCACAAAAAGGCCAGAGCAAGTGCCTCGTAACGATCATGTGACGCTTCACGGACGCGTCGCGACTCCATGAGGTTCATAATGCGTAAGTTGGATGAGGATCGGCAGAACTAATGAAGTATATCTTTCGGATCTCCCAGAAAAAGATAAAGAATGCGACTTCTGCAGCCGCCTCGCTTGTCGAGGGCGACCAGATAAGGACTGGGCAAATGGGCATTGTGGAATAGCTACATGGTACAGTAATATGGCAGTGGAAAGATATTATGTCTTGGTTGAAGTAGGGGGGTGCCCTCGCAAGCTCGGGCACCCCAACCCCCCTACTTCAACCTAATATATACAGTCGAGAATAGACTCAGCTAGACGGTAGTGGTACTAGTTCTCCTCCTACGGAGATATTCGGTAAGAATCCTTTGGTAACCACAGAATATCGAGAACTCACTTGCACTGGGAGACATCCGTTCACGAATCGATTGGTCGAGCGGACTGAGGCCGCGCTGGACATCATCCGAGCAGCGTACTTCGGAGTGGCCTTGGAATAAGGGTACTGATGTTGAGGCGCGTGTACTGGAGGGGTGCCCGCGTTCATGTCCATACGTGACAGAACAGATCCGATGCTTCGCGTGCTATCGTAGGTCCATTTCGTCGCGCAAGATCTGCGAGTACTGGGGCGTGAAATATTATCCTCCCAAGACTGATCGAAGACAGAAGTGAGTTGTGCGATGGACGAGAGGCGAATAAGCTTACCGCAAGATAGACTTCCACTTGTCGAACAAAATCGGGATTGTCTTTCGCCATGTCCTTCCATTCCTGGAGTAGTCGGCGGCCGAGAACCTTTAGCTCTCGAAGGGTCTTGCCGTCGAAGTGAGCCCCGTCGCGCATGGTACGCGAAAGCCATTCGGGGAGAAGCTCCAGATCAGCGACGCGGGGTTTGAATGGAATGGCGAGAATCCACTGGTCGTATTTATGGTTCCACTCTGGGACCGAATGAAGGTGATCTTCCCCGCGGACCACATTTGGATAAACTGGAACCAGGAATTTCCGGAAAACGTCGGGTGGGGGGTTGCCGCCGAAGGTGCACATGAGACAGATCAGTTGTTGCCTCGAGTCAAATACAACGCAAGGCCTGCGAGGCTTCCCGGATTCCTGCAAGGCAGAAGCGCCAGTGAGGATGGAAGATTGGATACTGCCGTCGGCCTCAAATAGACGCAGAAGGGGGACGCGGATAGAGGTGTACTCTGCAGTTCTGACAGCCCCGTTTCGCACTTCTTGCTGACCCTTCCCGTCGCGGCGCCGAATGGGAGGAGGTCGTGTATCAGTGCAGCGTGCACAAGAAGACATTGTCGAGTAGGGTATGGAGGTGACAAGGAAGTGGTGGACCGGAGGGGGTGTCGTGAACTCCATATACCGTCGCAGCGGTCTTTTTAAGGGAAAGAGAACAAAGAAGACAAAAAGATTTCCTTGTTCTTGTCTTTGCCATCCCAACGGGCTCCGAGTTCTTGTATTTGTTGATCCATCCTTGTTTTGTGTTTGGACGGTGAAGAGGGTACCGGTGCAGGTGACGAGTTTCTGGCACGCCAGGCACGCCCTATATCTACATAGCGGGTAGGATGGAGGTAGTCTCACAGTAACCGCAGGGAGGTAAGTTGCAGGGAGTCGGTAATGCGAGCTGGGAGAAGACCATCAAGCCACGGTCACACGGCTGTCAGCTCTTGTTCTCCCGTTTTGAGCTTGCTGTGGGCGTCGCCTGTCATGGCCCACACAGCTTAACCTTTCACCCTCTTTCACCGCCACTCACTCCTGCCCGCTTCCGCGTTCAAATGGCCGACGAAGAGTCCGGCACGCTCGTCCCACGCATTGGGAGCTTCGCAGTGCTCACCATCGATCCTGTGGCGTCCGTCGAGTATCTCGAGGATGCTGAGGCTACTGTAGCGAGCTCCAAGCTTGTTTGCAAGGATTATATTGTCTATATTCCAAGCGTGAGTCTTCACAGCCGTACCTTCTTGATTGCTCAGTGTCTTCTACAGGGGACGTTTTTCAATCACCGGGCTGCATTTCGAGAAGAACAGCCTTCATTTGTTATGCGGGGAATACCCCAGGACGTCCCAGAACGATGTATCGAAGCCAGCATGTCCATCCCCATCTTTCCCCAGTCGTGCAGCGTCAGCGACCACCCGTCTGGCCGCGAACCGCTACAGATGACGGGTAACCCGTTTCCGTGGACCGATTGCTATCTCACCACCTTCGTGTTTATCACCGTGCGCTGCGCCAACCTTCGCACAGTGGACCCCGTCATCTGTGAGCTCAGTGAGGAAGAGAGCTCGCGTTACATCGGCTTCACGCTTGAAGACGATGAGCGTCAAGCTGACCTCAAGGACGAGAGGGCGGAGAGGGCGGAGATGGAGGCTGCAGACGCCCTTGTCCTCACTGGTTCTACGCACGCAGTTGACGAGACGGCGGCAGCCGCACACGGCGTCGCAGCTGATATCAACGGGGACTCGGAAAGCATCCCAGAGCAAGCGGAGCTCGAAAATGATGACATGGTGGCCATCTTCCGTGGCTTGTTGGCGTCCGAAGCAGAGGAGACCTTGATTACCGTCACCTTCACTCATAATATTCTCCGCGTGAAGGAGTTCAACGACCCACGGGGCTACTACGACGAGGTGGACAAGATTGCGGAGTGAGTATCTGCGTACCTCTTCTGCTACTCACTAACTGAGCTGCAGGATCGTCAAGGCGTCAGAGGCTCGCAAGGAAGCTGCCAAACTAGCTGCGGCACAAAACGACGCAACGCGTTACGATGAGAAAACAGGCAAGCTTCAATGCTGGTATTGAATATTCAATGCTCATGTCTATCTAGCGGAGCTATTGCAAGGCCATCAAGCTTTGCCCGCGCAAGAAGCTCATCCCGAGGACGAGAAACTTGAAGCAGGTCAGTTTCCTGTCTCGAATGCGCAGCCAGCGCTCACCTGTACTTCCGCAGAAGTATCCTCCGACAAAGTTGAAGCATCTCCTGACACAGCGGGAGACACGGTACCTGCACCCAGTCCTCGGAATGCAGTTTCGCGAATCATCAAACGCGGCGTGGATGCTTGCAAAATGTTCATTCATCGTATACTCTGCATATCTAGCCAGTCCCATGATACCTAGACCGTAAATCTATACCACAATCCTTCACTGTTATGTGAGCATCGAGCTCCGAGCTCTGACCTGTCCCTCGGAACTTCGTCGACTCTAGACTTGACCTCGTCCTCGACAAGTGACGGCACAGTGAGCACGTATTCCGACATCACCCACCTAGACCTTGACCATCAAAGGATTCGTTGGCGGAAAGAGCTGGCTTGAAGTTTCCTGGCCACAGCTTCAGCGCCATCCAAAAGGTCGGGGAGGGTTCTTTGGATGAGTTATGCGACCGGGGCAAGCTTCTTCGCGGGAGCGGGATTCGCTTTTCAAGTCGATGTCGCCGAGGGCCGTGTGGATGGCCTTGGCAAGATCTTGTTCTTCCTTCGCATGGTTGGTAGTCTGAGGGACTAGGGAGATGGATCTTGCAGTCGTTCTTCGATTCGGATTCGGATGACAGCTAAGGGGTTGTATACTGGTTGCGAGCATATTGACCCGCTAGTAGCATAAAGGCGTATCCAAGGAGATGGAGGTCGATTCGATGTCGTGGATCCATGTCCTGCCAAAAAGGCCTCCGGACGATTAGGTTCGGTGAGCAGTAAGGCCCGGTCCCGAAAGTAGACTCGGAGGAAATCGTGTATGGCTAGCCTCCTACCGTAGTGTTAGGTTGGCATTTCGCTTGTGGATGAGCTGGAAGACTCACTTTCACCGGATGAGGGTGCGCAATGAGTCGTACGGAGAAGAGAAGAAATGGAGTTGAGAGCTCCGGCTCCGAGTCGGTATTTAGCGTGCAGTGGTTCGTCCTCGGAGTCTTCCGACGGAGTAAACGATTCCGTCTTTGTTCGATGTCTTGTCGTTTGAGGTTGGGCTCGGTTGTCGGGTATCTTGGGAGGCTGGGGTGTACGACGAGTATCGGGCTGGTTCAGAGTTGGTGGTCGGGCGCAAAGGCGAGGTTTGTGACCAGTGATGTCCGCACCTTTCTGCTCTAACCACCATGTCGACTTGCTCGTTGCGGATGTCCATGGCCAGCGCATCCGCGGACGCATTCGCAGAATCTCCTACTAGTACTATCCTTCAGTGGCGGTCCTCGTCAATCCCATTTTTTTTTTCCAATTCGTTGTCGCCCAATGCCCATCGTTCTGCCGGGCTGCCTGCACAACTCTTAGCTCTAGCCCAAAGCCTCGATCTGTTCAAGCTTCAAGCTTCAAGTGCAGTCGCGGAACGACTGGAAATGCCTTGATAACGCCCGGCCCGGCGGCCTTGCGTGGTCACACGCCTGTCAGTTCTCTTTTGTTCTTGCTGTGGGCGTCGCCCACAGCTTAAAGGAAACGCTCACCCTCAATCCTGCCCCCACTTTCGAATGGCCGAAGCTCCGCACCCGGACACGTACTTTGTTCCGCAAATTGCGACCTTTGCGGTGCTCACCATTGATCCTGTTGCGTCCGTCGAGTATCTCGACGACGCGGAGGCTACTGCAGCGAGCTCCAAGCTCATCTGCAAAGATTATATTGTCTATATTGCGACTGTGGGTCTTGTTAACCACCGTAACTTCTCGATTGCTCACTGTTTTCTCCGCAGGGGACACTTTTCAGTCACCGAGCTGCATTTCGAGAAGAACAACCTTCACTTGTTATGCAGGGAACTCCTCAGGATGTCCCAGAACGATGCATCGAAGCCAGCATGTCCATCCCCATCCTCCCCCAGTCGTGCAGCGTCAGCGATCACCCGTCTGGTCGCGAACCCTTACGGACGACGGGTATTCAGTTTCCATGGACAGACTGCTACCTCCAGGACTTTGTATTCGTCACCGTGCGCTGCGCCAACTATCCTGCGGTGGACCCCATAATTTGTAATCTCAGCCCTGAAGAGAGCTCGCGTTACCACGGCTTCCGGCTCGACGATGCTGATCGTCAAGCTGACCTCCTGGATGAGAGGGCGGACATGGAAGCTGGAGACGCACTTGGCCCCACTGGCTCCGCGGATTCAGTTGAAGAGGCGGCAGCAGCCGCCCAAAGCGTTGCCGCCGATATCAACGAAGACTCGGAAAGCATCGCAGAGCAAGCGGAGCTCGAAAATGATGACATGGTGGCCATCTTCCGTGGCTTGTTGGCGTCCGAAGCAGAGGAGACCTTGATTACGGTCACCTTCACTCACAATATTCTCCGCGTGAAGGAGTTTAATGACCCACGGGGCTACTACGATGAGGTGGACAAGATTGCGGAGTACGTATCTCCGTACATCTTCTCCTACTGGCTAACGAGTTGCAGGATCGTGAAGGCATCAGAGGCTCGCAAGGAGGCTGCCAAACTAGCTGCAGCACAAAACGACGCGACACGTTACGATGCGAAAACAGGTGAGTATCCTCTCATTTTCAATGCTGGTATTTTCATGTCTATCCAGCGGAGCTATTGCAAGGCCATCAAGATTCGCCCGCGCAAGAAGTTCATCCTAATCGTAGTGAGGATGAGAAAGCAGGTCGGTTTACTGTCTCGATCGTGTAGCGAGCGCTCACCTATACTTCAGCAGAAGTATCTTCCGACGCAGCAGAAGACACAGCACCCGCACCAAGCCGTCGGCTTGCAATTTCGCAGATCCTCAAACGAGGCATGCACGCGTGCAAAACAGGCATTCGTCGTATGCTCTGCATATCTAGCCAGTCGCATGATGCCTAATGGGTTGTCCCGAATATATAACGCGGGTAGGGCCGGCAGGCGGCAGAGCCCGCTACCCTTATCTTTCTATACTCACGATAACGCTTATCATCTGCGCCTTCATTCGGTTTATTGAGGGTGCAAGGCATACTCAACACATGAACCTGACAGGATATGACTGAGGAGGGTCGCTCTGCAGTCGCGTATATCATCACAGAAGTCCAAGCCATGCAGATGCATGAGGTATTGGACCCGCGCCAAATCAGGGTAAAAAATGGCCGTGCGACAACGAGGTTTATTCAAGCCAAACAAATTATCAAGCAAAAATGAAGCCCCAGAGGAATGATCCAGGTTGTCGCTACAGGAGTGCGAAGATGTACCGCGGTCTGTATAATTACCTGACGGAACAATTTCTCAGTCAGAGGAGACCGCAGATACGACAGGTGGGAGAACACACCTGATCCAGAGGACGTGGTGGAAGCACTTGCCAGTGAGGGAGGGGGAGCCACCCTGGACGGCAGCATGAGCAGGTCCGGAGCGTATGTCAAAGATCCTGTCGAGAGGAAAAGCGGATTGACGATGCACTCGGGCCGGGAGCAGCCGCAGCACAGAGATCGACCCAGTCGCGGCGGAGCAGTACAAGAAGGTATCAGCAGCAGAAAAAGTTTGCCCGTCGGCATAGGCAATGAGCCAGGTACAGAGACGCATGCACGGGTAACGAGGCGGCCAGAAGCGTCGGGTAAGAAGTCGGAGGATGGCAGCACACCAGAGGAGATGCGAGACTGCGAGACGGAGGCGTCCGAGGCGGCAGTACACGGAATGGCGTTGACGACGGCGAGCATTGTGCAAGCCTGAGAGACTCTCAGAGAGCGAAAAACTCTTGCTCCACAACGTCGACAAATGACTTCAAGCGCAGAGCGGTTCCGAAGCGGACCGGGACACTCCACTTTACACAGCCCCGCCCTGATCTCCATCTTTCTGTTTTGAATTTGCAGTTTCGTCTCTAAACCCACTACCTAAAGGTAGCGGGAATACCACAATTCCTTCATTTGAGGCTTTCCATTTCATCGCGAGTCGCTTTGTCACTGTCAGGATTTGCTCTTTTTTTATTCTCCCTCGGCGCGTTCAACTGTTCACGACGAGTCAACGCAAAGTGCATCGCCACTGATCGTCGGCATAGCTCGGCTTTCGTCATCCCGCCAAATCCTGCGAGCTGTCCCGTCCCACCTCTGGCGAAGCATTTAACGGCGGATCTGGATAATGGATCAATGTCGCAAGACTCAACAACGCTGGTACTTGAAACTTGAAACTTGAAGCGTCGTGGCTTCGCAAATAGCCTCAGGTCTTACGCTGGCGCCGGGCCCGGGTCGACTCATTTCGGATTTTTCTGGAGCTTGACCTCTCCAACGAGAGGCTACTATCACAAGAAGCCCTCTGGGTGCAAAAAGAAAGCACAGTTACGTAACAGCGGCCACGACTGCGGCCGACATACTAGACGATCACATGCGGAGGGCAGTGTCTGGCGGCGCTCCCTTGCGTTGTCGAGCGTGCGCGACGGCATCGGGCACACTCGCAGGTCTCTCCAATATATTCGACATGGCACCACTTCTATTCTGTAGCCTTGGAGGTCTCATAAGGGACTCGGGTTTACGATATCCTTGTGGGGCGCTCAACTATAAAAACCCTGGTGAAACGGGATATTCTCATCTGAAAAGCCCGCACTCATGCATAGCTTCCAAGTGATTTTCGCCTTCGCCTTTACTCTCGTGAACGTCGCACTAGTCAACGCGTGTGATGGCCATGCTCCAACCGTGCAACTAGGCCAAACCACGCTCACCGGCGCAGCATACCTCAACGGCACAGTTGAATTCTACGGTGGCAAGTTCCTGCTTTGGTAATGTTCCTTCTTTTTGAATCGATTTCGTCTAGGCATCCCATACGCGCAACCGCCAATCGGCTCTCTGCGCTTCAAGCCTCCGATTCAGCAAGATCAGCCGAGCGTTGCGACCTTGGACGCCACAACATTCGGTAGTGTCTGTCTACAGCTGCTCCCAGTATGCTCCACCCCCTCATCATACCGGCTGCTTGATTTTTAAATAACACAGATTGGCCCCGGCTCAGAGGATTGCCTAACGGTCAACGTATTCCGTCCCGGAGGGCTGGATAAAGACGCAGCGCTCCCAGTCATGTTGTGGATCCACGGCGGAGGATATAAACGTACGTACTTGGAATCTCCTTTGCATCTCACGTTGATTTGACTCGCGCAGTGGGTTCTTCGGCGTCTCAGTTTTACAATGCCACAGGAATCATTTCACAAAGTATCGCCCGTGTTCGTCCCTCCCTTTTCGCCAGCTCCATGTACTCAATCGCGCGTTATTCTCTAGGGCACTCCGGTCGTCTACGTCAGTCTGAACTACCGGCTCGGACCTCTTGGGTTCCCGCCCGGGCGCGAGGCAGCAGCAAAAGGCGCGCTCAATCTCGCGCTTCAAGATCAGCTCACCGCGGTAAAGTGGGTCAATGCGAATATCGGCGCATTCGGAGGGGATAAGAACAAGGTGAGGAGCCGACATATGAATTGAACAGGCGATATTTATTCCCTCCAGGTCACAATATTCGGGGAGAGCGCTGGGTCCAATGCAGTTTATTCTCTTCAGGCCAACGACAAGCTGAAAGGATTGGCTCGTGCCGCAGTGCGTTGTTAGAGTGATCTTCGTCGCGTTCAAATCTGAGAAGACGTAGATCCTCGAATCCGGTACCGGTGGTCTCCTTCCTGTCTTTGATGCAGCACACCGCCAAGACGATTGGGATAACTTCGTTAAAACCCTCCCGCCTTCTTGCGCTACGCAGACTAACAACGTTTTTGGCTGCCTACAAAACGACAAGTCCAACGTGAGCAGCGCCGACTTGCTTGCCGCTGTTCTTGCAGCGAACTCCGCTTCGGACGAGGACTATCCTTGGGCGCCGACACTTGATGGTCCAAATGGCTTTCTGCCAGATATCCCCTCCGTCCTCCTCAAACAGGGGAAGTTTACTCGTATTCCAATCATCCTGGGGAATAACTTGGACGAAGGTAACGTCCACATGTCTTGGTTCACGGTATGGAACTGAATATACTTGAAAGGAACATACTTCACCACTCCACTCACCAACTCCACGGCCTTCATCCGTGGCCATATGGTCTCGAACTACACCTCGCGTATCGCCTCCGTTGGTCAAGTCGGTGCGGTGGCCGACAGGCTCTTGGAGTTGTACCCCGACGTACCCGCTCTCGGCTCGCCGTTCAACACCGGCAACGAGACGTTCGGGCTGAGCTCTCAGTATAAGAGATACGCTGCTCTCTGTTCGTGTTTTTATACTTTTTTCATACTACGCGCTGATTAATTTGGCTCGCCAGTGGGCGATATCATGTTCCAAGCCCCGAGTCGCTCAGTTGCGCAAACATTCACCGGCTTCGGGGTGCCTGTATACAGCTACCTCTTCACTGGTCCAGTTGCACATGCCCTCTCGCCTCCACCGTTGGCTGGTGAGCCAGTTGGCTTGGCGAACCTCGGTGGTACGCACATCAATTTTGCTTTTGGTTGCATCTGGTAATTTTTCCTTCGCAAAGTCATGCACACGGCGGAGGTCCCATACGTCTACAACTCTACCGCTACATTCCAAGAGGGCGATGCTGCTGCTGCGCTAGGCCGTCTCATGGTTGATTACTGGGTCTCTTTTGCAACCAGCCTCAATCCGAACGACGGTCGTGGAATTCAGCGTCCCAACTGGGCCAAATACACTCTCAAAGATCCCGTACGTTCTCCAAATATGTCAAACACGCTGCTGAAGTGAAATCCTAGATGACTCTTGAGCTGAACAGCAACAAGACGTCGCTGATTCCCGTGAGTTTTTCTGTACTCAATATAGGTTTGGAAAAGTTCATGTGTTCCACAGGATACGTATCGTGCGGCGCAGATAAGCTACATCAACGCAAACACAAAGGTGTTCAGTCATTGAAGGAATATTAGAATCACTGCTCGGAATGTAACCTGCTAGTGGATAATCTTTTTGTGGTGATCACTCCATGAGAAATCCCGTTTCAGCGCCAACCAAACCAAACAGCCATAGGATCTAAGCAGTGAAGTATCTAAACGAGTATATTTACCGCAGCAGCAGCAGCAGAAAGCATGCCGAAGCCTACTCGAGCCTTCGACCAGACAGCAGAGCTTGTACCATTCGAGGTAGAAGACGTCGGCGGTGCTGTCGCATCTGGGCTGATGGTGCTACGTAGATGAGATTTCGTGAGTTCTTGAAGCACTAAGCCTGAGAGGCTTCCATAGACATACTGTGTATCCTTCACAATCGTGACCGGTGTGAACGTACTACTCGGTGGAGCAGATGAGGTCGAGGTCGTAGTTATTGACACACTGCAATGAGCTCAGGATTCAATGGGAATAAATGCAGGAGAAGAGGAGAGAAATGACGTACGGAGCGTTAGCGCAGTTTCTAAAAGTTGAATGGATGCGGCGAAGAAAACAGTGGTACTCACCCATGGGCATCAACCGCAATGGATCCAGCGGTGATCTCCTCCTCTGCGGATTGGCTGCTTGAAAAGGTGCTAGTGTCTGATATCAGGGCCGTGCTGTTCAGAGCCCATTTAGAACGGCTGCGCTGGAAATACATTCCACGTACAATTTCACCGAAGCATCTGGCGTTGCACCGACGCCCTGTGTCGGCGTCCAGGTTAGGCTGGTGTCGTTGATGTCGGCGATGTCGAATATATTCTCGTTATCACTGTATACAATGAATACGAGTTCCACTCAGACGCCGAAATCAGGACTGACTCGTTGTAGATTGCGAAATTGTACGGCGGGACGCCTCCGGTCCATGTGAACGTATACGGCACTGAACGCAAGTTTTCGTGGGCTTGAAAATAGAGGAGCGACCGACCGACTCACAGCATTGGACGACGCCTACAGGATCTGCGATTACAGCTTGAGTCGGAGCATCTCCGGAACCATCATCGCCAGGCAGGTTGGAGTTGCACAATATGAGCGGAAGGAAGGACAAAAGAGCAATAAGGACAGGCAGCATAGGTGCAAGGAGATCAAGAAGGAGGGACTGGGAGAACGAGGGCGAGGGCGACTAACGCCTTTTGTCGGCAAGTTAAGCGCCGTTGAACCCTTTCCTGGAGTAAACTGTCAACGTGCGACGCATGCTGTATCACGGAGAGGAGATGATCCAAAGAGGGTTCGTGTGAGCGCCAGAGCAGAGTGAATCATCGCAACAGTTCAATAGCCTAGGCAAGCAAAAAAAAAAAAAGCAGAAAGACGGAAAGAGACCGCATCAGTGGCGGTCCACGTCAAATCGGAACACCGCTGATCAATCATGTCATCTCAAATGACATGTGGGATTATTTTCGAGTCGTACGAGAGCCTCCAATTGTCTCTTTTGCAGCCACCGTTTCGTAGGCGAGAATCCTCTAGAGCCTCCATGACGTGGCTCGTCGTCGTCGGCCAAGTCCTCCTATGCTTTGTGCTTGTCGCTCTGTACATTTGGCGGAACGATCGCCGCCTGACTCGTCTCCCTGCGGACGCAGCCGCTTTCTCGCTTCACCGATGCACTCCGGACGACGTCCGCGCGACTACGGCCAAACTGAGCGCCGAACCCGTCTCCATCGCAGACCAGCTCCCTCCCAAGACCGGCCGTAGGTATATTGTCATCGGTGGTGTGAATAACTCCAACTTTTCTCGCAGAAAACTCGTTTGTTGACCGATGACATCCACAGGCGGGGTTTCTGGGGGGATGGATCGTCATCCAGCTGTTGCAGCGGGGAGAGGACCCCAAGCGCATCAGAGTTATCGACATCCGCCTACCCGACCGACCTGATTTGACCACCGGCAAGGCCAAGGATGTGCGATTTATGCAGTGTGATATCGCGGACCGAGCAGCCGTGAACGATGCATTCCACGCGTCGTGGCCAGAGAACGACGCGTCCGAGACAACAATCTTCCACACGGCCGCGAATATTCGCTTCTACGAGAAAACCGAGTCGCTGTTGCCCAACTCCGCCCGGGTCAATGTCAACGGTACCCAGAATATCCTCGACGCGGCCCGCGCTATCGGGGCGTCGATCATGGTATATACCTCGTCGGGCTCCGTGTCCGTCAGGAGGACTCGCTTCCTGCTGTGGCCTTGGGAGAGCCAACCCAAGTTCTTCGTCCAGCCGATAAACGAGGACGAGGGCATCCTGCCGAAGCGACACGACCAGTTCTTCTCAAACTACGCTGTGACCAAGATCGAGGCGGAGAGGCGCGTTCGGGCGGCGGATGGGTCGGCTTCGGGTGCGGGGGTCTTGAGGACAGGCTGTATCCGTCCAGGGAATGGGGTATTTGGGCCGGGAGGCGATATGCTATGTGGTGCGGGTCTTCTTTTACATTCTTCTACTTGGCTGAGATGAACAGGTGCATACCTGGTCCGCCAGGTCAACCCCACCTGGATGGACGCAATCATTCAGAACTTCACCTACGTCGAGAACGGCGCACTTGCACATCTACTGTACGAACAGCGACTCATTGAACTCGCCGACGGAGGCACGAATCCGGATATCGGTGGACAGGCCTTCGTTATCGCCGACCCCGGCCCACCGCCGACATACGGCGACGTTTATCTCACCCTCTCGACGCTCATGGACGGCGAGACCCTCTTTCCATTCGTGTCGCCAACGCTGATGATTCTCTTATCTGTGAGTTTTCCAGCCAAGTACCTCGCTCATTAACTTATCTTTTCCGCTCCAGCACGCCATCGAGTGGTACTACCTCGCATGCAAATCTAGCACCTTTCTCGCCAAGCTGCTCCCTCCACTCTCAGGCGACATCGTCAATCTCCAGCCCTCACTGTTCAACCTCGTCAATGTGAATCTCATCTTCGACGACTCTCGCGCGCGGCTGCCGCCAGCAAAGGGCGGGCTCGGATTTCAAGGTGGCTGGACGACGCTGGAGGGTTTGCACAAGACGGTTGATGAGCATAAGCGCGGTCCTCTGCGCTCGGAGCAGCGGTCGGACGTTGCTGGGATTAGTTTGGGGTTCGGGCTGGGCAAGGCGCAACGCGGTGTGAGTAAGGTGAATGAGAAGATCAAGGACAAGGTTGGCGTAGATCCTGCCAAGGTGCTGGGTTCCACTTGAGCAAGTACAGCTTGTATCTACAACAATTTCTTTATGATTATTATAATAACGCCTCATGTTACTTCTTGAAAGGAACCGGCTCTCCAACCTTCTCGTATAGAATATCCGAACGAACAGCGCACTTGACTCCATCGGTAACCTTTGTAAGTTTGTTCAAAGATGACAACACGATTCAAAACAGTGCACGTACCTCCTCACCCGTATGCAGCAGACTATGTCGGAAAACAAGGACCCGTCCGGGAATCGCTTGCACGTCTGCATACGCGCCCTTGCGCCCAATGAACCGCGTCGAGCCACCTTTAGCCGGGCGGAAACTGTCGTCGGATCCAGAAGAGTCTGAAGGGAGGTAGAATTGCAGCGTGTAGAACGTCCGCTGGCCCGTCTCTCTGTGCAATCAGACTGCAGTCAACTCCGCTGCAGGTGAAATGAAAGCAAGCCACAAACTCACTCGTTCTCATAATGCCCATCCATGTGTTTCTTAAAGAATCCACCGACCGGATATCGCAGAAACCGCAACCGTTCATTCAACCCGACCATCCTCCACTTCTGCAACACCTTCAGCCCATCCGCATAGCCCACCTCCTCGATCTCCTCAATGTCCTTCAACTCCGGGCGTACTTTGTCAAAAATTGACTGGGAGAGCTCGGCGGAATCGTAGATGATGCGTTGCCCATTGCGGTAGGAGATGTTGGTGATTGCTGTTTCTGCGCGGTTGATCTGCGCGACGTCCCAGGGAGAAAAACCCTCAGCTGCAGCGAGGACGGCGGTCACTTCGTGTTTGGAGAAGAGAGAGTCGAGGACGATGGCGTAGTAGTGGGAGTATTCGGGTAGGCCGGCGGTGGCAAAGTCGATGGGCCCAGTGGGGACGTTGTGTGGCTGTTCATCTCAGTCACCAATCAACAAGCGGGAGTTGGCGACCCACGTCGGTATCGGGATGTTCTGAGACAAGATTCTGCATTAGAGGGAGGAAGGTGAGAAGTGAGTTGGAATGAACGCCGCCCGAATAAATGAATCATGTTCGGGACGCCGGTACCGAACTAGGAAAAAATGATGGAGGGATAGTTGAGAAGAAGAGCAGATAATACACTGAGGATTGGATTGAATTATACGCGTCACGGGAAATTGTGTTGGACGACCGTTGCTCGAGTCCATGCAGAAAAGCAGAATTTTATCTAGTATCTTCGGAAGCCTGGGTCTCACTGTTCGAGAAAATTAGAGTTGTCGAAGCAACTTGAAAAAAAATAACTTGCATGTCTGAAGGCGCGGAGTTCACCAGCCAGCTGAGATTATCGCTCTCCCAGCTCGAACGACCTTCGTCTTCTACCCAGTCTTCAGGATATATCAGAGAAATATATATATTGTGCAATGGAACAAGCTTACCTCCCACGGCAACATCGCGGAACTCCTCCAAGAAATCAGCGTACCTCGCATCTGGGACCCGGCGCACAAATTCAACGATGATAGTGAGCTTCTGATACGTATCCGAGTCGTGCGAAAGGGTAAAATTGCGCAAGACGTGCCGAAAGGTCTGCACGAGGTCGAACGGGAATGTGAGGGCTTGCAACCGGTCGCGGAACAGAATAAACTTGGCGAGGCAGGTGGCGCAGAGCTCTGCGACGGCCTCCAGTTCGCTTGAATACCCGAAGTCGCTCTCGAGGCAGACCCGTGAAACGATGTCGACAATGGTGAACATGTTACTACAGAGTGCCCACTCAACTCTTGATGTCCGCCGCAGATAGTTCTTGAAACTTCGAAGATACAGCGAGATTGCATGCGAGGGACTTGTCACCTTCATTATCCAGCGCACAAT